>NC_069409.1:64547545-64617545 GCF_026875155.1 Cherax quadricarinatus
GTTCAGCAGAAGTTTGTGGTTACAGGAAAGTGGGTGCAGGAGGGAAGAGGAGCGATTGGTGGAATGATGATGTAAAGAGAGTAGTAAGGGAGAAAAAGTTAGCATATGAGAAGTTTTTACAAAGTAAAAAGTGATGCAAGGAGGGAAGAGTATATGGAGAAAAAGAGAGAGGTTAAGAGAGTGGTGAAGCAATGTAAAAAGAGAGCAAATGAGAGAGTGGGTGAGATGTTATCAACAAATTTTGTTGAAAATAAGAAAAAGTTTTGGAGTGAGATTAACAAGTTAAGAAAGCCTAGAGAACAAATGGATTTGTCAGTTAAAAATAGGAGAGGAGAGTTATTAAATGGAGAGTTAGAGGTATTGGGAAGATGGAAGGAATATTTTGAGGAATTGTTAAATGTTGATGAAGATAGGGAAGCTGTGATTTCGTGTATAGGGCAAGGAGGAATAACATCTTGTAGGAGTGAGGAAGAGCCAGTTGTGAGTGTGGGGGAAGTTCGTGAGGCAGTAGGTAAAATGAAAGGGGGTAAGGCAGCCGGGATTGATGGGATAAAGATAGAAATGTTAAAAGCAGGTGGGGATATAGTTTTGGAGTGGTTGGTGCAATTGTTTAATAAATGTATGGAAGAGGGTAAGGTACCTAGGGATTGGCAGAGAGCATGCATAGTTCCTTTGTATAAAGGCAAAGGGGATAAAAGAGAGTGCAAAAATTATAGGGGGATAAGTCTGTTGAGTGTACCTGGTAAAGTGTATGGTAGAGTTATAATTGAAAGAATTAAGAGTAAGACGGAGAATAGGATAGCAGATGAACAAGGAGGCTTTAGGAAAGGTAGGGGGTGTGTGGACCAGGTGTTTACAGTGAAAAATATAAGTGAACAGTATTTAGATAAGGCTAAAGAGGTCTTTGTGGCATTTATGGATTTGGAAAAGGCGTATGACAGGGTGGATAGGGGGGCAATGTGGCAGATGTTGCAAGTGTATGGTGTAGGAGGTAGGTTACTGAAAGCAGTGAAGAGTTTTTACGAGGATAGTGAGGCTCAAGTTAGAGTATGTAGGAAAGAGGGAAATTTTTTCCCAGTAAAAGTAGGCCTTAGACAAGGATGTGTGATGTCACCGTGGTTGTTTAATATATTTATAGATGGGGTTGTAAGAGAAGTAAATGCGAGGGTCTTGGCAAGAGGCGTGGAGTTAAAAGATAAAGAATCACACACAAAGTGGGAGTTGTCACAGCTGCTCTTTGCTGATGACACTGTGCTCTTGGGAGATTCTGAAGAGAAGTTGCAGAGATTGGTGGATGAATTTGGTAGGGTGTGCAAAAGAAGAAAATTAAAGGTGAATACAGGAAAGAGTAAGGTTATGAGGATAACAAAAAGATTAGGTGATGAAAGATTGAATATCAGATTGGAGGGAGAGAGTATGGAGGAGGTGAACGTATTCAGATATTTGGGAGTGGACGTGTCAGCGGATGGGTCTATGAAAGATGAGGTGAATCATAGAATTGATGAGGGAAAAAGAGTGAGTGGTGCACTTAGGAGTCTGTGGAGACAAAGAACTTTGTCCTTGGAGGCAAAGAGGGGAATGTATGAGAGTATAGTTTTACCAACGCTCTTATATGGGTGTGAAGCGTGGGTGATGAATGTTGCAGCGAGGAGAAGGCTGGAGGCAGTGGAGATGTCATGTCTGAGGGCAATGTGTGGTGTGAATATAATGCAGAGAATTCGTAGTTTGGAAGTTAGGAGGAGGTGCGGGATTACCAAAACTGTTGTCCAGAGGGCTGAGGAAGGGTTGTTGAGGTGGTTCGGACATGTAGAGAGAATGGAGCGAAACAGAATGACTTCAAGAGTGTATCAGTCTGTAGTGGAAGGAAGGCGGGGTAGGGGTCGGCCTAGGAAGGGTTGGAGGGAGGGGGTAAAGGAGGTTTTGTGTGCGAGGGGCTTGGACTTCCAGCAGGCATGCTTGAGCGTGTTTGATAGGAGTGAATGGAGACAAATGGTTTTTAATACTTGACGTGCTGTTGGAGTGTGAGCAAAGTAACATTTATGAAGGGATTCAGGGAAACCGGCAGGCCGGACTTGAGTCCTGGAGATGGGAAGTACAGTGCCTGCACTCTGAAGGAGGGGTGTTAATGTTGCAGTTTAAAAACTGTAGTGTTAAAGCACCCTTCTGGCAAGACAGTGATGGAGTGAATGATGGTGAAAGTTTTTCTTTTTCGGGCCACCCTGCCTTGGTGGGAATCGGCCGGTGTGATAATAAAAAAAAAAAATATATATATATATATATTATATATATATATATATATATACTTAATGGATACTATTTTTTTTCATCCTTAAAACTAAAAGATTGTCATGTTAATAAGGACTCTGCAGACCACACAGTGATTATAAAAATAATTCTTTAACCTGAAGGACCGATGCAGAGAACACACTGTTAGAATACGAGCCGCAGTGATATGCCACAAGTTACATCAAGAGTTTCCAGCGACCAGGTGACCATGGGTGAGATGCGTGTGCGCGCTCGCCTACAATCAATATTAAATCGTCTTGTAGCGACAATTGCTTTGGAAAGAGGAGGGCCAAACACGTACATCCTGCTTGTCGGTCTAGCCTCCCAGCTGTCATGGACGTACCAATGAATGTGGACTGCAAGGTGTCAGCAGGTGGCCTCAGATGAGCAGATGACTTCCCATACGTGCTGAAGTCTTGAGCACTTTGCTCACTGAATACCTAGAAATTCTCAGTTTTTAGTTTTCCCATCTAAAAGTTACTCTCTAATCCAGATCCAGCAAACAAACCACGGTGCAGGTGGGTATCGAACTAGGGCAAATGAGTCGTGTCATTACGATTTCTGAGTCCAGTTCCAGCAAGTCAGTAGTTAGATCCAACAGTCGTACTTTCGACAATGTAGAATAAAAAAAAATGCAGAGCAAGCTTTGATAGGGACCACAATCCTCTCTGTGATGAGCGAAATTGTTTTAGGCCTGAGAGTTGTGCAGAAACGAGGAAAAATCTGCCAGCCAGAAACCAAGCAAGCAGTTCAACATAGTTGATCAGTGTACGTACCTGTTGCATAGTTCCAGAGACCCAGGATTCCTAACACTAAAATGATTTAAATTGCCTAATCTCTACAGGAATTTCACCTGTTTCTATCTCTCCTCCCAAGAATATATGAATGCATGCGTATATTTTGTTTCCTCTGTACGACTTTATAAACCTCTAAACAGAGCCGAACTTCACCTGAATAAACGCTAGTTCTGTAACGTGTTTCTTTGCTTCACAAGCCAGTGGTTGTTTCTGCTGTGGCCGCCAAAGAACCGCCAACGGCTATATAATCTTAGAATCTGTTTCAGTGGACCTGGCAGCTGCTTCTTGCCACCGTGGTGCAGGTAGTGGGATAGGTGGTGGGGTACAGATAGTGGGATAGGTGGTGGGATACAGGTAGTGGTAATGTAGGTGGTGTTATAAGTATTGGAATGCAGGAGATTGTGGTTGTGGTGAAGGCGATACACATGCTTGGTTGCAAATGGTGATGCAGGTGGTGGTAGATGTTTGGCTTGTGGTGGGTTGAGAGCGGTAGGTTGCTGGTGTGTTGCAGAGGGGGAAGCGATGCAGCCAAGCCGTAAACGGGCCAGTAATGGCCTCCTCTCCCGAGATAATGTAAACTAAGGTATAATGGAATCTATTTCCGCGGATAATGGCATTTCCAGAGCAAAGAAGAATCCTAATTTCTCGAGTCACCGATCCACCAGCCCAATTTGCATGGTAAAGTGATTTTGCCGGGTGAATCCCCTTTTCTGCACGATGACAACAGTGGCAGGTCTGCATATGATGGATAATCCTGTGTTCTCATGGCATGTCATGGCGGGACCCCTCATACGCCACGGCCGAGGGGCCATTTCCCCGAAAATCCCTCAGTGTTTGCTGCCTTTGTGACAGGGTGCCGAATGATATCACAGAGTAATTGTATTAGCCGGCACTAGTCCCCCCCTTGCGTCAGCTCAACTGTTTAAATTCGGCGCCTCGGGGTGAAACAAGATCAGAGATGCCAAGGTAAGCGTCGTCTCGTGTCTCTACCAGCATCCAGCATCCGTATCATACGCTCACTAACACCATATGGCACCTTGTTTGTAAAGTAACTTTAAGACTATTTCTGCACTCCCTGGCGTGTTGTATTCAGTGCTGCGCTATAAGGCAAGAGAGAGCAGGGAATATCACAGGTGAGATGAGAGGGGGAAAGTTTGGCGTGAATGAACCGTTGGTAATGATGGTGTGTCTCTCCCTAGGGAGGTCGCGGCCTCAAAGGGGAAGCGGGTCTATTGCAACTTCCATCTCATTGTGACGCTGGCCCTGCAGGGAACAAACTCGAAAATCACTTCCAAAATCATGATACTCACTGATTTCTCTCACTGAGAGCACTCTCGCGCACGTTGCAAATTGCATACTCGTCAATAGAGTAAACTGTATATTCGCTGTGAGCCGACTCGACGTTGCCTCGCCAGGCTTTAAAATACTGTGACCCGCTTCTAGTTCATTCGTGGACCTCAAAGCAAATTTGCAACCTCGCAAAGACCAACATCCCTGGAGCCGGATCTTTCCGGAGTCCACAAACACTATTCCGAACGGGAAGCCATGTTTAAATAGGAGACAAAGGTTACCAATTTAACTTTAGACTAATCCGATACAGGCCCTCGTCGAAACAAACTCAAATACACGCGCCTCACGGCAACAATGGTCTGATTAACAGCACCCGCGGCAACCTAAATGCAACCTTGTTAACCCAGGACGCAAGATCCATTTCAGGTCGCCTTGGCCAGCGCCCTGTAGGACGTCTGGCACCAGTCGCCCTAACAGTATTACGCCGCATTTGTTTGATATGAAAATGATTGTTAGGAGAACCCCAGTTGACTCATATTTAGTGTAATCCTTTTTACGGCTCCGAGGTGAGCTGGACGATCAACACAGGAGCAACACCACTACGCACAGTCCCATAATAACAACCCGGGGTTACGCCAGGTCAGTGCAGGTCACTTTAGGTCAACAAGCGTTAACAAAATTCATCTCAACTGAACACCGATGACATCAGGTTGACTACAAGTCACATCATGGCGCCATAAGGTCATTACAGGTCGCTAAATGTGATGTTAGATCACATTACGTCCTTACATGTTACCACAGGCAGCCACGTCAGGTCGCTATCTCACTACAAAGTCATCACACGTCACTAAAGGACACATAAGATCAATATTTTTTAAATAATAAGTGCATGTCTGATGAATGTAGCTACAGAAAGGGAGGTGAATAATTTTTTTATCTTTTTAGCTAACACACGTGTAATTTTTACCTTATTCCTAGTAATGACCCTCGTATTGTAGATAGTCTTAATGACCCTCGTATTGTAGATAGTCTTAATGACCCTCGTGTAGTAGTCTTTAATAGTATGATAATAAGATGTTATTTTATTATTATCACACCGGCCGATTCCCACCAAGGCAGGGTGGCCCGAAAAAGAAAAACTTTCACCATCATTCACTCCATCACTGTCTTGCCAGAAGGGTGCTTTACACTACAGTTTTTAAACTGCAACATTAACACCCCTCCTTCAGAGTGCAGGCACTGTACTTCCCATCTCCAGGACTCAAGTCCGGCCTGCCGGTTTCCCTGAATCCCTTCATAAATGTTACTTTGCTCACACTCCAACAGCACGTCAAGTATTAAAAACCATTTGTCTCCATTCACTCCTATCAAACACGCTCACGCATGCCTGCTGGAAGTCCAAGCCCCTCGCACACAAAACCTCCTTTACCCCCTCCCTCCAACCCTTCCTAGGCCGACCCTACCCCGCCTTCCTTCCACTACAGACTGATACACTCTTGAAGTCATTCTGTTTCGCTCCATTCTCTCTACATGTCCGAACCACCTCAACAACCCTTCCTCAGCCCTCTGGACAACAGTTTTGGTAATCCCGCACCTCCTCCTAACTTCCAAACTAATACGAATTCTCTGCATTATATTCCACACCACACATTGCCCTCAGACATGACATCTCCACTGCCTCCAGCCTTCTCCTCGCTGCAACATTCATCACCCACGCTTCACACCCATATAAGAGCGTTGGTAAAACTATACTCTCATTACATTCCCCTCTTTGCCTCCAAGGACAAAGTTCTTGTCTCCACAGACTCCTAATGCACCACTCACTCTTTTTCCCTCATCAATTCTATGATTCACCTCATCTTTCATAGACCCATCCGTGACACGTCCACTCCCAAATATCTGAATACGTTCACCTCCTCCATACTCTCTCCCTCCAATCTGAATTCAATCTTTCATCACCTAATCTTTTTGTTATCCTCATAACCTTACTCTTTCCTGTATTCACCTTTATTTTCTTCTTTTGCACACCCTACCAAATTCATCCACCAATCTCTGCAACTTCTCTTCAGAATCTCCCAAGAGCACAGTGTCATCAGCAAAGAGCAGCTGTGACAACTCCCACTTTGTGTGTGATTCTTTATCTTTTAACTCCACGCCTCTTGCCAAGACCCTCGCATTTACTTCTCTTACAACCCCATCTATAAATATATTAAACAACCACGGTGACATCACACATCCTTGTCTAAGGCCTACTTTTACTGGGAAAAAATTTCCCTCTTTCCTACATACTCTAACTTGAGCCTCACTATCCTCGTAAAAACTCTTCACTGCTTTCAGTAACCTACCTCCTACACCATACACTTGCAACATCTGCCACATTGCCCCCCTATCCACCCTGTCATACGCCTTTTCCAAATCCATAAATGCCACAAAGACCTCTTTAGCCTTATCTAAGCCTTATCTAAGATGTTATCTCCATTATAAAATAATATTATCACCTTTATTTTATAATAATAAGATAAAAGGACCCCAATGGAAATAAGTCACTCTGATTTTTTGTGTTATCCCAGGTACTTTACATATATGCTGCTATGTATGATAATCTATGTAACTGTATTTGTGTATACCTGAATAAACTTACTTATGTATAGTGGGAATCATCAAACAGATTGTAGTGGGAATCCTTCAATACAAGGATATGCATGTGTTTTATCCACCACCCCTGGTATACTCCTGCACTTCCCTGGTATACTACTGCACCTCTCCTGGTATACTGCTACATCTCCCTTGGTATACTGCTGCACCTCCTTTGGTATACTGCTGCATCCTCCCTTGGTATACTGCTGCATCCTCCCTTGGTATACTGCTGCATCCTCCCTTGGTATACTGCTGCATCCTCCCTTGGTATACTGCTACACCTCCCTTGGTATACTGCTGCACCTCCCTTATTATACTGCTGCATCCTCCCTTGGTATACTGCTGCATCCTCCCAGGTATACTGCTGCACCTCCCCTGGAATACTGCTGCACCTCCCCTGGCATACTGCTGCACCTCCCCTGATATGCTGATACAGCACCCCTGATATACTGTTGCACCTCCCCTCGTATACTGCTGCACCTCCCCCTGGTATACTTCTGCACCACACCTGGTGTACTGCTGCACCTCCCTGGTATACTGCTGCCCTTCTCCTGGTATACTGCTGCACCTCCCTGGTATACTGCTGCCCTTCTCCTGGTATACTGCTGAGTCGTGGGGGTTCGTCAGATGTTGGAGTAAGAAATACACACGTTGGATGTCTTGGAGGTGCATAATTAAGAGTCTTGAGGATAGCCCTGGCCTGCCTGTCGAGTCTAGTCTATGCCTAGACTGGAACTCCGTGACTGAGAGCGGGGCCTCTGGCCTACTACTCATATGTGATGGGCTTTGTGACGTCATAGATAGCAAGGGAGCCTATCTATAAAGTAGCTGGGATTATCTAGGTATACTGCACAAGTACACAGTAACACTACTGGCAACTGCCCCTCCCCTGGTATAATACTGTACCTTTTCTGGTATACGGCTGCACCTCCCCGATATACTGCTGCACCCCTTTGGTATACTTCTGCATTTCCCCTGGTATACTGATGCACCTTCCCTGGTATACTGCTGCACCTCACTTGGTATACTACTACCCCTTCCCTGGTATACTGTAGTACCTTTTCTGGCATACGGCTGCACATCCCCCGATATATTGCTGCACTTCCCCTGGTACACTGCTGCGCCTCCCTTGTATACTGCTGCACCTCTCCTGATATACTACTGCATCTCTCTGGTATACTGCTGCACCTTCCTGGTGTACTGCTCCCCTGGTATTCTTCTGTACCTCCCTGGTATACTGCTGCACTTCCCCTGGTATACTGCTGCACCTTCGGGACTGGATACTACAAACAGAAAAGTATACACAAGCACACGCACATAAATACCTACATAGATATACCGTACTTCCCTCCCACTCGCATATGAGGCAAGCACGCGCGCGCGCACACACACACACACACATACACACACACACACTCCCCATGGGTCCTTAGAGAGGGAGCAGAAATGCTGTGTGTGCCACTAACCACAACCTTCAACACATCCCTTGAAACTGGGCAACTACCTGAGGCATGGAAGAGGGCAAAGGTAGTACCCATATTTAAAAAAGGAGAGAGAAAAGAGGCACTAAACTATAGACCAGTGTCACTGACGTGTATAGTATGCAAAGTCACGGAGAAGACTATCAGGAGGAGAGTGGTGGAGCACGTGGAACGGACAAGAGTATAAACGCCAACCAGCACGGATTTATGGAAGGCAAATCCTGTGTCACAAACCTTCTGGAGTTTTATGATAAAGTAACTAAAGTAAGACAAGAGAGAGAGGGGTGGGTTGATTGCATCTTCTTGGACTGCAAGAAGGCCTTTGACATAGTTCCTCACAGGAGATTGGTGCGGAAGCAAGAGGATCAGGCGCGTATAACAGGAAGGGCGCTGCAATGGAACAGAGAATTCCTGACAGGGAGGCAACAACGAGTCATGGAACGTGATGAGGTATCACAGTGGGCACCTGTGACGAGCGAGGTCGCACAGGGGTCGGTATTAGGACCAGTGTCCCTGTTCGCAGATGATGTAAAGTTAATGAGGAGAATTAAATCAGATGAGGATCAGGCAGGACTTCAAAGAGACCTGGACAGGATGGACACCTGGTCCAGCAGCTGGCTTCTCGAATTTAACCCCGCCAAATGTAAAGTCATGAAGATCGAGGAATGGCAAAGAAGACCGCAGACGGAGTATAGGCTAGGTGGCCAAAGACTGCAAACCTCGCTCAAGGAGAAAGATCTTGGGGTGAGTATAACACCGAGCACGTCTCCGGAAGCACACATCAACCAGATAACTGCTGCAGCATATGGGCGCCTGGCAAACATTAGAATAGCGTTTCGATACCTTGGTAAGGAATCGTTCAAGATACTGCACACCGCGTACGTCAGGCCCATACTGGAGTATGCAGCACCTGTTTGGAACTCCAGGTAAACCCACAGTTGATCAAGCACGTCAAGAAACTAGAGAAAGTGCAAAGGTTTGCGACAAGGTTAGTTCCAGAGCTAAGGGGAATGTCCTACGAAGAAAGGTTAAGGGAGGACAGCAGGGTTAGGGGAGACATGATAACGATATACAAAACACTGCGTGGAATACACAAGGTGGACAGAGACAGGATGTTCCAGAGAGGGGACACAGAAACAAGGGGTCACAATTGAAAGTTGAAGACCCAGATGAGTCAAAGGGATGTTAGGAAGTATTTCTTCAGTCACAGAGAAGTCAGGAAGTGGAATAGCCTAGCAAGTGAGATAGTGGAGGCAGGAACCATACATAGCTTTAAGATGAGGTATGATAAAGGTCATGGAGCAGGGAGAGAGAGGACCCAGTAGCACTCAATGAAGAGGCGGGGCCAGGAGCTGAGTCTCGACCCTTCCAACCACAATTAGGCGAGTACACGCACGCACGCACGCACGCACACACACACACACACACACACACACACACACACACACACACACACACACACACACACACACACAAGAACAAAGAATCCATTATCCCTGGAAGCTACTGTGTCATCGTCGAGGTTTACAGCCCAATAACTTACTAATAAAAACCAGTTAACCCAAACCGGTTATATTTACCGACAGTTATATGTTGGGTATCGCAAGAGACCACTGGTGTTTTATTAGCCCCTCACCTGCCATTAACACTATGCTAACTAGCTGTTCACACCTGAGCTGAAGGTGCACATTAGAAGCCAATGCAGCTAGAATTAGCAGGGAATGAAGCCGAAATGGAGGAGGAGGTCAGATTGGGGATCAGGAATGCCTCCTCTACCGGCTGTTTTTTTTTTTTTTTTTTTTCCTTGCTGTTGACTTGTAGCAATCCTGATAACTTGTGAGTTAGTATGGTGTTGAGGTTTTGATAATGGTTGTTGATGATCCGGTAAGTCTCTTAACTGAGCGAGAACAATTTTCTCTCTCAGAACACAACTACAAATACGCGTGTAAAGAGGGACATAGGGATCATCACGAAGAACGAAAAGACGATGTAGGTCAAAGAGACGGGCTGGCGGATAGAAGAGTTAATGGATACATGGGTTGTTGGATAGATGGATTTCAGGACAGATGGTCTGTCGGGCAGTTGTGTTGCAGGTTAGATGGGTTGTCGGATAAATGGACTGTAGGATAGATGAGTTGTCAAATAGATGGACTGCACGACAGGTTGTCGGACAGATGAATTGCAGGGTAGATGAGCTGTCGGGGAGACTGTCGTGCAGATGAATACCCGCAAAAAAACGGATTGTCTAACAGACACATGGTTAGTATGACCCCCGAATCCTCATTCCCTCCAGAGTCCTGCCAACACATCTGAAGAGTCCTGCCAACACATTTGAGAGTCCTCCCAACACATCTGAGAGTCCTGCCAGCTCATCTGTGCTGCCATAACAACAATAGAGATCTAACGATGGTAAAAACGCCTTCGACTTCTCATCTCGTTCGTCGAGAGACTTCACAAGTATTAACTTAACCTGATGGCACTAATATTAAAACCAGATCGCTACCTTGATTGTTGGATAAACTAGGCTATCTATTCGCGACCCACATAACATCACAGCCTGGTTGATCTGGCACAGGGAGGTGGTAGTGGTCTAGTGCCCCCTTTCTAATGTCTGCTGGTGTAACAAATCGAAGTCTTGGACTACGGATGTTGACACAGGGTTTTCTTATTGTGCCTATGACGCCCCTGCCTTTCATTGGGTTTATTTGACATGGAAGCTGATACACGATAACACGTTCTGCTTAAGGATATCAGAGCGTTTGACGAGAAACTGCGTGTGTACAAAAACCACTGTTTGATTATCATTATTATTATTATTATTATTATCATATTCAAAGGTTCTGTGGGCGGCATTAAACGCTGACTATATTTTTAGTCGTTCGTGAGAAATTCACTCTCAAACACCACTGGGAGTAAAAAAAACTTGGAACTCATCACAGGTATAACAAAGTATATATACATTACGTTCAGCGCGCCACCACAAACTTCCTTATTTCTTATTTCGTTACTTGTCGAGTAATTATGCCTAAATATAGGTAAACATACGTTAACCTCAACCTAACCTATGATAACAAATAAAATTTCCGAAGGATATTGATCACACATATATGCACGAAAGACAAATAGTTAATGTGGACTGGAACTTGGTATACAGGTTGCAACACCAGACTCTGGTGAGCTGTGGTAGAGACATACATTCTTACAGGACAACCTCCTATCCCTTCCTATCAACTTTTAAGCTCTGTGGACAGGTACACGAGAGTGTACGTACATATATCTGGAGTATACCCGAAGAGGGGTTTCTGGGGTCAACGCCCCCGCGGCCCGGCTTGTGACCAGGTCTCGCGGTGGATCAAAGCCTAATCAACCAGGATGTTGCTGCTGACCACACGCAAACAGACGTGCGACCCACAGCCCGCAACACAGCTCTGAGGACTGGTACATGAATGGGTATAGTTGGGTGCTAGTTGAAGCTGCCTAGCATGGGCTAGTACGCATGGACTAGTAAGTATTCGTCAACATTACAAAGGTATATATCCAGTTATCTATGACTTCATGCCTGATGTTTAATATCAGTATTATGCAATCCATACCCATGGTGTGGGCAGTAATCAAAAGATTACAGAGTGACTGGGCCCCTAAATTTTGATAGCAGAACAAGTTACAGCGGTAATGAACTATTTACATGATTATATCTGGTCATAATCGTAATGAGTTATTTATGCAGACATGAATTAGGGCAGAGGTTTCATGACACATTTAAGTGCATTAACCACATTTGCCATTCTGGGATGCTTGAAGATATCCTCATTGTCCAGCACAAGCTAGTGACCAGAAAAACCCGTTTTGTGCTAGCTCTAATGTGCTAAACAAGTGAACAGGTGTGCCTGTATACCTCTTACCCCTATAAAATATCACCCATCACTGTATGTGCCCTGTATGTACAGGATAGATACGAGCATACACATCGCAAGCGTATGTACATCGCGTATGCGTGTGTGTTTTTCTGACTCCAGCTGTCACCATGTGGGCGTTTCTGAACCAGAAATTCCCACAGGTTACGGAGGTGTGTCTACCTTAATTGCCACCTGACACAGGTGGTATCCTCCACACACAGCGGAAATTAATATTTTTTAAAGGCAATACAAGTGTGACATTAGTGAAGACGATAATGTGTGTTACTGCGGCCCTCTGGCGGCGGTGACGGCCCCTGGGACAAGTGAAAGCCACTATGCGACACAATGCTGATTTGCTTTTTAAATCAACGTGGACGTTCCGACCACCAGGAATGTTCCTGGAGAACGAAACGTCTTGTCAATAAATTGCATCCCTAGCCCGCATAAAGTGCCTCATCCCTATTTCCCCTCAACACAGCAGAGGGACACGCCACACAACACAGCAGAGGGACACGCCACACAACACAGCAGAGGGACACGCCACACAACACAGCAGAGGGACACGCCACACAACACAGAAGAGGGACACGCCACACAGCAGAGGGACACGCCACACAACACAGCAGAGGGACACGCCACACAACACAGCAGAGGGACACGCCACACAACACAGCAGAGGGACACGCCACACAACACTTCAGATGGACACGCCACACAACACTTCAGAGGGACACGCCACACAACACTTCAGAGGGACACGCCACACAACACAGCAGAGGGACACGCCACACAACACAGCAGAGGGACACGCCACACAACACTTCAGAGGGACACGCCACACAACACTTCAGATGGACACGCCACACAACACTTCAGAGGGACACGCCACACAACACTTCAGAGGGACACGCCACACAACACAGCAGAGGGACACGCCACACAACACTTCAGAGGGACACGCCACACAACACAGCAGAGGGGCACGCCACACAACACAGCAGAGGGGCACGCCACACAACACAGAAGAGGGACACACCACACAGCAGAGGAACACGCCACACAGCAGAGGGACACGCCACACAACACAGCAGAGGGACACGCCAAACAACACAGCAGAGGGACACGCCAAACAACACAGCAGAGGGACACGCCACACAACACAGAAGAGGGACACGCCACACAGCAGAGGGACACGCCACACAACACAGCAGAGGGACACGCCACACAGCAGAGGGACACGCCACACAACACAGCAGAGGGACACGCCACACAACACAGCAGAGGGACACGCCACACAACACAGCAGAGGGACACGCCACACAACACAGCAGAGGGACAAGCCACACAACACAGCAAAGGGACACGCCACACAACACAGCAGAGGGACACGCCACACAACACAGCAGAGGGACACGCCACACAACACAGCAGAGGGGCACGTCACACAGCAGAGGGGCACGCCACACAGCAGAGGGGCACGCCACACAGCAGAGGGACACGCCACACAACACAGCAGAGGGACACGCCACACAGCAGAGGGACACGCCACACAACACAGCAGAGGGACACGCCACACAGCAGAGGGACACGCCACACAACACAGCAGAGGGACACGCCACACAGCAGAGGGACACGCCACACAACACAGCAGAGGGACACGCCACACAACACAGCAGAGGGACACGCCACACAACACAGCAGAGGGACACGCCACACAACACAGCAGAGGGACAAGCCACACAACACAGCAAAGGGACACGCCACACAACACAGCAGAGGGACACGCCACACAACACAGCAGAGGGACACGCCACACAACACAGCAGAGGGGCACGTCACACAGCAGAGGGGCACGCCACACAGCAGAGGGGCACGCCACACAGCAGAGGGACACGCCACACAACACAGCAGAGGGACACGCCACATAGCAGAGGGACACGCCACACACCAGAGGGACACGCCACGCAACACAGAAGAGGGACCCTCCACACAACACAGCAGAGGGACACGCCACACAGCAGAGGGACACGCCACACACCAGAGGGACACGCCACACAACACAGCAGAGGGACACGCTACACAACACAGCAGAGGGATACGCCACACAACATAGCAGAGGAACACGCCACACAACACAGCAGAGGAGCACGCCACACAACACAGTAGAGGGACACGCCACACAACACAGCAGAGGGGCACGCCACACAACACAGCAGAGGGACACGCCACACAACACAGCAGAGGAACACGCCACACAACACAGCAGAGGGACACGCCACACAGCAGAGGGACACGCTACACAGCACAGCAGAGGGACACGCCACACAGCAGAGGGACACGCCACACAACACAGCAGAGGGACACGCCACACAACACAGCAGAGGGACACGCCACACAACACAGCAGAGGGACACGCCACACAACACAGCAGAGGGACACGCCACACAACACAACAGAGGGACACGCCACACAGCAGAGGGACACGCCACACAACACAGCAGAGGGACACGCCACACAACACAGCAGAGGGACACGTCACACAGCAGAGGGACACGCCACACAACACAGAAGAGGGACACGCCACACAGCAGAGGGACACGCCACACAACACAGCAGAGGGACACGCCACACAGCAGAGGGACACGCCACACAACACAGCAGAGGGACACGCCACACAACACAGCAGAGGGACACGCCACACAACACAGCAGAGGGACACGCCACACAACACAACAGAGGGACACGCCACACAGCAGAGGGACACGCCACACAACACAGCAGAGGGACACGCCACACAACACAGCAGAGGGACACGTCACACAGCAGAGGGACACGCCACACAACACAGAAGAGGGACACGCCACACAGCAGAGGGACACGCCACACAACACAGCAGAGGGACACGCCACACAACACAGCAGAGGGACACGCCACACAACACAGCAGAGGGACACGCCACACAACACAGCAGAGGGACACGCCACACAACACAGCAGAGGGACACGCCACACAACACAACAGAGGGACACGCCACACAACACAACAGAGGGACACGCCACACAACACAGCAGAGGGACACGCCACACAACACAGCAGAGGGACACGCCACACAACACAGCAGAGGGACACGCCACACAACACAGCAGAGGGACACGCCACACAACACAGCAGAATGACACGCCACACAACACAGCAGAGGGACACGCCACACAATTTACAAGTCACTTAAACACACGTTTATTTTTAATTGGGGTGAGAAGACCAAGGATGGTCAGTCTTAACTCCCCCTCCCCCTCCCTCTCCCCCTCCCCCTCCCCCTCCCCTCCTCCGCTTCTTACCTCGCCTCCAACTCCTCCTCTCATCTTCCTTCTCTAGTTTCCTCGTCTCCTATTCCCACTTCTTTCCCCTCCTGTTCTGTCTTCCTTTATTTTCTCTTCCGCCTGTCTTCACCATCCCTCCCTCCGTCCATTCGCCTTCCCTCCCTTGCCTTCCATCACCCTTCCTCTCTCTTTCCCTCCTTCACCATCACCTTCCCTCCATCATCATCCATCACTTTCCCTCCATCACCATCCATCACCTTCCCTCCCTCACCATCACCTCCCGTGTGTATATCTCCAGGGATACACACTTCACCTTCCTAGGACTGGCGGCTGAGGTGAAGCTAGGACGACCTGCTGAGAAGAAGCTAGGACTGGCGGCTCCTAGCTACAATAACTGCAGGCCAACAACATCTCGTCCATATTCCCAGCACCTCATTAAATATAAATAATGATAAAGACTATCTTTAAACCCAGCAAAGTATAACCTTGCAATATTTACACGCCATGAAAAATAACTCAATTCTGCGCCGCGTCCGATGATATCATCCGAGGCTAAGAATGCTTAATACCGGGGGTGTGTATATATCCTGAGTTAGTATACCCCGGGATGATATATCGTGCACCTTCCCCCTTCCCCCCTCGCCCCACCAGCATATATCTGGGTATACCAGTGGTGATGCAGGCTTGGATCTATCTGCAAGGCGGTCCTCTCTCCATCCTTATGTCCTCTCCATCTCTATTCCACCATCCTTTTGTCCTCTTTGTTTCCTCCGTCCTGCCTACCCTCCCTTCCTCATTCCCTAATTCCAGTCTTCCCTCCCTCCATCCCATCTCCTGGTGATGGGTTACAAACACTGGAGGCACCCATCACCACACCTCTTCCCATCTCCTGGCGATGGTGTGTTAAGGAGCCGCCATAATTGGGAATGCGATAACCTGGCGTTATTATGTTATTAAAAGATCATTGTGGCACCATGAACGCCGGGCCATCAGTGGCCACACACGCCGGGCCATCAGTGGCCACTCGGACGCAAAGAAATTTCCAGGTCGCGTAGTGGTGGTGGGGAATGGGGGTGTAGGAGGGGAAGAGGGGTGGAAGGGGTAAATTTCCGGTGATGGGAGGATAGACAGGAAAGGGGGAAGGGAGGAGGGGTCAGGGAGAGGCAAATTGAAAAAAAAAATTCCTGTCGCCTTACGTGAGGAAAGGAGAGGAAAACTAGGCAGTGATGCAGCACTTAGTAGCAGGGGGAGGGGGGAGGGGAAGCGAGGGGCGGGAGGGGAAGCGAGGGGAGGGAGGGGAAGACTGATATGAGGGGAAGGAGAATGGGAGGGGGACAGACCTGCTATAAAGAAGAGGAAGGAATAGAGAGAAATTAGAAGAGAGGGGTAAGAAGAGAAACTAAGGAGGGAGAGAGAGGTATAAGAATACAGGGGATGAAAGAGGTAGTGGTAGAAAGGAATAAGAGAAAAGAGGAAAGGGGGAAGAAGATAGAAGAAAAACAGAGAAGAGGATATAGAGAGAAAGAAAAAGAAAGAGCGGGTAGAGAGGAGTAATGAATATGGGAAAGAAGAGAGAAGGAAACCAAGAAGAGAATCGAATGGAAAATGGAGAGGGAAGATGAAAAGAGAACCAAGAAAAGAAAGAAGAGAGGATAAGACAAAGGGGAATAGGAGGTGGTAGAGGAGAAATATTTACAGTAGAAGTAGGAAGACGAGAGAGATGAAATAAGAGAAAGAGGAAAAAATGGGAGAAAGGCGAATAGGTAGAGGGGAATATAAAAAAGGGAGAATTAAAGGAGAAGAGGACAAGAAAGGAGAAGATTAGGACGGGGAAGAGGAGGAGGGGAAGTGGTGTGGGGGGGGGGGGGAATTTTTGGGAGTAATAATGTGTATATAACATGCCTCTCGGAGTGGGTGCCTAGTTGGGTGCTCCGTAGGGTAATTACCCCTGATGGCGCAGCCGATCATTATGAATAATTAATTGGGCTTTAGAGTTTGCAGTAATTATAGTACACGTAGCGAAATTTACAGCCAGATGATATCTCCCGGGGAGATCTAGGCGCATGTGTGTGTGTGTGTGTGTGTGTGTGTGTGTGTGTGTGTGTGTGTGTGTGTGTGTGTGTGTGTGTGTGTGTGTGTGTATGTGTGTGTGTGTATGTGTGTGTGTGTGTGTGTGTGTGTGTGTGTGTGTGTGTGTGTGTGTGTGTGTGTGTGTGTGTGTGTGTGTGTGTGTGTGTGTGTGTGTGTGTAAATAGGACACTGCCTATGATGTGCACTATTTTATTGTGCGGTCAAAGTATACTCTGTTACAACACTTGAGTTGGTTTCTGTCACTGTCAAGCAGTGATATCAGCCTGCTAGTCACTGTACCCATCCACAGGACCAGACTGTGGAAGTTAGCACACGGTTACCTTGTCTGGGTGTCGTCCTCGAAAGCCTCGAGGACTCGACAAACGAAAATCTACTCCGGTGTTGGGCCGATTCTGAAATTCTAGCTGGATGCACATTTTATAGCTGGTTCCTCTTGTACCAGCATGTGTGAGAGGACTACACTTCCTGAGCACGAACTGAGGAAAGCATTTCGGCTTACTGCCTTTCTTGTGTTAGGATGGCTGTAATGCGAATGCTTCTGATATTTTGTTGCTGTAATAATCTGCTACCGCATTACTCTCATTTCACTTTTCAATATAAAACGACGAGGGAATGTAAATAACGTGGACGAGGAGTCAGATGTGTTATCAGTATTATATAAATGATTTAGAAAACTGATGAAGTTGATGAACGAGACACTTATCACACGCTAAGTTTGATATCAGTTTATTGAACATTTATTTTGTCGCAGGAACAATTAGTAAATCTGTGTTGCATAGTGGTAGATGCTGCAGCCGTGGTTAGGTCTTCACTAGGAAGGAGTTAGAACGCATAAAACTGCATTAAAAGCCTAATTAATACCCGAGATAAGTTCTTAGCAAATCCATTTTCCACCCAGGGGTCACCACGGTGGCTGGGGAGCCAGGAAAGGGTGTAGGATTCTCAATATTCAAGGTACGAGAAGTGTGAAAACTCAAGAACTCCAACAACCATCCTGACAACCACTGCAGGTTTATCCTCAACCGGAGTAACGTGGGTGACGACTGCATCGGTAGAGCTCTTACCGAGTCAGTTGTTTTCATTTTCCTTGCTCTTAATTCCTGACGGTGCATACCAGAGAGGGTAGCAGCTGGGTTTCAGGGAACTCACCACTGCTTAAAAAACAGTGGTGAGATCAGTCACAAAAGTGTTACTCTTGATCAGTCACACGTGTTTATATTCCCTCTTCATTTAGTAACCGACGATGCTGTAAATAAAATTCCTACAAATTGTTAAAAATCATAAAAAAGAATGCTAAAACAAGGAACAAGTATTTCATTACGGGATGTGTTCTTGCGCATGCGTATGTATTCATGTGCGTGCGTATGCATACGTATGCTCAGGCAATACAATGTAAAAATATGTGCATGTGAAACTTATCGGGCGACGTCCATAGATTTTAGCGTCTTGGGGCGGCGGTATTGAGAGTGGGAGCAGAGGCGTGTTGCCAACAGAATGGACTGGATGGGCATAGACAATATTCGGAACTAACTTCCACTGGGACAACATTTCGCCAAACCCTTAGTGAAAGGTAGTCCCAATGAAAGCTTGTTCTGCCTATGACAGAGCACTGTTTACAGTGTTTCTGATATTGTTTATCAGGGGAGGTGGTTTATTTGTCCTGAAACCAACAATGATCTTAGCAGCCTGGTTGATCAGACCCTGATCCACCACGAGGCCTCGTCTCAGACCGAGCCGCGGGGGCGTTAACCCCCGAAACCCTCTCCAGGTATACTCCAGGTACCCACAAGTCTTTCTTCTAGGCCAGAGTATTCGAAAAATCATAGTGAAATGTGTGAATAAATTTTACTATTTTGAATTTCTTACAGGCTTGTATAAAAAATAATTGATTTAATAAACCAAGCAAGCTCAGACTTATGCATCCCACTAAAATAAACCTTCCTTAGATCAAAACCCACCAGGGCTAAAGAGTTTGAAGCCAACCAGAAGATTCTTCAATTATCATAATGATCCACAGCGAGGCCTAGTCATGGACCGGGCCGCGGGGGCGTTGACCCCTGGAACACCCCTCCCAGGTATACCCTCCAGGTATGGATTTCAACAATGCTAAGTTTATTAACTATGTTAGATAACTGGTAATTTTCACTTACACAGTGTAACCCCTAAAACTTGCTATTCCTTTTGCAAGTTAAGTCAGTCATTGAAGATTCAGGTCATTAAGAACACTCAAAATATTTCACCAATTAAGTACCACAAAATTTTAAAAACACAAGTGGCATATTGTGTGATTGCAAATATGGAAATAAAATACCACTGTGAAAATAGGATGTAAAACCTGAGCGATTTCATGTCCTTACACACATACATCTTCTTAAGACGTGTGTGCAAGCACATGAAAGTGCTCAGGTTTTAATTCCTATTTACACTGTGGTATCATAGTTGCATTACACCAGCGTTAAAAGTTTGAAACCGATCGGATGAGTTGTTCTTAAGTTATAAACAAAAACCTTGATGGAAGAAACACTCAAGCACTTAAGGGTACCTCTTCAGGGATACTTAGAAAACAAGCATGTATTCGTGAAGGTTAACTGACTGTGTGTTATATTTTGTACGTCTTCTTGAGGACTACTTGCTAGGTGTTTATTACTAAATATAGTTCATAAAATCCCTAAGTGAATGCATGATTGGTGTAGTAACAGGTTATGACAGGAGGAAGAGCAGGGGAAGAAAGAGCGGAAAGAGGCAGAAGAGAGGAGAGTGGGGAGAGAGCGAGGGATGAGAGGTAACAGCTCTTAGCTTGTAAATAAAATTAGGAACTGTTAACTTTGCCCTGTAAAAAACCGTATGGGAGAGAGAGAGAGAGAGAGAGAGAGAGAGAGAGAGAGAGAGAGAGAGAGAGAGAGAGAGAAGAGACAGAGAGAGAGAGTATTACTAAAACCACCCCCACCCTCATTATACCCTCTCACCCTCACAAATACAACTATCACCCCCACCCTAATCAAACCACCAACCTCCCCAAGCACCACAACAACAACCACCGACCCCCCTACCACCACCAGCAATAATAACAAGCCTTCATCAGGGTGAACCACAGACACGCCACCAACAAATAGCCCCGTCGCCTCGGGTTCAAGACCTGTAATTCAATTCATCTTGGGGTATCATGGACGACCCTAAATAATACGTATTAAAGTAAGAAAAATCACTATTCTCTCCTCTACATTACTTTCAATGGAAGAGCGTGAAGCTGGGTGGTGGGGGTGTTGAATCCTCCCGCTGGCTGGCCATGAGGGTTACCAACACCAAGTGATGCTGCAAGACACCGCTGAGATGCCATTAAATAGGAGGAGGAGGAGCGTCTCCACTTGTTCGACACCTTAAGAGGCGATGATACGAGATGATTAGTGTGCGTTTTGGGTCATAAGGAAGGTGTCTCCCAACCCCTCCACTTGATTCTATATCTGAGGTATGTCCGTGTGTGTGGTGTGTGTGTGTGTGTGTGTGTGTGTACTCACCTAGTTGAGGTTGCAGGGATCGAGTCCAAGCTCCTGGCCCCGCCTCTTCACCGGTCGGTACTAGGTCACTCTCCTGGACCGTGAGCTTTATCATACCTCTGCTTAAATCTGTGTATGGATTTTGCCTCCACTACATCGCTTCCCAAACTATTCCACTTCCTGACTACTCTGTGGCTGAAGAAATACTTCCTAACATCCCTGTGATTCATCTGTGTCTTCAACTTCCAACTGTGTCCCCTTGTTACTGTGTCCAATCTCTGCAACATCCTGTCTTTGTCCACCTTGTCAATTCCTCTCAGTATTTTGTATGTCGTTATCATGTCCCCCCTATCTCTCTTGTCCTCCAGTGTCGTCAGGTTGATTTCCCTTAACCTCTCCTCGTAGGACATACCTCTTAGCTCTGGGACTAGTCTTGTTACAAACCTTTGCACTTTCTCTAGTTTCTTTACGTGCTTGGCTAGGTGTGTGTGTGTGTGCTCACCTAATTGTGGTTGCAGGGGCCCAGACTCTTCACTGACCGCTACTGAGTCCTCCCTCTCCCTGCTCCATGAGCTTCATCATACCTCGTCTTGAAACTATGTATGGCTCCTGCCTCTACTACATCACTTGCGCGGCGCGCGCGTGTGTGTGTGTGTGTGTGTGTGTGTGTGTGTGTGTGTGTGTGTGTGTGTGTGTGTGTGTGTGTGTGTGTGTGTGTGTGTGTGTGTGTGAACTGAAACTCTGAACATGAACCCCTCATTTCCTCGGCTGGTAGAACCACTCTACACCTTACACTGACAGGTATTTATTTCCTGAATCATAAGATCACTAATACTCCCAACAGAATATATCAGACCGTTATTTAGACCGTTAGATCATTCTGAAGACCTTATATCATTTTTTGCCCCTGAACATTCTACCTAACCTTTATTTAACAACACTATCAGACCATTACTGGAGACCAGTGGAAGACTTTCCTGAGGCAACCTTTTTTTTTTTTGGCTATGTATCGTTCATCAATTCGTATAGTAATTTTCTTCTCTCAAGTGTCACAGTACGTGTATGCGGGTTTCAACAACTTAGTTGATCAGGTCATTTCGCAGCCTAGTGTCGGGCTGGGAGATAAATGGTATGTATACGACACTCGTTTTCTTTAAGTGTGCGATCCGCCCGTTTTCTTTGAGTAAGCAACACATCCGTTTTCTTTAACGGTGACAAACATTTTCTTCACGAGAATGTGTAAATCCGTTTTCTATTTTCATGTGTCTGGGTTACGTTCGTTTTCTTTAAGTATCTGTAATAAGCCCGTTTTCTTTCATGATTTGTTTTTGTTGCATGCACGTAATTATATTGTTTTGTGCTGTAAACCAAATACCTTTTTACACCTCCTGGGTACTAATTAGTGGTTGCAGAGAGGGAGTGGAAGTGCGAGAGGAAGAGGGAGGGAGGACGACAAGATAGGTAGTGGTGGATAGATGGGGGGAGGGAGGAGAGGGTCAAATTGTGGTGTTTAGCAGGTCACTTCTATATCAACAAAGGGATCGCCTCTTGGGTTCCAGATCACCGTAATTATCCACACCTTGTTGTATCCGGCCCCAAATTGAAACGTAAAGTAGTCATCACATCTGTTTTTTTTTTTAATCTTTGCGATCAATGGCTTACTGCTTGGTTATTTGTTTTTCCGTTAGCGTGAATTAATGGTGTTTCTTTGCTGTTTGCGAGAGATTTTTAATAGCACAAACGGGAAGTTTCTGATCACAAATGGTAGAAGTGAACACACACAATGAGGACGAGGAAGATATAAAAAAAATTAATAAGAAAATAAATGAGATTTGTAGGGAGGGGAAGAGGAAGAGAGAGACTTATAAGTAAAAAAATAAAATTAAACTCGAACAGATGGTCAAACAAAAGCACGAGTCCAAAAAACAAAACACATTTTCCCCCACCCTGTAAACAATAATCGATAAACGCGCTGTTTCCGACAATATTTTTTGCGACCTCCTTACCACCTCTCCGAGGCTGTGACGTTCTCATTTGCAGCCAGTGGTTGGTGGAAATATGGCGAGGCCGCCGCTCCTCACCCTGTAACACAATCTGGAGTCTGATTAGAGCGATAAATTTCTGGGCTGTGATGCGCGCGAGATCACCAGTTGGAACCCCACTCGGGGGTTAAGAAGTGTAATTACCTGAGGATCGTCTAGTCTCTCCTGTGGGACTCGATATCACAGCTTCGGGTATAGATTTTCTATCCCCCTCCTTGTGGAGCAATTTTTTTTTTTCACTTATTTTCTCCCCGACTTTTAACATGTTTCGACCAGCTTTTCTATTTTCCTTACTGAGTGTTTTTCTTTTTTCATTTATATTACAGCACTTCTCCATTAGCTTTCTTGTTTTTTGTTGCTCCGTTTAGCTACTCTTGTTTCTTTCACCTTTTGCGTTAAGCTTTAACGTTAATATCGTAAATTATCAGAAGACTTGTACAAGTGAAATTTAGCCGTTTTGTTTGGAGTTTTTAATAAAGAGTCACTTTATTTACCCTTCATTCAACATGTCTTCCATCAACCATTTGTCAGCCTCCAGCCATGTTGATGTTTTTGTCCCTAGGTAAATAGAGGTGTAAATCACTAGGTGTAACCATTACGCTCCGTCCATGCGTTCTGCTCTGCGACCGCACAACGCACGACTACCCTGACCCACGGGATTCACGCCATCTGAACACCTTGCGTTCAAAAATTTCCAAACGCAATTACAATAATTATTTTTTTTTGCAGGTAAAGTTTAAAATACGTGCAATAGTGAAGCAGCCCTGTGAATATTTATTTTCATAGCCAGGAAAGTATAGGAGAGTGTTAAACATCATATTTCATAACTGGACAAGTAGGAGGGATTCGAACACGTGACAAGACAACGCTAATAATGGTTGCGATCGTTCGATACGATATCCTCGAATCCTGACATTCAATATAAGGCGTCATGATTACTAGGTTAAATTTGGTTAACATGAGAGAGATTATCGGGCACTGAGTAGCAACACTGATGTGAAAGTATCGAATTAAGAGATAATGTTTTTATAGACCAATACGTTATAATGCGAAGATAGAGGGGGAGGACAGGAAGTATTGGGAGGGAGGAAAGGGAGAGACAAGGAGGGAAGACGGGAAGGAGAACAAGGATGGACATGAAGACAAAGGAGGTGGACAAGGGAGAAAAACGAGTAAGGAAGAAATGAGGGGGAGAGAGAATAATAGGGAGGGAGAGGACAAGAAAGAATATTCGTGGGAAGGCGTACAACACTAGGATAACTGGAGGTAATCATGTTTGATCCAAGGAAGAATAAGAGATCCAATCCCTTGGATCAAGTCTAATGAAGACGCTTAGAGAGAGAGAGAGAGAGAGAGAGAGAGAGAGAGAGAGAGAGAGAGAGAGAGAGAGAGAGAGAGATAGAGGAGAGAGAGAGAGAGAGAGAGAATGGAGAGAGAGAGAGAGAGAGAGAAATATAGTGTAGACTAACAGGTTGGTTCACGAACTAAATGTTGCCACCTTGATGATGTTGAAATGTACATGATTAACGAGTTAATTATTCTCTCGCTGTAGCTCTATTTGTCGCTGTGATTGTCTTACTTTATTCCTTTATTTTCTCTCTACATTTATAAACTTTAATAATAATTAATCATTATTATCTTTATCTGTTCGATATACACAGAGACTAGTGCATTTATTAGAATATATACACAAAGTGCATCTCTCGGTATATATATATATATACATATATAAAGAAAAACAGGAAAATATTACCCAAAATAAAAAAAAAACAATATATTATTAACAAATATAATGATTATATCAATAAAATTAATACAAGCAATAATAATTAAAAACGATAATATCGAATAATCAATAATTAATAAAAATAAAAAATCAAATAAAAAATCAAATTAAAAAAATAAAAATTAGAAAATATAATAACAACAACAACAACTACTTGCCTAATAGATTTTACACCTAATTAGGCTTTCCATTACATCACTGGTCCTGCAAGAATGCCGTCAGCTGCTCACATGTCTGCTGGAGGAGTATTATAATCATGGGGGAGAGCTAAACCCGTAGGATTATACAGCGCCTGGGGGGATGGGATGGAAGGTATTCAGGCTGTGCTGGAGTAACATGAACCCAGCCCTGGTTTTTACTCTTCCACTATGTAAATCACATGGTATTTCAGTTATTCTATTTATAAACAAGGGTATCGTTATTTATCATAAGTTATATTAAATAAAAAGTTTCACGCTCTTTTTTTTTTTTTTTTAAGAAATTTACCTGCTTTGGGAGGGGGATGAGGCGTTGGTTGCCATTGTGAGGAGTCGAATTCTTCTGTTTACTGGCTAGGAATGACCGGGAAGAAGCCTCGTACCTCATGTTATCTGTTACACAGCTTCAGGAGTGGATACCCGATAGTTCCTTGATATCCATGGTAAATCTGCAGAACGGACAATGAGAAGAGTTAGTGTACAAATGAGAGACGTGTGTGTATGTACTAACCCTCCACACTGTGATCACCAACACTGAGACAGTCTGCTTGTTTGGGGAACTGGGTTTGAAGCCTATCGACCACATACCAGGCATTTATATACCATAAATAATTTCGTGATAGCATTTTCTACGTAATTCCATCATTATCTGGGTTGCAAATATTGAGCACTTGCTAACTATTTAGGAGTGTATTCCTCTTTACTGTTTACATTATTAGGGCTGCATGTAACCTGTTCACCACCTGTCAAGAATACTTTAATCGAGAAAATAGGCGTTAAACTCTCAACTGTATATACACTGCCGGTGGAGGGCTATTGATTTAGGGAATGGGATCTCTCCTCTCCTTATTTTGGTCAAACTTGACTGCCTCCCATTCCCCACGCTGTATAGCCCTTGTGGCTTAGCGCTTCTTTTGATTATAATAATAATAATCCCATTCCCCAGGCGTGACTATGTCCCCACGAGTTTAGCGCTTCCACGTGAAAAAAGAAATTATACTTGGTGACGATTCTAGTGGGGGGGGGGAATGGAAGGTAATGAGGTTTGATCCGAGGGAAGTGCGCAGGTGTCTTGTTGGATAGCTCTTGATTCAAGAAACTGGAAGTACATCCCCTCCTCCTCTCCTTCCTCAGACTGAACATAATTACCACCCATTTCCCACATAAGCTGTCGCTCATCATTACCAACATATTCACCACCAACATATCAACATAATCATCACCTTCACGAACATAATACTCACCATCAGCAACATAATCCTCACCATGACCACTGTCATAATCGCTATCACCAAACTTTACGATCACCACTACTACTGTAACCACCCCAACCAACCTCCACTATCACCTCCCCTCCCTTGCACACGACATACCCCCTCCCCCATCTCCTTCCAATTCTCCCCTCCACTTCTCTCCCCCTCCCAACGGGTTAAGATGGTAGTAGTAGTAGTAGTAGTAGTAGTAGTAGTAGTAGTAGTAGTAGTAGTAGTAGTAGTAGTAGTAGTAGTAGTAGTAGGTCTTCCCACCCAGGACTAAGGTGTGAGGCGGTGGGAAGGTTGTAATAGGTGGGTAAACTGTTGCCCACATGAATTACAACCCCATCACCCACTATTATCACCTCCAACTTGTTCAGTGAGGCTCGCTGCCCACCTCTTCCCGGGCCACGCAGCCCCTGGACCGCCCTCTCTTGGTCCTGTGGACCGACACAGGCCTCGTGGACCAACCCAAGTGTGATGCTGCTCCAACCCCCCCCCCCACACTACGACACCTCGTGTGATTAATAATAATAATAATAATAATAATAATAATAATCATGATAACGTCACTTATAAGTAGTAGGAACCTCAGTTTCGATTATTGCAATTATTATAAGTATTTAAATGCATCATTGCCACTGCCTCATACTGACAAAATAACCCGGTGATAATTATCAAGCTGATTAATATATAATTATAATTATATATTAATTATCCTGATCAGTCATCATTCTTTACTGGCTGACACATGGAAATTATTATTGGTAGTCACAGCTGAGGGATATTCATGTTAAGCTAATTTTATCATTAGATGAGAGAGTGAGAGAGAATTTTTTTATTATGAATAAAGCCTATCGGTGACGCAGTGGTCACTAAAGCTGCTTTAGTATCCAGGAAAGAGATTAAAGACTCAGAGTACGTACATAGGTTACACACTTCTCTCAGTGTGTACGTACACAGGACACACACACGTCTCTCAGCGTTTACGTACACAGGAGGACACACACACACACACACACACACCTCAGTGTGTACGTACACAAGACACAGACACACACCTCTCTGTGTTTACGTACACAGGACACAAACACACACACACCTCTCAGTGTGTACGTACAAAGGATACACTCTCCTCTGTCAGTGTGTACGTACACGGGAGTACACGCACACCTCTCTCAGTGTGTAAGGACACTTGTTTGAGAGAGTCAGCCAGATAAACACTGTAGCCTAACACAACAGGTAAAGAAATGGAAATACAGCGAGAAGAAATCAAAATATAAACAAAACGTAAATATGGAACACCAACTTTTAACCCCGGTCCTTCACCCTCGCAAAACACACACACACACACACACACACACACACACACACAGTCAGTCAGCAGACGTGGGGACACAAGGCTCCGAGAACTTTAGTGTTTTTAAGGCGTTCAGTAACTGCTAGCAGTAATCAGTGGTAGTGACAACGTCAACGTCCTCTCTCTCTCTCTCTCTCTCTCTCTCCTCCCTTTTCCCTTCTCACTCTCCCCCTCTCTCCTCCCTTTTCCCTTCTCACTCTCTCCCTCTCTCCTACCTTTCCCTTCTCTCTCTTTCTCTCTCTCTTCTTCTCTTAAAAAAAAAATATGGTGGGGACTCGCAGGAACCAGGGATCAGATGAGAATGGTTCTGGTAGGGAGGAGTGGATGGAGGAGCAGCGGAAAAGGATGGAACAAGAGTGGGAGAGAAAATTAGGAGAGCTTTCTGAAAAAATGGAGACAGAGCTTTCTGTGAAATTAGAAGAGAGGTTGGAGAAGGAGAAGAAGAATTGGGAGGCACAAGCTGAAACTGCAATAACCAGGATAAGGGTCCTAGAAGATGAGGTAAACAGGCTGAAGCAAGTTACATGGGCATTGACCAGAGAAGACACAGCATATGAAGCTGAGAGGCCAAACAGGAAGGGGGGAGATATGAATTATGCTAAGGCCGTATCAACCTGCCAAGAAGGGCCAAGGAGTGAACGGGTAGAGCAGCTGGGTGCAGGCGGAGAGGGGTTAGGTCAAATGCAGAGGCACAACAATGCTACCAAGAGCCACTGGAAAAAACAAGGGAGAAAATGACCATGTACAGACAGAAACCAGAGTCACAGAGGGAGAGGCAATGGGAGGAGGAAAGGGCTAAATCAGTGTTTATCCACGGGTTTCAGGAGAGGGAGGAAAGGACACACACTGAAAGACGGCAGGCAGAAAGAAAGGAGATTGAGAACATCATCAAGGAAATAGGTGAAGAAGACATGGACGAGATTGTAAATTTTCAGAGAATAGGGGGGGGACTTCAAGGGGAGAAAACGACTGATCAAGCTGATTCTCAGGACAGAAACGGCACGGAACAGGATCCTCCAAGAGAAACCGCTGTTGAAATACTCTGAAAAGTACATGAGGGTGTTCCTAGACAGAGACAGAACACAAACAGAACGACAGCAGCTGAGGGAGAAGACAAAAAAGCGAAAGGAGCTACAAAAGGAGACAAGGTTGGAACCAGCAGAGGTCAATCAGAGCAGAACAGAGCAACAAGTGCAAGCACACACAGAACTATCCTCAGAACACCATCCCAACACAAACTACAATCCACACTCACAGCTTCCACCCAACACCCAGCTATAGAATCTCACAGTATGCTACCAGGTCTCCCACCCTCACAGGCCCCCCAAACCACAGTGTTGGAAAGGAAACTGAAGGTATGGTACACAAACGCTGATGGAATAACAAATAAGTGGGAGGAGTGGCACGAAAGAGTCAAAGAGGCATCACCGGACATCATAGCTCTCACAGAAACCAAGTTAACAGGTATGATAACAGATGCCATATTTCCAACGGGATACCAGATCCTGAGGAAAGACAGAGGTAACAGTGGGGGGGGGGGGAGGAGTGGCACTGTTGATAAAAAACCAATGAAATTTTGATGAGCTGGAGAGAGGAGACAACGGAGAAGCAAGCGATTACATAGCGGGAACACTTCACTCTGGAGGTCCCAAGGTGGTAATTGCAGTGATGTATAACCCACCACAGAACAGCAGGAGGCAAAGGCAAGAGTATGACGAGATCAATAGAGCGATGGTTGACACACTAGCTGCAGTGGCCAGAAGAGCTCATGCATGCAGGGCAAAGCTCCTGATCATGGGCAACTTTAACCACAAGGAGATCGATTGAGAGAACTTGGAGCCACATGGGGGCCAAGACACATGGAGGGCTAAGATGATGGAGGTTGTACTGGAAAACTTCATGCACCAACACGTAAGGGACACTACAAGAGAGAGAGGAGAGGATGAACCAGCAAGACTGGACCTAGTATTCACCTTGAGTAGTGCAGATATTGAGGACATCACATATGAAAGACCCCTTGGGGCCAGCGATCATGTGGTTTTAAGCTTAGAATACACAGTAGAGCTACAAGTGGAGGGGGAAGCAGGAAGGCCAGGACGAATGAAGCCAAACTACAAGAAAGGGGACAACACGGGAATGAGGAATATGTAGCAACAATGTGCAAGGAGGCTGAGGAGAGGTTTATACCCAAGGGTAACAGGACTAATGAAAAAGCCAGGATGAGCCCATGGTTCACCCAAAGGAGCAGGGAGGCAAAAACCAAGTGTGCTAGGGAATGGAAGAAATATAGAAGGCAAAGGACCCAGGAGAATAAGGAGAGCAGTCGTAGATCCAGAAATGAATATGCACAGATAAGAAGGGAGGCCCAACGACAATATGAAAACGACATAGCAGCGAAAGCCAAATCTGACCCAAAACTGTTATACAGCCACATCAGGAGGAAAACAATAGTCAAGGACCAGGTAATCAGGCTAAGGAAGGAAGGAGGAGAGACAACAAGAAATGACCATGAAGTAAGTGAGGAACTCAACAAGAGATTTAAAGAAGTGTTCACAGAGGAGACAGAAGGGGCTCCAGAAAGACAGAGAGGTGGGGCACACCACTAAGTGCTAGACACAGTACACACAACCAAGGAAGAAGTGAAGAGGCTTCTGAGTGAGCTAGATACCTCAAAGGCAATGGGGCCGGATGACATCTCTCCATGGGTCCTGAGAGAGGGAGCAGAGGAGCTATGTGTACCCCTAACAGCAATATTCAATACATCTATCGAAACAGGGAGATTGCCTGAGGCATGGAAGACAGCAAATGTAGTCCCAATCTTTAAAAAAGGAGACAGACATGAAGCACTAAACTACAGACCAGTGTCACTTACATGTATAGTATGCAAAGTCATAGAGAAGATTATCAGGAGAAGAGTAGTGGAACACCTAGAAAGGAATGATCTCATCAACAGCAGCCAACATGGTTTCAGGGACGGGAAATCTTGTGTCACAAACCTACTGGAGTTTTATGACATGGTGACAGCAGTAAGACAAGAGAGAGAGGGGTGGGTGGATTGCATTTTCTTGGACTGCAAGAAGGCGTTTGACACAGTTCCACACAAGAGATTAGTGCAAAAACTGGAGGACCAAGCAGGGATAACAGGGAAGGCACTACAATGGATCAGGGAATACTTGTCAGGAAGACAGCAGCGAGTTATGGTACGTGGCGAGGTGTCAGAGTGGGCACCTGTGACCAGCGGGGTCCCGCAGGGGCCAGTCCTAGGACCACTGCTGTTTCTGGTATTTGTGAACGACATGATGGAAGGAATAGAATCCGAAGTGTCCCTGTTTGCAGATGACGTGAAGTTGATGAGAAGAATTCATTCGATCGAAGACCAGGCAGAACTACAAAGGGATCTGGACAGGCTGCAGACCTGGTTCAGCAATTGGCTACTGGGGTTCAACCCCACCAAGTGCAAAGTCATGAAGATTGGGGAAGGGCAAAGAAGACCGCAGACGGAGTACAGTCTAGGGGGCCAGAGACTACAAACCTCACTCAAGGAAAAAGATCTTTGGGTGAGTATAACACCAGGCACATCTCCTGAAGCGCACATCAACCAAATAACTGCTGCAGCATATGGGCGCCTAGCTAACCTCAGAACAGCATTCCGACATTTTAATAAGGAGTCGTTCAGGACCCTGTACACCGTGTACGTTAGGTCCATATTGGAGTATGCGGCACCAGTTTGGAACCCACACCTAGCCAAGCATGTAAAGAAACTAGAGAAAGTGCAAAGGTTTGCCACAAGACTAGTCCCAGAGCTAAGAGGTATGTCCTAAGAGGAGAGGTTAAGGGAAATCAACCTGACGACACTGGAGGACAGGAGAGATAGGGGGGACATGATAACGACATACAAAATACTGAGAGGAATTGACAAGGTGGACAAAGACAGGATGTTCCAGAGACTGGACACAGCAACACGGGGACACAGTTGGAAGTTGAAGACACAGATGAATCACAGGGATGTTAGGAAGTATTTCTTCAGCCACAGAGTAGTCAGGAAGTGGAATAGTTTGGGAAGAGATGTAGTGGAGGCAGGATCCATACATAGCTTTAAGCAGAGGTACGATAAAGCTCATGGTTCAGGGAGAGTGACCTAGTGGCGACCAGTGAAGAGGCGGGCCAGGAGCTTGGACTCGACCCCTGCAACCTCAACTAGGTGAGTACAACTAGGTGAGTACATACAGATACACATACACATATACACACACACATACACATACACATACACACACAACACACACACACACACACACACACACATACACATACACATCACACACAACACACAACACACACTACACAACACACACACATACACATACACATACACAACACACACACACATACACATACACACACACACACACACACACATACACACATTCACTGGGAAAATGTCTTGCTTTTTTCCCCCACAAAATCAGATTGATACAGATAACCTAATTATTCAACGATAATTAATGTCATTACCGTCAGATCTAATTATGGGGAATAAACTGCTTAAATATTATGTCAGTAAGATAAGTTAATATTTATAAAGTTGCCTTTATATATATATATATATATATATATATATATATATATATATATATATATATATATTAATATATATATATATAATATAAACAGGAGAGAACTTGATATATCAGGGAAAAAGGAAGACGAGAGGCGAACCACTCTTTGTGAACCAGTGAGCCGGTTTTTGTGAACCAGCGAGCCGGTCTATGTGAACCAGTGAGCCGGTCTTTGTGAACCAGTGAGCCGGTTTTTGTGAACCAGCGAGCCGGCCTATGTGAACCAGTGAGCCGGTCTATGTGAACCAGTGAGCCGGTCTTTGTGAACCAGTGAACCGGTCTATGTGAACCAGTGAACTGGTCCATGTGAGCCAGTGAGTCGGTCATTGTGAACCAGTGAACTAGTCTATAAGAACCAGTTTATATGAACCAGTCTGTATGAACCAATGAACCAGCCTTTAAAAAAACTGAACTGGTCTATAGGAACCAGTGAATCGGTCTTTGTGAACCAGTGAATCAATCTATGTGAATCATGTGAACCAGTCTATATGAACTGGTGAACTGGTCTATGGGAGCCAGCTTATGTGAACGAGTGAACTGGTCTGTATGTACCAATGAACAAGTCTGTGTGAACCAGTCTGTATGAACCAATGAACCGGTCTATATGAACCAGTGAGCCGGTCTGTGCGAACAGTGAACCGGTTTACGTGAACCAGTGAACTGGTCTGTGTAAACCAGTGAACCGATTTATGTGAACCAGTGAACCGGTTTATGTGAACCAGTGTACCGGTCTATGTGAACAATGTGGACTAGAAACCCTGTCTTTGTGAATCGATAAACCACTTAAGTCAAGTCTTTTTCAAATTAATGTGGAGATACATGTGACTGAGGATTGGGGATACTGAAGACTGAGGAGACCTGGCGATTCATCCCACTGGTGATTATTGTGATTATGATTGGGATGACTGGGGATTGTTGAGAGGTGACCCCTCCCCCCCCTAAAGAAAAAGAAGAAATACTTTTACCATCGTTCATTCTATCACTGCCTTGCCAGAGGTGTGCCAACACCACATCTCAAGATGTCTCTCCAAACTGCAGTATCCTCACCACCTCCTTCAGAGTGCAATGATTGTATTTCCCATCTTCAGGACTCAAGTCTGGCTAATCAGTTTCACTGAATCCCTTCATAAATGCTACCTTGCTTACACTCTAACAGCGTGTCAAGTCCTAAAAACCATTTGCCTCCACTCATTTTATCTAGCACACTCACACTCTCCTCGTGGACATCCACCTCCTTGCTTTCAAAACCTCCTTTACCCCTTCCCTCCCTCCAGCCTTTCCTAGGACGACCCCTACCCCACCTTCCCTCTACTTCAGATTTATACACCCTCCAAGTTATCCTAATCTGCCTCATCATCTATAAATGTCCAAACCACCTCAACAATTTCATCAGCTCTCTGGATAATACTTTTAGTAACCCTGCACTTCCATCTGATCTCCAGACTATGAATCCTTCGCATAATATCCACGCCAAAATATCCATTGCCCTCAGTCACATCTCCACTGCCTCCAGCCTCCTCCTCGCTGCAACGTTTAAAATCTATGCTTCATACCCATGTAAAAGTATGGTACCAATAAACTCTGGTACATTCCTCTTTTTGCTTTCAGGAATAAGGTTCTTTGTCTTCACAGATCACTCAGTGCACTACACATCTTTTTACTCTCGTCATTTCTATGGTTCGCCTCATCTTTCAGAGATCCCAAATATCTGAACACATTCACTCCCTCCATACTCCCTCTTTCTAGTTGGATATACAGTCTTTCATTGCTTATTTTTATTGTTACTCTCATCACTTTGCTCTTTCCTATATTCGCTTTTAACTTCCTTCTTTAACTTACCCTCCCAAATTCGTCCACCAACCTTCGCAACTTCTCTTTAGACTCTCTCAAAAGCACAGTGTCATCAGTAAAAAACAAATATAAAAAATCCCACTCCGTATTAGATTATTCTTTAATCCTACATCTCTCCCAAACATCATATCATTCACTGCTTTTATTACCCTATCTATATGTTAAACACCCATGGTTACATCACATCTTTCTCTAACGTCTACTTTTTCTAGAAAATAATCTCCCTCTCTCCTACATACCCTAAACTGAGCGTCACTATCCTCATTAAAATTCTTAACTGTTTAAGTAATCTACCAGCTACCGCTTGCAACATCTGCCACATTTCTCCCCTACCTGCACCTTTACCGCACGTATAAGTTCTGTCAAGCACCTTAACTACTGGGAACGCTTGGAAGCACTTGACTTGTACTCGTTGGAACGCAGGAGGGAGAGATATATCATAATCTACACTTGGAAAATCTTGGAAGGAATGGTCCCAAATCTGCACACAGAAATCACTCCCTACGAAAGTAAAAGACTGGGCAGGCGATGGAAAATTTGCCTCCAATAAAATAGTGGCGCCATTCGTACACAAGAGAAAACACCATAAGTGTCCGGGGCCCAAAACTGTTCAACAGCCTCCCATCAAGCATTAGGGGAATTGCCAATAAACCCCTGGCTGCCTTCAAGAGAGAGCTGGACAGATACCTAAAGTCGGTGCCGATCAGCCGGGCTGTGCTCGTACGTCGGACTGCGTCGCCAGCAACAGCCTATTGATCAGGCCCTGATCCATCGGGAGCCTGTCAATGGACCGGCCGCGGGCGTTGATCCCCGGAATAACCTCCAGGTAACCTCCAGGTACCCACCCTATTATATGCCTTTTCTAAATCCAAACATGCAACGAAAACTTCCTCGCCTTAATCTATGTATTGTTCAATTATATGCTTCAATATAAACACCTGATCTACACATCCCCTACCCTTCCTTAAACCTCCTTGTTCATCTGTGATCTTGCTCTCCGTCTTACCCTTAATTTTTTCATTAATAACTCTACCATACACTTAAGAGGCTTATTCACACTATTTACCATACCATTTTTCCTGACACAAAGGAGCTATTCGTATTCTCTGCCAATCCTTAGATATCCTTCCCCCATTCATGCATATATTGACAAATGCACCGACCACGCTAAAACTTTATCCTCACCTGCTATTAACAATTCTGTTTTGATTCTTTCTATCCCAGTAGCTTTATCTCTTTTCACTGTCCTCACTCTCTCATGCGCCTCCCATACACTCACATCTGGCTCTTCCTCGCTCTTAAAGAATGATAAATCTCCTTGCGCAATGCACGATATCACTGCTTCTCTCTCTTCATCAACATTTAACAGATCTTTAAAATATTCTCCATCTCGGCACCTCCGCCTCCTAGGCTTTCTTAACTTAATAATCTGACTTCAAAATTGTTCTTATTCTCAGCAAAATTTGTTGATATAACCTCAACAACTCTCTCATTTGCTCTCCTTTTACACTCCCTCTCCACTCTGTTAACTTCTTCGATCTACACAAACACGCACAAACAGTTACACACACACACACACACACACACACACACACACACACACACACACACACACACACACCTTGTGGATTATCGCGCCTAGATATAATGATTGGCCGACCAGCATCTCTGATAACACTTCCAATCATTTATAGACGATCTGGATTCTCCCTCTGACGCAAGACCTCAAGATTGTGTTTACTGATGGAGGCGAGAAGCAACAGAAGATTGGGATGATTGGGGAGTATTCAAAGACTGCAGACTGCGATGGCTGCAAGTACGTTTGTCTTCTCTGAGGATGAGGGTCCCTAGTCCAGTTGTAGCTAGAAGCGATACCTCCCTAGATATATAAATATATATATATATATATATATATATATATAATATATATATATATATATATATATATATATATATATATATATATAAATATATATATAATATACACTTCCAGCCAGCCAAATCTTCAGTCTCGGAACACTCCCCAATCATCCCAATCTTCTGTTGCTTCTCGCCTCTATCAATAAACACAATCTTGAGGGCTTGCGTCAGAGAATCTAGATCGTCCATAAATGATTGGAAGTATTATCAGAGATGCTGGTCGGCCAATCATTATATCTAGGCACGATAATCCGCAAGGTGTCGACAACGATACATAGCGTAACCAGCACCTACGGTGCTCTAACAGCTCTATTTGGTCTAAATTAGAGGTGCGGGGAGACCAATAAATTACCTGGACATGACTTCACAGTGTAGTGGGGATTTTCTATTGTCAAATACCGGGCTGAATTATATGGTACGAAATGATATAGCTATTATGTCCTCTCGCTTCATGGTTTATGGCTTCCGCGAGTGAATGTGGGTACAGCGGAGCCGCAGCCACAGCCGCAACAGCAGCCGCAGCAGTAGAAGCAGCAGCAGCAACAACAGTCTCAACAATCTGATGCAGATACAGCAGCAGCAGAAATGGGTTTAACAATCTGCCATAGTTACACTTGCAGTAGAAAGCAGGCTCAACAGTCTGCCGTAGCCTCGGCAGTCTGCCGCAGCAGCAGCAGCAGCAGAGGCCACAGCAGCAGCAGCAGAGGCCACAGCAGCCTGTTAAAGCTGCGTCTGTTTTCATTTCCTCTTGTAGCATCTTACCTGCCCTCTAGGTTACCTGTCTCACGCATTATATCACCTTCCCTATCCCAGTAGTGGGGGGGGGGGGAGAGCTATGAGTTTTAATCTATATTGTACATGCAAATTTCCGACCTAAATATGTAGGATTTACCTCTCGAGTTTATTATTATTATTATTATTATTATTATTATTATTATTATTATTATTATTATTATTATTATTATTATTAGTGTAAATATCCCCTCGGTGAGCTTGAAAAGGAAAATGTGTGTGTGTGTGAAATTGTGTAGGTTGTGTACAGTGTGTAAAAACGCTACCATGGTGTGGTCAACCTTGGTTGTGTGGGAAGATTTCCAGGGTGTGGTCAGTCTTGGTTGTGTGGGAAGATTTCCAGGGTGTGGTCAGTCTTGGTTGTGTGGGAAGACTTTCCAGGGTGTGGTCAGTCTTGGTTGTGTGGGAAGATTTCCAGGGTGTGGTCAGTCTTGGTTGTGTGGGAAGACTTCCATGGTGTGGTCAGTCTTGGTTGTGTGGGAAGACTTCCAGGGTGTGGTCAGCCTTGGTTGTGTGGGAAGATTTCCAGGGTGTGGTCAGTCTTGGTTGTGTGGGAAGATTTCCAGGTGTGGTCAGTCTTGGTTGTGTGGGAAGACTCATGGGGTGGTCACCTGGTTGTGTGGAAGACTTCCAGGGTGTGGTCAGCCTTGGTTGTGTGTGAAGACTTCCAGTGTGTGGTCAGTCTTGGTTGTTTGGGAAGATTTCCAGAGTGTGGTCAGTCTTGGTTGTGTGGGAAGACTTCCAGGGTGTGGTCAGTCTTCGTTGTGTGGGAAGACTTCCAGGGTGTGGTCAGTCTTGGTTGTGTGGGAAGACTTCCGTGGTGTGGTCAACCTTGGTTGTGTGGGAAGACTTCCAGGGTGTGGTCAGCCTTGGTTGTGTGTGAAGACTTCCAGTGTGTGGTCAGTCTTGGTTGTTTGGGAAGATTTCCAGGGTGTGGTCAGTCTTGGTTGTGTGGGAAGACTTCCATGGTGTGGTCAACCTTGGTTGTGTGGGAAGACTTCCAGGGTGTGGTCAGTCTTGGTTATGTGGGAAGACTTCCAGGGTGTGGTCAACCTTGATTGTGTGGGAAGACTTCCAGGGTGTGGTCAGTCTTGGTTGTGTGGGAAGACTTCCAGGGTGTGGTCAGTCTTGGTTGTGTGGGAAGACTTCCAGGGTGTGGTCAACCTTGGTTGTGTGGGAAGACTTCCAGGGTGTGATTAGTCTTGGTTGTGTGGGAAGACTTCCAGGGTGTGGTCAGTCTTGGTTGTGTGGGAAGACTTCCAGGGTGTAGTCAACCTTGGTTGTGTGGGAAGACTTCCAGGGTGTGGCCAGTCTTGGTTGTGTGGGAAGACTTCCAGGGTGTGGTCAACCTTGGTTGTGTAGGAAGACTTCCTGGGTGTGGTCAGTCTTGGTTGTTTGGGAAGATTTCCAGGGTGTGGTCAGTCTTGGTTGTGTGGGAAGACTTCCATGGTGTGGTCAACCTTGGTTGCGTGGGAAGACTTCCAGGGTGTGGTCAGTCTTGGTTATGTGGGAAGACTTCCAGGGTGTAGTCAACCTTGGTTGTGTGGGAAGACTTCCAGGGTGTGGTCAGTCTTGGTTGTGTGGGAAGACTTCCAGGGTGTGGTCAGTCTTGGTTGTGTGGGAAGACTTCCAGGGTGTGGTCAACCTTGGTTGTGTGGGAAGACTTCCAGGTGTGATTAATCCTTGGTTGTGTGGGAAGACTTCCAGGGTGTGGTCAGTCCTTGGTTGTGTGGGAAGACTTCCAGGGTGTAGTCAACCTTGGTTGTGTGGGAAGACTTCCAGGGTTTGGTCAGTCTTGGTTGTGTGGGAAGACGTCCAGGGTGTGGTCAACCTTGGTTGTGTAGGAAGACTTCCAGGGTGTGGTCAGTCTTGGTTGTTTGGGAAGACTTACAGGGTGTAGTCAGTCTTGGTTGTGTGGGAAGACTTCCAGGGTGTGATCAGTCTTGGTTGTGGGAAGACTTCCAGGGTGTGATCAATTTTGGTTGTGTGGGAAGACTTCCATGGTGTGGTCAACCTTGGTTGCGTTTGAAGACTTCCAGGGTGTGGTCAGTCTTGGTTATGTGGGAAGACTTCCAGGGTGTAGTCAACCTTGGTTGTGTGGGAAGACTTCCAGGGTGTGGTCAGTCTTGGTTGTGTGGGAAGACTTCCAGGGTGTGGTCAGTCTTGGTTGTGTGGGAAGACTTCCAGGGTGTGGTCCAACCTTGGTTTGTGTGGAAGACTTCCAGGGTGTGATAGTCTTGGTTGTGTGGGAAGACTTCCAGGGTGTGGTCAGTCTTGGTTGTGTGTAAAGACTCCATGGGTAGTCAACCTTGGTTTGTGTGGAAGACTTCCAGGGTTTGGTCAGTCTTGGTTGTGCGGGAAGACGTCCAGGGTGTGGTCAACCTTGGTTGTGTAGGAAGACTTCCAGGGTGTGGTCAGTCTTGGTTGTTTGGGAAGACTTACAGGGTGTGGTCAGTCTTGGTTGTGTGGGAAGACTTCCAGGGTGTGATCAGTCTTGGTTGTGTGGGAAGACTTCCAGGGTGTGATCAATTTTGGTTGTGTGGGAAGACTTCCATGGTGTGGTCAACCTTGGTTGCGTTTGAAGACTTCCAGGGTGTGGTCAGTCTTGGTTATGTGGGAAGACTTCCAGGGTGTAGTCAACCTTGGTTGTGTGGGAAGACTTCCAGGGTGTGGTCAGTCTTGGTTGTGTGGGAAGACTTCCAGGGTGTGGTCAGTCTTGGTTGTGTGGGAAGACTTCCAGGGTGTGGTCAACCTTGGTTGTGTGGGAAGACTTCCAGGGTGTGATTAGTCTTGGTTGTGTGGGAAGACTTCCAGGGTGTGGTCAGTCTTGGTTGTGTGGGAAGACTTCCAGGGTGTAGTCAACCTTGGTTGTGTGGGAAGACTTCCAGGGTTTGGTCAGTCTTGGTTGTGCGGGAAGACGTCCAGGGTGTGGTCAACCTTGGTTGTGTAGGAAGACTTCCAGGGTGTGGTCAGTCTTGGTTGTTTGGGAAGACTTACAGGGTGTGGTCAGTCTTGGTTGTGTGGGAAGACTTCCAGGGTGTGATCAGTCTTGGTTGTGTGGGAAGACTTCCAGGGTGTGATCAATTTTGGTTGTGTGGGAAGACTTCCAGGGTGTGGTCAGTCTTGGTTGTGTGGGAAGACTTCCAGGGTGTAGTCAACCTTGGTTTGTGAGGAAGACTCCAGGTGTGGTCACCTTGGTTGTGTGGGAAGACTTCCAGGGTGTGGTCAGCCTTGGTTGTGTGGGAAGACTTCCAGGGTGTGGTCAGTCTTGGTTGTGTGGGAAGACTTCCAGGGCGTGGTCAACCTTGGTTGTGTAGGAAGATTTCCAGGGTGTGGTCAGTCTTGGTTGTGTGGGAAGACTTCCAGGGTGTGATCAGTCTTCGTTGTGTGGGAAGACTTCCAGGGTGTGGTCAGTCTTGGTTGTGTGGGAAGACTTATAGGGCGTGGTAAACCTTGGTTGTGTAGGAAGACTTCCAGGGTGTGGTCAGTCTTGGTTGTGTGGGAAGACTTCCAGGGTGTGGTCAGTCTTGGTTGTGTGGGAAGACTTCCAGGGCGTGGTAAACCTTGGTTGTGTAGGAAGACTTCCAGGGTGTGGTCAGTCTTGGTTGTGTGGGAAGACTTCCAGGGTGTGATCAGTCTTGGTTGTGTGGGAAGACTTCCAGGGGTGGGTCAACTTGGTTGTGTGGGAAGACTTCCAGGCGTGGTCAACCTTGGTTGTGTAGGAAGACTTCCAGGGTGTGGTCAGTCTTGGTTGTGTGGGAAGACTTTCAGGGTGTGGTCAGCTCTTGGTTGTGTGGGAAGAACTTCCAGGTGTTGGTCAGTCTTGGTTGTGTGGGAAGACTTCCAGGGTGTGGTCAGTCTTGGTTGTGTGGGAGGACTTCCAGGTGTGGTCAGACCTTGGTTGTGTGGAAGACTTCCAGGGTGTGGTCAACCTTGGTTGTGTGGGAAGACATTTCCAGGGTGTGATCAGTCTTGGTTGTGTGGAAGACTTCCAGGTGTGGTCAACCTTGGTTGTGTGGGAAGACTTCCAGGGTGTGATCAGTCTTGGTTGTGTGGGAAGACTTCCAGGGTGTGGTCAACCTTGGTTGTGTGGGAAGACTTCCAGGGTGTGATCAGTCTTGGTTGTGTGGGAAGACTTCCAGGGTGTGGTCAGTCTTGGTTGTGTGGGAAGACTTCCAGGGTGTAGTGTACCTTGGTTGTGTGGGAAGACTTCCAGGGTGTGGTCAACCTTGGTTGTGTGGGAAGAGTTCCAGGGTGTGGTCAACCTTGGTTGTGTGGAAAGACTTCCATGGTGTGGTCAACCTTGGTTGTGTGGAAAGATTTCCAGGGTGTGGTCAAACTTGGTTGTGTGGGAAGACTTCCAGGGTGTGGTCAGTTTTGGTTGTGTGGGAAGACTTCCAGGGTGTGGTCAGTCTTGGTTGTGTGGGAAGACTTCCAGGGTGTGATCAGTCTTGGTTGTGTGGGAAGACTTCCAGGGTGTAGTCAACTTGGTTTGTGGGAAGACTTCCAGGTTGTGGTCAGCCTTGGTTGTGTGGGAAGACTTCCAGGGTGTGATCAGTCTTGGTTGTGTGGGAAGACTTCCAGGGTGTAGTCAACCTTGGTTGTGTGGGAAGACTTCCAGGTTGTGGTCAGCCTTGGTTGTGTGGGAAGACTTCCAGGGTGTGGTCAACCTTGGTTCTGTGGGAAGACTTCCAGGGTGTGGTCAGTCTTGGTTGTGTGGGAAGACTTCCAGGGTGTGGTCAGTCTTGGTTTTGTGGGAAGACTTCCAGGGTGTGGTCAGTTTTGGTTGTGTGGGAAGACTTCCAGGGTGTGGTCAGTCTTGGTTGTGTGGGAAGACTTCCAGGGTGTGATCAGTCTTGGTTGTGTGGGAAGACTTCCAGGGTGTAGTCAACCTTGGTTGTGTGGGAAGACTTCCAGGTTGTGGTCAGCCTTGGTTGTGTGGGAAGACTTCCAGGGTGTGGTCAACCTTGGTTCTGTGGGAAGACTTCCAGGGTGTGGTCAGCCTTGGTTGTGTGGGAAGACTTCCAGGGCGTGGTCAACCTTGGTTGTGTAGGAAGACTTCCAGGGTGTGGTCAGTCTTGGTTGTGTGGGAAGACTTCCAGGGTGTGATCAGTCTTGGTTGTGTGGGAAGACTTCCAGGGTGAGGTCAGTCTTGGTTGTGTGGGAAGACTTCCAGGGTGTGGTCAGTCTTGGTTGTGTGGGAAGACTTCCAGGGCGTGGTCAACCTTGGTTATGTAGGAAGACTTCCAGGGTGTGGTCAGTCTTGGTTGTGTGGGAAGACTTCCAGGGTGTGATCAGTCTTGGTTGTGTGGGAAGACTTCCAGGGTGTGGTCAGTCTTGGTTGTGTGGGAAGACTTCCAGGGTGTGGCCAGCCTTGGTTGTGTGGGAAGACTTCCAGGGTGTGGTCAGTCTTGGTTGTGTGGGAAGACTTCCAGGGCGTGGTCAACCTTGGTTGTGTAGGAAGACTTCCAGGGTGTGGTCAGTCTTGGTTGTGGTGGGAAGACTTTCCAGGTGTGGTCATCTTGGTTGTGTGGGAAGACTTCCAGGGTGTGGTCATCTTGGTTGTGTGGAAGACTTCCAGGTGTGGTCAGTCTTGGTTGTGTGGGAGGACTTCCAGGGTGTGGTCAGTCTTGGTTGTGTGGGAAGACTTGCAGGGTGTGGTCAACCTTGGTTGTGTGGGAAGACTTCCAGGGTGTGATCAGTCTTGGTTGTGTGGGAAGACTTCCAGGTTGTGGTCATTCTTGGTTGTGTGGGAAGACTTCCAGGGTGTAGTGTACCTTGGTTGTGTGGGAAGACTTCTAGGGTATGGTCAGCCTTGGTTGTGTGGGAAGACTTCCAGTCTGTGGTCAACCTTGGTTGTGTGGGAAGAGTTCCAGGGTGTGGTCAACCTTGGTTGTGTGGAAAGACTTCCATGGTGTGGTCAACCTTGGTTGTGTGAAGATTTCCAGGGTGTGGTCAAACTTGGTTGTGTGGGAAGACTTCCAGGGTGAGGTCAGTCTTGGTTGTGTGGGAAGACTTCCAGGGTGTGGTCAGTCTTGGTTGTGTGGGAAGATTTCCAGGGAGTGGTCAGTCTTGGTTGTGTGGGAAGACTTTCAGGGTGTGATCAGTCTTGGTTTTGTGGGAAGACTTCCAGGGTGTGGTCAGTCTTGGTTGTGTGGGAAGACTTCCAGGGTGTGGTCAGTCTTGGTTGTGTGGGAAGACTTCCAGGGTGTGATCAGTCTTGGTTGTGTGGGAAGACTTCCAGGGTGTGATCAGTCTTGGTTGTGTGGGAAGACTTCCAGGGTGTGGTCAGTCTTGGTTGTGTGGGAAGACTTCCAGGGTGTAGTCAACCTTGGTTGTGTGGGAAGACTTCCAGGTTGTGGTCAGCCTTGGTTGTGTGGGAAGACTTCCAGGGTGTGGTCAACCTTGGTTCTGTGGGAAGACTTCCAGGGTGTGGTCAGCCTTGGTTGTGTGGGAAGACTTCCAGGGTGTGGTCAGTCTTGGTTGTGTGGGAAGACTTCCAGGGTGTGGTCAACCTTGGTTGTGTAGGAAGACTTCCAGGGTGTGGTCAGTCTTGGTTGTGTGGGAAGACTTCCAGGGTGTGGTCAGTCTTGGTTGTGTGGGAAGACTTCCAGTGTGTGGTCAGTCTTGGTTGTGTGGGAAGACTTCCAGGGTGTGGTTAGTCTTGGTTGTGTGGGAAGACTTCCAGGGTGTGGTCAGTCTTGGTTGTGTGGGAAGACTTCCAGGGTGTAGTCAACCTTGGTTGTGTGGGAAGACTTCCAGGGTGTGATCAGTCTTGGTTGTGTGGGAAGACTTCCAGGGTGTGGTCAGTCTTGGTTGTGTGGGAAGACTTCCAGGGTGTAGTCAACCTTGGTTGTGTGGGAAGACTTCTAGGGTATGGTCAGCCTTGGTTGTGTGGGAAGACTTCCAGGGTGTGGTCAACCTTGGTTGTGTGGAAGACTTTCCAGGTGTGGATCACCTTGGTTGTGTGGGAAGACTTCCAGGGTGTGGTCAACCTTCGTTGTGTGGAAAGACTTCCATGGTGTGGTCAACCTTGGTTGTGTGGGAAGACTTCCAGGGTGTGGTCAAACTTGGTTGTGTGGGAAGACTTCCAGGGTGTGATCAGTCTTGGTTGTCTGGGAAGACTTCCAGGGTGTGGTCAGTCTTGGTTGTGTGGGAAGACTTGGAGGGTGTAGTCAACCTTGGTTGTGTGGGAAGACTTCCAGGGTGTGGTCAGTCTTGGTTGTGTGGGAAGACTTCCAGGGTGTGGTCAACCTTGGTTGTGTAGGAAGACTTCCAGGGTGTGGTCAGTCTTGGTTGTGTGGGAAGACTTCCAGGGTGTGGTCAGTCTTGGTTGTGTGGGAAGACTTCCAGGGTGTGATCAGTCTTGGTTGTGTGGGAAGACTTCCAGGGTGTGATCAGTCTTGGTTGTGTGGGAAGACTTCCAGGGTGTGGTCAGTCTTGGTTGTGTGGGAAGACTTCCAGGGTGTAGTCAACCTTGGTTGTGTAGGAAGACTTCCAGGGTGTGGTCAGCCTTGGTTGTGTGGGAAGACTTCCAGGGTGTGGTCAAGTCTTGGTTGTGTGGGAAGACTTCCAGGTGTGGTCAACCTTGGTTGTGTAGGAAGACTTCCAGGTGTGGTCAGTCTTGGTTGTTGGGAAGACTTCCAGGTGTGGTCAGTCTTGGTTGTGTGGGAAGACTTCCCAGGGTGTGGTCATCCTTGGTTGTGTGGAAGACTTCCAGGTGTGGTCAGTCTTGGTTGTGTGGGAAGACTTCCAGGGAAGACTTCCACGGTGTGGTCAACCTTGGTTGTGTGGAAAGACTTCCATGGTGTGGTCAGACCTTGGTTGTGTGGAAGACTTCCAGGGTGTGTCAAACTTGGTTGTGTGGGAAGACTTCCAGGGTGTGATCAGTCTTGTTGTGTGGGAAGACTTCCAGGTGTGGTCAGTCTTGTTGTGTGGGAAGACTTCCAGGTGTGTCAACCTTGGTTGTGTGGAGACTTCCAGGGTGTGGTCAGTCTTGGTTGTGTGGGAAGACTTCCAGGGTGTGGTCAACCTTGGTTGTGTAGGAAGACTTCCAGGGTGTGATCAGTCTTGGTTGTGTGGGAAGACTTCCAGGGTGTGGTCAGTCTTGGTTGTGTGGGAAGACTTCCAGGGTGTGGTCAGTCTTGGTTGTGTGGGAAGACTTCCAGGGTGTAGTCAACCTTGGTTGTGTGGGAAGACTTCCAGGGTGTGGTCAGCCTTGGTTGTGTGGGAAGACTTCCAGGGTGTGGTCAGTCTTGGTTGTGTGGGAAGACTTCCAGGGTGTGGTCAACCTTGGTTGTGTGGGAAGACTTCCAGGGTGTGGTCAGCCTTGGTTGTGTGTGAAGACTTCCAGGGTGTGGTCAGTCTTGGTTGTGTGGGAAGACTTCCAGGGTGTGGTCAACCTTGGTTGTGTAGGAAGACTTCCAGGGTGTGGTCAGTCTTGGTTGTGTGGGAAGACTTCCAGGGTGTGGTCAGTCTTGGTTGTGTGGGAAGACTTCCAGGGTGTGGTCAGTCTTGGTTGTGGGTGGGGAAAGACTTCCAGGGTGTGGTCAGTCGTCTTTGGTTGTTGTTGGGAAGACTTCCAGGGTGTGGTCAGTCTTGGTTGTGTGGGAAGACTTCCAGGGTGTGGTCAGTCTTGGTTGTGTGGGAAGACTTCCAGGTTGTAGTCAACCTTAGTTGTGTGGGAAGACTTCTAGGGTATGGTCAGCCTTGGTTGTGTGGGAAGACTTCCAGGGTGTGGTCAACCTTGGTTGTGTGGGAAGACTTTCAGGGTGTGGTCAACCTTGGTTGTGTGAGAAGACTTCCAGGGTGTGGTCAACCTTGGTTGTGTGGAAAGACTTCCATGGTGTGGTCAACCTTGGTTGTGTAGGAAGACTTCCAGGGTGTGGTCAAACTTGGTTGTGTGGGAAGACTTCCAGGGTGTGGTCAGTCTTGGTTGTGTGGGAAGACTTCCATGGTGTGGTCAGTCTTGTTGTGTGGGAAGACTTCCATGGTGTGGTCAACCTTGGTTGTGTATGAAGACTTTCAGGGTGTGGTCAACCTTGGTTTTGTGGGAAGACTTACAGGGTGTGGTCAGTCTTGGTTGTGTGGGAAGACTTCCAGGGTGTGGTCAGTCTTGGTTGTTTGGGAAGACTTCCAGGGTGTGATCAGTCTTGGTTGTGTGGGAAGACTTCCAGTGTGTGATCAGTCTTGGTTGTGTGGGAAGACTTCCAGTGTGTGATCAGTCTTGCTCCACTTAACAAAGCCTTTCCTTCACTGCCTCTAATTTTCTCGAGTCTTTTTCAGCCTGTCTCTCCCATTTCCTGGAAGGGTAAAGATAGTGATCTCAAGTGAGTGGAGCAGTAGGGTATTGGTAATGGTGGTTGTAGTGGTCCTGCTGGTCGTGGTAGTGGTGGTAGGTGTTGTGACGAGGGTTGTAGGTGATAGTCGATTTTATAGTTAACTTCAGAGGACTTTACAAAGGCCCATTTTGTGCGAAACGTCTTCAGGGCTTAAACAGACTTTTTAATAGCAGTTTGCCAGTAAATGTTCCGTTTACAGTGATTTGATAAACCTCCCTGCTACCGTGTTGCAGGAAGGTTCTGATACTCCGTCTGCAACGACTAGTTGATCCCCTGTGCTGGTGTGTTGCAGGAAGGTTCTGATCCTTCTCTCATTACCCACTGTGAGCCGTTATCTGGTCTCATTGTTCCTCTTTTGTGAACCTCCTCTCACTGCTCCTCTTATATGAACCTCCTCTCACTGCTCCTCTTATATGAACCTCCTCTCACTGCTCCTCTTATATGAACCTCCTCTCACTGCTCCTCTTATATGAACCTCCTCTCACTGCTCCTCTTATATGAACCTCCTCTCACTGCTCCTCTTATATGAACCTCCTCTCACTGCTCCTCTTATATGAACCTCCTCTCACTGCTCCTCTTATATGAACCTCCTCTCACTGCTCCTCTTATATGAACCTCCTCTCACTGCTCCTCTTATATGAACCTCCTCTCACTGCTCCTCTTATATGAACCTCCTTTCAGTAGCGTCAGAACTGTTTTTTTTGTTGTTGTTGGTTCATAGGTATTTTCCAGTTTCTCCGGGTCTGCCTTGACTCCCCTGTTATCAACTCTGCACATTCTTCAGTGAAGAAACAGCTCAATCCTATGCTGACCTCGCCACATCCTTCCTTACAATATTGGTACACAGTACAGATAAGATGGACCCGGACGCAGGGGCGTTGACTCCCGGAACACCCTCCAGGTATACATGCAACACCTGGGTATCTTTAGTTGACGATTCGCCAACCAGTTGCTTCCAGCCTGAGGGACTGATCACCTCCTCTTCCAGTCTTCCGTGTATAGTTCTGTCAGGCTGAGGGACTGATTACCTCCTCTTCCAGTCTTCCGTGTATAGTTCCGCCAGGCTGAGGGACTGATTACCTCCTCTTTTTGTCTTCCGTGCATAGTTCTTCCAGGCTGAGGGACTGATTACCCTATCTTCCACTGTTTTCCGTGCATAATTCTGTCTTCGTATATCATCTCTGTATCGAACTGGAAAACCCACTAGTTGGCGAAACGTCTTCAGATAAAGATACCCAGATGTTGCACGTGTGTCAATGTCCCCATCTTTACATTCTTCTCGTTCGTCCTTCTTTACCTTCCCTTTCTCCATCCTCAGCTTTATCAAGTGGTATTTACAGTTGTTTTTCCTGTGTATCTATAGGGGAGCTACGGATCTATTTGCTCCTTGATGGGGTGTTTGTATAGATATAAAGAACATGCGAGAGTTTCGGAAGGTGTGGGAGAGCGAAAGGATTGCAGGAGAATATGGGCGATTGTGGATGTGGGAGTGTGGGAGACTTGAAGAGTGTGGGAGGGTATGGGAGGGAGTTGAAGAGTGTAGGAGGTTATGGGAGGGTGTTGAAGAGTGTGGGAGGGTGTGGCAGTGTGTAGGAGGGAGAGGGAAGGAGTAAAACTTGATTTTCCAGTAGCCCAGAACAGTATAAATTTATGCTTATCACATAATAATCAGAGAGTGTGTTGGTGTATGTGAGTGCTTGACAGCAACTCTGTTTAACGTGAAGACACGATCTGCCCAACAACCTCTCGTTGCCTCAGCGTTTCCCTCCCCGCAGACCTTCATGTGGGTCTTACCCTGGGCGAAACGTCGTTCCCAATCAAAGCTTGTCCTGCATATTGTATCCTCAAGCCCATAAACCACCCGAGTCGACACCTCACATCCTGGGGTAAGAATGGTGATCCCCCACAGTCCCTGTCATTAATCTCATTACCTCTTCCTATCTCTAATAGCCCGTTACACTCAATATCTATAACAATGAGGCGAATCATACACCTGTTTTGTAACGATTATAGGAAAACGGTCTCCCGGAACAATGTGGCAGCATCCGTTCAAAGTATCGGGCCATTGAGGAAGAGATAGACACCCCTTCCCTTTCCCTTCATATAAATAATTCACTTCAAGATACACCCTCCATTGTTGACACCGAGGAAGGGGTTTGTTGATTGTATGAATGGAGGTCATAGTTGTATATATGGAGGTTGTTTGGTAGTATGACTGATGGTTTGCAAGTGCGTTGACTCTCGTGATTGTGTGAAAGGAGGCTGATAGGTTGCTGATATTGGTGATTGTGGGAATGGATGGGATGTTGGTGATGCGTTTGACTGTGTCGGTGCACGGAGGTCGTGGGCTGATGTGTAGGAGATTGTTAGTAAATGTTGTGAGTTGTTGATGTACTTCTGATCGTGTAAATGCTTCGATCTGCTGAAATCATTTAATGACTAATGCTACTACTACTACTACCACCACCACTTCTTCAACCACAACTAATACTGCTACTACTACTATGTCTACTACTACTGCTACTACCACTATTTCAACCACTACTACTACTTCTATCACTACTATTATTACTACTATTAATATTACTATTTCTACTACTACTATTAATAATAATAATAATAATAATAATAATAATAATAATAATAATAATAATAATAATAATAATAACTAATATACTTTGCAATAAAACACTTTACACTGTGAAATTGCAGTACGTGGAACTCTGTCTCTCAATCTCTCTCTCTTTCTATTTCTCACTCTCTGTGCCACGTTTTATCAGTACCCTCTACAAAAAGCATGAATGGACTACCTGGCATGGCGGGGCATGAGTGTAGAGATACCATGGAAGCTTCTGCGGCTGTGTGATGATACAGTAGGGTCAATCACAGCTGGTGTCGCCGTTGATGTAGCCAAGTCACAGTTGTACTGACTGTTAACTCATCCAAGTGTAAGCTTCGTGGTTCACTGGTACAGCATTAGAAGTGCTACATACATGAACCATTGGTCGACCAAGTCCAGCATTCAATTTATTCACTGAACAGTAGTTCATTACGACATATATATATATATTATATATATATATATATTATAATATATATATATATATATAAATATATAATATATATATATATATATATATATATATATATGCAGTCGCAAAGAGGCGATCTTACAATGCAGAATAAGCCACATGGAAATCATTAGCTTCAGAACAACACATAATTTCTAAAGTGGGAAGCTTATTCATTTCTGTTAAACTCTCTCCCTCATCCCTTTCCTTTCTCCCTTTCATGTATCCCCTCCCATCCCTTTTCTTTTCCTCCCTCCGTCTCTCCCCTCAGCTTCCAGCTCCCGTCCTTCCATAATAACATTGCTCTCAAACATGGCCAGTTATTCAGAAGGATAGAATATAGTAAAACACGTTATAATCAAGACAGGCGGAATTAAATTCCCGGGCCAGAGTTGAAGGAAGCCAAGTCACTCCTGGAGCAACAATCTTTTTAATTATTGTTGTACTAACTTAGAGAACCATCAGTCACAGCGTCTTCTCTAAGAAAACATTAGTGCAAGAGGGAGAGATGTTGTCCTCTGACTTACCCTGACCAGGAAACAAGGATATTTTTTTTTTACACAGCAGCAGTCTCCCACCGAGGTTCAGGTGACTCCTTGAAAGAGGAAACTTTCACTGTCACTCATTCAGTCACTGTCTGACAAAGGATGCTGCTATCACAGTTCTGAAGGTTCTCTGAACTGTAACATCCCCACTCCTCCTCCTCTTCCTCCATTGGTCTACACATCCTCTACCCTGAAAGCAAACTTTCTGTCTTTACCCTTAAGTCTTGCAATAATAATTCTACCATACACTTTACCCGGTATACCCAAAAATCCTATTTCCCTATAATTCTTACAGTCTCCTTCATACCCTCGCCATCTACAACAGTTTCTCCTACTCTAACATTTACGTCTCCACAATTTTCTCACTTACTTGAAAACTCCTTCAACATTTACTCAGTATTCTAAAATGTTTTTGTCTTCTAAACACTTATCTTCCCCAGGTGCATAAACACTTACTATAACCCACGTCTCAACACCCGGTCTTACTCTAATTCACATAATTCTTGAATTTAAACATATATTCCCTTTTCTCATTTACTAACTGATCCTTTAATATAATTGCTAATCCTTCTTTGGCTCTAGTTTTCTCAAATACACATAATTTAACTCCAGTTACTCCTCTCCACTGAACTCCCAACTCTCTTGTTTCGCTTAGAGCTACGACATCCAGCTTCTTTTCATTCACAGAATTAGCAATCCGTTCTTTCGTAGTATCAACACTACACCCACACACACTGAAATAACCCAACTTCAAAAATTTCCTATTTTCGTTTCAGTAATTTATACAGGAGAAGGGGTTATTAGACCTTCGCTCCCGTCATTATATCTGCCTTTTACCACACACGTGGCTTACAGAGGAAGAATTCTACTGCACTTCCCCATGGAGATGAAATACTTCACAAACAAGAACTATTAACAAATTGGAAGAAAACTCAGATGAGCTTGTATATACGTACACGTATATGCACACCCGAATGTGTAGTATGAACTAAATGTAAGACGTAGTAGTAGTAATAGTAGCAGCAATAGTAGTAGTACCAAGAGTAGCAGCAGCAGTAGAAGCAAGATATACCTGTCATCTTACGTGTTTATGAGGCAAAGAGATATCAACAGTCCCACCAGAGTGGAAAACAATCACAGGTTTCCGTCTCATGCTCGTCATTACGAATGAATAAATAGATGGAACGGTGTAGTGAAGATATACATTATGAAGACGTTATACTTTGCTAGCAGACGTCAAAGAAAAGTGGTATATACACTGAAATGTGCATCTCAGTGAGTATACACCGAGAAGTGTATTTTTCATTGCATGTACTCCAGCAATAAGTCTATTTCTTTGAATATATACCGAGAATTGTGCATCTTAGGGTATATACACAGAGTTGACTTTAATATATATTTTCGGGATAAAGTTTCATAGTTGTATACAGTGACTTGTAGGCTAAATGACCATCGTGTAGTCGACAGGCTTTAAACTTAATAAACCAACAAGAGAGATAGAGAGAGAGAGAGAGAGAGAGAGAGAGAGAGAGAGAGAGAGAGTATACATAACCACTGGGGTGGTGGAGTTGCAGACACTGGCGACCCCTGGCAGCTCAGGCACGGGAGGCCAGGCCAAATTACTGTCATTACCTAATCCATAGTAATTAATTGCCCTACTTGATGTGATTTAATACTTTTAATCTCAAACTTGTTACTTCTCTATCGTGTTATCTCCTGATTGTGAGGAATTTTCCGAAAATTCTCGGGTTGCGATTAAGGTTTTATGTGGAAAGAACATGGCAGTGGGTTATTGAAAATTCTTCTCAGAGTGAGAGGGGAGAGGGGAGAGGGGAGAGGGGGAAGAGAGAAGGCAGGGGGGAAGGAAGAAAGGTGGGTAAGGAAGAGGAGAGGGGGGAATAAGAAAGGGTTGAGGGGAGAGGGGAAGAAGGTAAGAGGGGATGGGAGGTAGTATGGAAGACTTTGAGAGAGAGGGTGAGGTAGACTAGAATAAATAGGGTAAAGAGGAAAAAGAAAAGAGACAGAAAAACAAAGAGTAAAAATGGGAAGAGGTATGTAAAGGAAAATATGAACAAAGACGAAAACAAGAATGTATATATATACATACATATATATATCTTGTGTCTCTTGTTGGCGACACATGAAGCAAAACAACCAGGGGAGGGGAGCTGACAGATACCTCTAGACCTTTCAAGGTAACGACTCTAGGTAAGTCGAGTCGTTCCCTTGAACGCATCCACCTGGACTTCCTACTTATTCCTGCAACATTGCAAGCTCCTGAGGATGTGTTGATTGCAACACGAAAGACCCGTGGTTGTTTTGCATTATGTATCTCTTGTTCGCGATTTTTGCATACACACACACACACACACACACATACACACACACACACACACACACACACACACACATACACACACAGCCAATCCTCGACAAGTGCCTCTACAACTAGTAACTAACTAACACACACACACAACACACACACCACACAACACACAACACACACACACACACACACACACACCACACACACACACAATATATATATATATGTCGTGCCGAATATGTAAAACTGGTCAATTAGCAAGAACTCATTTAAAATTAAGCAATTTCTAAAATATTCTCTTATACGTTTAAAGATATATTTTTTCATTTATGTTAGTGTAAAAATTAATAATTTTGTACCAAAAAAAAATTAGAAAACTTACCTAACCTTATTATAACAAGCGTAATTTAATTTAGCCTAACCCCAACTAAATATATTTTACATAAGTTTACAATAATTCAGTAATAAACAAACACAATGAAATATATTTTTCCGTTACGTTCAGAATGATTTTTGCGAAATTATTGCATATATAAATTTTCGCTTGCCTTATTCGGCAAGAAGAGCGTTGCCATTTAAGCCACAATCGCAAGTTTTATCTATTCAGCACGACGTATATATATATATATATATATATATATATATATATATATATATATATATATATATATATATATATATATATATATACACTATATATATATATATATACATATATATATATTATATATATATATAGCTGGTGAAGGAGGCAGTGTTGTTGTTTGTTATATTTAAACGTAACAACAGGTATACTCATCACAGTGATTACGGTGCAACAGGTTACGGAAATAATGCTTTCCCCTCCCCTCCCCTCCCTCACCTCACTTCGTCCAGCTCCCCCTTACCTTCCCCCTCACCCCCTTCCCCCCCCCCCCCCCCACCACCGCCTATCGGGTGCACCGGTTGCATTTTTTTTTTTTTGTAGCGTTTTGTTCATCAGAGGTGATGAGAGGGTTATGTATCTACCCCCTTCCCCTTCCCCTCCCTTCCCCTCCCCTCCCTTCCCCTCCCTCCCTTCCCCTCCCTCCCTTCCCCTCCCCTCCCTTCCCCTCCCTCCCTTCCCCTCCCCTCTCCTTCCTTCCCTTCCCCTCCTCTCCTTTTCCTCCTCTCCCCCCCCTTTTCCTCCCCTCCCCTCCCTTTTCCTCCCCTCTCACTTTCTCTTTTCCCCCTGCCCTCACTCATTCAGCTCCCTCCCCCTACCCGCCTGCTCCCCCACCCCTATAACTCCCATTCCCTCCCCTCCCCTAACTCACATTCCACAAGTGGGAGGGCGGAGGAAAAGAATGCTGAAGGATGAGAGAGAGAGAGAGAGAGAGAGAGAGAGAGAGAGAGAGAGAGAGAGAGAGAGAGAGAGTAATGAAAGTGGAAAGACATGGGGTAGACTAACACTGACAGCTGTTAGTTACACAGGCAGCTGTTACTTACGCAGGCGGCTGTTAGTTAGACAGCTGTTAGTTAAGCAGATAGCTGTTAGTTACATTGACAGATGCTAATTACACTGACAGCTATTAGTTACACTGACAGCTGTTAGTTGCACCGACAGCTGTTACACTGACAGATGTTAGTTACACTGACAGCTGTTAGTTATACTGACAACTATTAGATACAATGGCAGCTGTTAGTTACATTGACAGGTGTTAATTACAATGATAGCTGTTAGTCACATTGACATGTGGTACACTGACAGGTGTTAGTGACCCAGACAGGTGGTACAGATACACTGACAGGTGGTACAGAGACACTGAAGGTGGTACAGATACAGTGACAATTAATACAGTCACATCGACAGGTGGGTACAATATATATATATAATAAAATATTTTATATATATATATATATAATTATATATATTTTTTATATATATATATAGAGAGAGAGAGAGAGAGAGAGAGAGAGAGAGAGAGAGAGCAATGAAACCACGAAACAAGTGATTTTAAATCATTTACCAAACTGCGGCAGGCCAGGGCCGATCCTACGAACCTTGTACGCCTCCAGAGAACAGCACAATTGTACGCATCACCTAACCACTTTCGCCACCGTTTCCTACAAGAACCAAGCAAATAGCACGCAGCTATGTGTTTGTCTTGGTCCGAGGACACTCGTTGGCAGTGGTATCTCAAGCATTTATATATAATGAAATTATATATATATTTTATATAAAATATTTATATAATGATATATTATATATATATATATATATATAAATATATATTATATATATATATATATATAATATTAAAATATAATATATTATATATATTTATATATAAATATTAAAATATTATATATATATATATTATAATATATATAATATTTTATATATATTATATATATTAAAAATATATTATTTATTTTTTATCACACTGGCCGATTCCCACCAAGGGAGGGTTTGGGCCCCAAAAAAAGAAAAACTTTCACCATCATTCACTCCATCACTGTCTTGCCGAAAGGGGGCTTTACACTACAGTTTTTAAACTGCAACATTAACACCCTCCTTCAGAGTGCAGGCACTGTACTTCCATCTCCAGGACTCAAGTCCGGCCTGCCGGTTTCCCCGAACCCCTTCAAAATGTTACTTTGCTCACACTCCAACAGCACGTCAAGTATTAAAAACCATTTGTTTCCATTCACTCCTATCAAACACGCTAACGCATGCCTGCTGGAAGTCCAAGCCCCTCGCAAAACAAAACCCCCTTTACCCCCTCCCTCCAACCTTTCCTAGGCCGACCCCTACCCCGCCTTCCTTCCACTACAGACGATACACTCTTGAAGTTATTTTGTTTCGCTCCATTCTCTCCACATGTCCGAACCACCTCAACAACCCTTCCTCAGCCCTCTGGACAACATTTTTGGTAATCCCCCACCCCTCCTAACTTCCAAACTACGAATTCTCTGCATTATATTCACCCCCACATTGGTCAGACGACATCTCCACTCCCTCCCCTTCTCCTCGCTGCAACACTCTCCCCCATGTTCACCCCCAATAAGAGCGTTGGAAAAAACTTACTCTCAAATTTCCCCTCTTTGCCTCCATGGAAAAAGTTCTTTGTCCCCACAGACTCCAAGTGCCCACTCACCCTTTTCCTCTTTAAATTCTATGATTCACCTCATCTTTCATAGACCCATCCGCTGACACGTCCACTCCCAAATATTGAATACATTCACCTTCCATACTCTCTCCCCCCAAATCTGATACCCAATCTTTCTCACCAATCTTTTTGTTATCCTAAAACCCTTTATTTTTCCTGTATTCACTTTCAATTTTCTTTTTTGCACCCCCCTACAAATTCATCCACCAATCTCTGCAACTTTTTTCGAACTCCCAAGAGACGGTCATCAGCAAAGAAACTGTGACAATCCCCTTTGTGGATTTTTTTATCTTTTAACCCACGCCTTTGTCAAAACCCTCGCATTTACTTCTCTTCAACCCCTTTATAAAATATTAAACAAACCCCGGTGACATCAACTCCTTGTCTAAGGCCAAATTTTTTGGGAAATAATTTCCCTCTTTTCCACATACTCTAATTTAGCCTCACTATCCTCGTAAAAAAAACTTCCTGCTTTCAGTAACCCACCTCCACACCATCCCTGCAAAATTGCCAATTGCCCCCTATCCACCCCGTCATACCCTTTTCCAAAACCCCAAAAAAGCCCCAAAAACCTTTTTGCTTATTAGATACGTTCACTTAAGTTTTACTGTAAACCCTGGGCCACACCCCCCACCTTTCCTAAAGCCTCCTTGTTCTCTGCTATCCTATTCTCCGTCTTACTCTTAAATTTTTTCAAAAATAACTCTACCATACCTTTGCCCGGTTACTCACAGACTTATCCCCTATAATTTTTTCATCTTTTTATCCCCTTTGCCTTTATAAAGGAAATATGCATGCTTCGCCAATCCTAGGTACCTTACCCCCCTTCCAACTTTATTTAAAAAATTGCAAAACCACTCCAAAACTTATCCCACTGCTTTTAAAATTTCTTCTTTTCCATCACCGGTGCCTTACCCCCCTTTTTTTTACACTGCCTCACGAACTGCCCCCACACCCAAACTGGGGTCTTCCTCCTCCTAAAGTGTTTTTCCCCCTTGCCCTATACACAAATCACAGCTTCCCATTTCATCAAATTTAAAATTCCTCAAAAAATTTCCCCCCATTTCCCCAAAACCTTAACTCTCCATTTTAAAAACTCTCCTCTCCTATTTTTAATGACAAATCCATTTGTTTTTCTAGGCTTTCTTAATTGTTAATCTCACTCCAAAACTTTTTCTTATTTTCAAACAAAATTTGTTGATAACATCTCACCCACTCTCTCATTTGCTCTCTTTTTTACATTGCTTCACCACTCTCTTAGCCTCTCTCTTTTTCTCCATATACTCTTCCCTCCTTGCATCACTTCTACTTTGTAAAAACTTCTCATATGCTAACTTTTTCTCCTTACTACTCTCTTCACATCATCATTCCCCCAATCACTCCTCTTCCCTCCCGCACCCACTTTCCCGTAACCACAAACTTCTGCTGAACACTCTAACACTACATTTTTAAACCTACCCCATACCTCTTCGACCCCATTGCCTATGCTCTCATTAGCCCATCTATCCTCCAATAGCTGTTTATATCTTACCCTAAACTGCCTCCTCTTTTAGTTTATAAAACCTTCACCTCTCTCTTCCCTGATGCTTCTATTCTCCTTGTATCCCATCTACCTTTTACTCTCAGTGTAGCTACAACTAGAAAGTGATCTGATATATCTGTGGCCCCTCTATAAACATGTACATCCTGAAGTCTACTCAACAGTCTTTTATCTACCAATACATAATCCAACAAATACTGTCATTTCGCCCAACATCATATCTTGTATACTTATTTATCCTCTTTTTCTTAAAATATGTATTACCTATAACTAAACCCTTTCTATACAAAGTTCAATCAAAGGGCTCCCATTATCATTTACACCTGGCACCCCAAACTTTACCTACCACACCCTCTCTAAAAGTTTCTCCTACTTTAGCATTCAGGTCCCTACCACAATTACTCTCTCACTTGGTTCAAAGGCTCCTATACATTCACTTAACATCTCCCAAAATCTCTCTCTCTCCTCTGCATTCCTCTCTTCTCCAGGAGCATACACACTTATTATGACCCACTTCTCGCATCCACCTTTACTTTAATCCACATAATTTTGAATTTACACATTCATATTCTCTTTTCTCCTTCCATAACTGATCATTCAACATTACTGCTACCCCTTCCTTTGCTCTAACTCTCTCAGATACTCCAGATTTAATCCCATTTATTTCCCCCCACCGAAACTCCCCTACCCCCTTCAGCTTTGTTTCGCTTAGGGCCAGGACATCCAACTTTTTTTCATTCATAACATCAGCAATCATCTGTTTCTTGTCATCCGCACTACATCCACGCACATTTAAGCATCCCAGTTTTATAAAGTTTTTCTTCTTCTCTTTTTTAGTAATTTCTACAGGAGAAGGGGTTACTAGCCCATTGCTCCCGGCATTTTAGTCGCCTCATACGACACGCATGGCTTACGGAGGAAAGATTCTTTTCCACTTCCCCATGGAAAATTTGAAGAAATAAAGAGGAACAAAAGCTATTTAGAAAAAGGAGAAAAACCCTAGATGTATGTATATATATATGCATGTGCGTGTCTGTGAAGTGTGACCAAAGTGTAAGTAGGAGTAGCAAGATATCCCTGTTATCTAGCGTGTTTATGAGACAGAAAAAGAAACCAGCAATCCTCCCTCATGCAAAACAGTTACAGGTTTCTGTTTCACAGTCATCTGGCAGGACGGTACTACCTCCCTGGGTGGTTGCTGTCTGCCAACCTACTATATATATATATATATATTATATATATATAATATATATATATATATATATATATATTTATATATAAAATTATATATATTATAATATAATATATAATATATATAATATATTTATATATATATATATATATATATATATATATATATATATATATATATATATATATATTATATATTATATATATATATGCACTCATACACTCTCACATGTTTAAATATTTGCAAATTATTATTTATATAAGTAAAATAGTAACTTTGATATACACAAGTGGCAAGTTTACTGTGTACAATCATGATCAGGCATCCAGAGTTGATGACGTATGTACTCAAGTAGAAAGTACCTCATTCCTGGGCCTTCAACTACGCAATGTTGAAGCTAGTGCATCCGGATACTTTAAACATTATACATGTTGAGTAGACGGATGAAGGATGTTTATGAATGGCATTTATTGACTGTATCCCGACATGAGTCTAACATATTCGGTGTCACATAGTCTAGCAGACGTTTTACGCTGCTATTACGTATAGTTTTATGCTGCCCATGTTTACAGTTTATGCAGGTAATAGGTCCATTTTGCTGATCTAAATGTATCGTCATTCTTGTTGTTTGTGCTTCCATGTCTTGGAGTGTTCATGAGTTCTCTCTTACTGCTTTGAGTAGATAGCTTGTAAGAGTGGCCACAGAGATGATCAGTTCAAGAGCAGCCTCCACCTGCCGCAGAGATGATCAGTTCAAGTGCAGCCTCCACCTGTCACAGAGATGATCAGTTCAAGTGCATCCTCCACCTGCCACAGAGATGATCAGTTCAAGTGCATCCTCCACCTGCCACAGAGATGATCAGTTCAAGTGCAGCCTCCACCTGCCACAGAGATGATCAGTTCAAGTGCAGCCTCCACCTGTCACAGAGACGATCAGTTCAAGTGCATCCTCCACCTGTCACAGAGATGATCAGTTCAAGTGCATCCTCCACCTTCCACAGAGATGATCAGTTCAAGTGCATCCTCCACCTGTCACAGAGATGATCAGTTCAAGTGCATCCTCCACCTGTCACAGAGATGATCAGTTCAAGTGCAGCCTCCACCTGTCACAGAGATGATCAGTTCAAGTGCATCCTCCACCTGTCACAGAGATGATCAGTTCAAGTGCATCCTCCCCCTGCCACAGAGATGATCAGTTTCAAGTGCAGCCTCCACCTGTCACAGAGATGATCAGTTCAAGTGCATCCCACCTGTCACAGAGATGATCAGTTCAAGTGCATCCTCCCTGTCACAGAGACGATCAGTTCAAGTGCATCCTCACCTGTCACAGAGATGATCAGTTCAAGTGCATCCTCCACCTTCCCCAGAGATGATCAGTTAAGTGCATCCTCCACCTGTCACAGAGATGATCAGTTCAAGTGCATCCTCACCTGTCACAGAGATGATCAGTTCAAGTGCAGCCTCCCCTGTCACAGAGATGATCAGTTCAAGTGCATCCTCACCTGTCACAGAGATGATCAGTTCAAGTGCATCCTCCACCTGTCACAGAGATGATCAGTTCAAGTGCAGCCTCCACCTGTCACAGAGATGATCAGTTCAAGTGCATCCTCCACCTGTCACAGAGATGATCAGTTCAAGTGCATCCTCCACCTGTCACAGAGACGATCAGTTCAAGTGCAGCCTCCACCTGTCACAGAGATGATCAGTTCAAGTGCAGCCTCCACCTGTCACAGAGATGATCAGTTCAAGTGCATCCCTCACCTGTCACAGAGATGATCAGTTCAAATGCATCCTCCACCTGTCACAGAGATGATCAGTTCAAGTGCATCCTCCACCTGTCACAGAGATGATCAGTTCAAGTGCAGCCTCCACCTGTCACAGAGACGGTCAGTTCAAGTGCATCCTCCACCTGTCACAGAGATGATCAGTTCAAGTGCATCCTCCACCTGTCACAGAGATGATCAGTTCAAGTGCAGCCTCCACCTGTCACAGAGATGATCAGTTCAAGTGCATCCTCCACCTGTCACAGAGACGATCAGTTCAAGTGCATCCTCCACCTGTCACAGAGATGATCAGTTCAAGTGCATCCTCCACCTGTCACAGAGATTTATCAGTTTTAAGTGCAGCCCCCTGTCACAGAGATGATCAGTTCAAGTGCAGCCTCCACCTGTCACAGAGATGATCAGTTCAAGTGCATCCTCCACCTGTCACAGAGATGATCAGTTCAAGTGCATCCTCCACCTGTCACAGAGATGATCAGTTCAAGTGCAGCCTCCACCTTTCACAGAGATGATCAGTTCAAGTGCATCCTCCACATGTCACAGAGATGATCAGTTCAAGTGCATCCTCCACCTGTCACAGAGATGATCAGTTCAAGTGCATCCTCCACCTGTCACAGAGATGATCAGTTCAAGTGCAGCCTCCACCTGTCACAGAGATGATCAGTTCAAGTGCAGCCTCCACCTCATTTCATCAAGATTTTGTTTCTTTCTAAGTGTCACCCTGAGACCTAATTCCTACATGGTGAAGGAAGAAGAAGAAGAAGAAGAAGAAGAAGAAGAAGAGGTAAGTGGTAGAGGTACTGAGGGAGGGGAAAGGAGAGGTAAGTTTAGCAAAGCTGTGTTTCATTCTCGGGAGATGCCATAGAGAGGTAACAAGATAGAAATGCTGGGAGGTGCGCTTACAGTAAGGTAGGGGAGTAAGGAGGTAGGGAAAAAGGAAGATAGAGAAGTAAGAAAGTAGGAAGATAGGGAAGAAGGAAGGTAGGGAAGAAGGAAGGTAGGGAAGAAGGAATGTAGGAAAGTAGGAAGGCAGAGAAGCAGCTTCCTACTTTCCCTACCTTACTACCTCCCTACCTTCCTTCTTCCCTACCTTCCTAGGGCAGTAGGAAGGAAGGTGGAGATGTTGGGAGGCGAAAGTATAGAGAAGTAGGGGGTGGGGAGGTAGAGAGGCGAACATGTAGGGAAGTACAGAGGTAAGGGAAGTTGCACGTGCAATTAACACCTGGTGGAGCTGCAATTGACGAGGGTAAGTGTAGTGGGGAAGGTGAGGCGGCTCCTGATGTATTGATTACACGGGGTCACTAACACGTGGTCTTCATCACTCCTACCTCCACCTATCTAATTTTATCTATATATCCTTTAGGTATCATATAGAGACACATTCTTCCCACAAGGCCAACAGAAACCTGATACTGTCACTAACCTTCTTCTCCAGTTACTTGTTTGAAGCAGCAGCAGCAGCAGCAGCAGCAGCAGCAGCAGCAGCAGCAGCAGCAGCAGCAGCAGCAGCAGCAGCAGCAGCAGCAGCAGCAGCAGCAGCAGCGGCAGTAGTAGCGGCAGCAATATTAATAGTATTATTATTATTATAATCAAGGGGGTAGCGCTAAACCCGGAGGATTATACAGCGCCTGGGGGGGGATGTGGAAGGCATTCAGGCTTAATTCGGGGAACTGGAGCACAGATCCAATTCCCTAAATCAAGAGCCCCTCACCAACATCAAGGAACCTTCCTTGAGGGGAATATTAATAGTAGTAACAGCAGTTGTAATAGTAGTAGTAATAGCGGATTTAGCAGTAGTAGTAGTGGTAGTTACAGCAGTTTTATTTTTATTGTTTTAGTAGTAGTAGCAGTTATTGTAGTGGTGTTAAGAGAGGTACTAGTAACAGTAGTAGTAGTAGTGCTAATAATTGCAGTAGTAGTAGTAATAAGAGGTAAAAGTAGTAGCATTTTATCTCAGTATATTAAAAAAAATCAGAACTCAGTCTCAGTCATCCTTAAAGCACCAAAATTATTGGGAACGGTTCAAGTCCCTTGATTTGTACTCCTTAGAACGCAGGCGAGAAAGATACATAATATACACTTGGAAAGTCCTAGAGGGACTAGTTCAAATCTTCACACGAAAATCACTCCCTACGAAAGCAAAAGACTCGGTAGGTGACGCAATATTCCCCCAGTGAAAAGTAGGGGCGCCACGAGTACGCTAAGAGACAATAAATAAGTGTAAGGGGCCCAAGACTGTTCAACTGCCTCCCAGTATACATAACTGGGGATTACCAATAGACCCCTGGTTGTCTTCAAGAAGGCTCTGGTTGGCCAGTACCTGATCAGCTGGGCTGTGATTCGCACATCGGTTTACGTGCGACCAGCAGTAACAGCCTGGCTGATCAGGCCCTGATTCATCGCAAGGCCTGGTGACGGACCGGCCCGCGGAGGGGAGCTTTGAGTATGATAACTTAGTTCTTTGAGTATATTAACGACACCGACGCTCCAGAGTTACAATAATTGACTCTACCATACGATAACGACGTAACAGAGGCACAATAATTGACTCCAGCATACGATAATGACGCAACAGAGGCACAATAATTGACTCTACCATACGATAACGACGTAACAGAGGCACAATAATTGACTCCAGCATACGATAATGACGCAACAGAGGCACAATAATTGACTCTACCATACGATAACGACGTAACAGAGGCACAATAATTGACTCCAGCATACGATAACGACGTAACAGAGGCACAATAATTGACTCCAGCATACGATAATGACGCAACAGAGGCACAATAATTGACTCCAGCATACGATAACGACGTAACAGAGGCACAATAATTGACTCCAGCATACGATAATGACGCAACAGAGGCACAATAATTGACTCCAGCATACGATAATGACGCAACAGAGGCACAATAATTGACTCCAGCATACGATAATGACGCAACAGAGGCACAATAATTGACTCCAGCATACGATAATGACGCAACAGAGGCACAATAATTGACTCCAGCATACGATAACGACGTAACAGAGGGACAATAATTGACCTCAGCCGCCGCTATACAGGCACGATAATTGACCCCTGCATACGATAACGACACACCAGAGGTACGATAACGACACAGTAGAGGTACGATAACTAATGCCATCATCAACAGAAGATTAATGGCTTCGCTGCTACTAACAGAGACTTGTAGTTACTAAGCGAGAGGGGAAAATGAGGGGAAAATTAAGGGAGGGGTGACGGTAGGAGTGACATGCCAGGGGTGAGGGGAGACAGAGGTGATGAGTGAGAGGGGGAATGATATTATATATATATATATATATTATATATATATTGTGTGTGTGTGTGTGTGTGTGTGTGTGTGTGTGTGTGTGTGTGTACTCACCTATTTGTGGTTGCAGGGGTCGAATCTTAGCTCCTGGCCCCGCCTCTTCACCGGTTGCTACTGGGTCCTCTCTCTCCCCGCTCCATGAGCTTTATCATACCTCGTCTTAAAACTATGTATGGTTCCTGCCTCCACTACATCACTTTCTAGGCTATTCCACTACCTGACAACTCTATGACTGAAGAAATACTTCCTAATATCTCTCTGACTCATCTGTGTCTTCAACTTCCAATTGTGACCTCTTGCTTCTGTGTCCCCTCCCTGGAACATCCTGTCTTTGTCCACCTTGTCTATTCCGCGCAGTATTTTATATGTCGTTATCATGTCTCCCCTGACCCTCCTGTCCTCTAGTGTCGTCAGGCCGATTTCCCTCAACCTTTCTTCATAAGACATTCCCCTTAGCTCTGGAACTAACCTTGTCGCAAACCTTTGCACTTTCTCTAGTTTCTTGACGTGCTTTATCAAGTGCGGGTTCCAAACAGGTGCTGCATACTCCAGTATGGGCCTGACGTACACGGTGTATAGTGTCTTGAACGATTCCTTATTAAGGTATCGGAACGCTGTTCTCAGGTTTGCCAGGCGCCCATATGCTGCAGCAGTTATCTGGTTGATGTGTGCTTCCGGAGACATGCTCGGTGTTATACTCACTCCAAGATCTTTCTCCTTGAGCGAGGTTTGCAGTCTTTGGCCACCTAGCCTATACTCTGTCTGCGGTCTTCTTTGCTCTTCCCCTATCTTCATGACTTTGCATTTGGCGGGATTAAATTCGAGAAGCCAGTTGTTGGACCAGGTGTCCAGTATGCCCAGGTCTCTTTGAAGTCCTGCCCGGTCCTCATCTGATTTAATTCTCCTCATTAACTTCACATCGTCTGCGAACAGGGACACTTCAGAGTCTAACCCTTCCATCATGTCGTTCACATATACCAAAAATAGCACTGGTCCTAGGACCGACCTCTGTGGGACCCCGCTCGTCACAGGTGCCCATTGTGATACATCATTACGTACCATGGCTCGTTGTTGCCTCCCTGTCAGGTATTCTCTGATCCATTGCAGTGCCCTTCCTGTTATATGAGCCTGATCCTCTAGCTTCTGCACTAATCTCTTGTGAGGAACTGTGTCAAAGGCCTTTTTGCAGTCCAAGAAGATGCAATCAACCCACCCCTCTCTCTCGTGTCTTACTTCTGTTACTTTATCATAAAACTCCAGAAGGTTTGTGACACAGGATTTTCCTTCCATGAATCCGTGCTGGTTGGCGTTTATACTCTTGTTCCGTTCCAGGTGCTCCACCACTCTCCTCCTGATAATCTTCTCCATAACTTTGCATATACACGTCAGTGACACAGGTCTATAGTTTAGTGCCTCTTTTCTGTCTCCTTTTTTAAAAATGGGAACTACACCTGCCGTCTTCCATACCTCAGGTAGTTGCCCAGTTTCCAGGGACGTGTTGAAGATTGTGATAAGTGGCACACACAGCATATCCGCTCCCTCTCTAAGGACCCATGGGGAGATGTCCGGTCTCATTCCCTTTGAGGTATCGATGTCCCTTAGCAGTTTCTTCACCTCCTCATCTGTATGTATGTCATCCAACACTTGTTGGTATATTCCTTGCTGGTGTCCCCATCTGGTCTGTCCCCCGAGAGGCCTTCCTGTCTCCACTGTAAATAGTTCCTTAAATCTCATGTTGAACTCCTCACATACCTCTTGATCGTTTCTTGTGAGTTACCCACCTTCTTTCCTCAGCCTTATCACCTGGTCTTTGACTGCTGTCTTCCTCCTAATGTAGCTATACAGCAGTTTCGGGTCAGACTTGACTTTCGATGCTTTGTCGTTTTCATACTGCCGCTGGGCCTCCCTCCTTATCTGTGCGTACTCGTTTCTGGCTCTTCTACTAATCTCCTTATTTTCCTGGGTCCTTTGCCTCCTGTACCTTTTCCATTCTTTGGTGCACTTAGTTTTTGCCTCCCTACAACTTCGGGTAAACCAAGGACTCGCTTTGGTCTTCCTATTATTTCTGTTTCCCTTGGGAACAAACCTTTCCTCTGCCTCCTTGCACTTTGTGTGTGTGTGTGTTTGTGTGTGTGTGTGTGTGTGTGTGTGTGTGTGTGTGTGTGTGTGTGTGTGTGTGTGTGTGTGTGTGTGTGTGTGTGTGTGTCGTGCCGAATATGCAAAACTGGTCAATTAGCAAGAACGCATTTAAAATTAAGCCCTTTCTAAAATTTTCTCTTATACGTTTATAGATATATTTTTTCATTTATGTTGATGTAAAAATTAATAATTTTGCACCAAAAGAACCTTAGAAAACTTATGTAACCTTATTATAACAAGCTTAATTTAGTTTAGTCTAATCCAACTAAATATAATTTAGATAAGTTTACAAAAATTTAATAATAAGCAAACACAATGAAATTTATTTTTTCGTTAGTTTTGAATGATTTTTGCAAAATTATTGCACACACAAATTTTCGCTTCCCTTATTAGGCAAGAAGAACATTGCTATTTAAGCCAAAATCGCAAGTTTTACCTATTCGGCAAGACATTAATATATATATATATATATATATATATATATATATATATATATATATATATATATATATATATATATATATATATATATATATATATTGTTGTGTGTGTGTGTGTGTGTGTGTGTGTGTGTGTGTGTCATGGAAAAATTCATTAGAGATTCTGGTCGTTGTTGACATGATAGCACAGTTGCTTGTCGGCTGCACATTCGTGCGAATCTTCCGTTCCGCCACATCCCAGAAGTTTACTCCAACTTCTGACCTTATCATCTGCATACCACAGAAGAAATCACAATCTGTCAGACCAGGCGACGTTTTTCGAATCTTCAACTGTCCAGCTTTGGTGAGCCTGTGGCCACTGTATCCTTAGTTTCCTGTTCTTAGCTGACAGGAGTGGTACCCAGTGTGGTCTGCAGTTGCTGAACCCATCCACTTCAAGGTTAAACGTGTTATGTATTCAAAGATGTAGTCTGCATACCACTGCCGTCATGCATGTTTATGTTAATTACTGTCACCTTTCTGTCAACCTAAACCAGTCTCGCCATTCTCCTTTGTTCTATCTCATTAACAAGGCGTTTTCACCCAAAGAACTGATGCTCACTGGAGAGTTTGTGTCCTTCACACAGTTCTCTGTAAACTGTAGAGACTTGTGCGTGAAAATCCCAGGAAATTAGCAGTTTCTGAGATACTCAAACCAGCTCGTCTGGCGCCAACAATCATTCCACGGTCAAAGTCACTTAGATCACAATTCTTCTCCATTCTAATGTTCAGTTTGAACAACAACTGAACATCTTGACCATGTCTGCATGCTTTTAGACATGGAGGTGCTGCCAGGTGACTGGCTAATTAGATATTTCCACTAAAGAACATGTGTACAATTGTACCCAATAAAGTGGCCGCCGAGTGTGTGTGTATATATATATATATATATATATATATATATATATTATATATATATATATATATATATTATATATATGGTGATCAATTGTGAATTGTTGAAGGTATTGAGTGTTTTATTCCACCCAGTGAAGTCAGTTTTGCGAGGTGTGTTGGAAGGTAGTCTTTTGCTCTGTTGGGCTTGGGGTGTGCTGCTAGGATATGTGTGTGTGTGTGTGTGTGTGTGTGTGTGTGTGTGTGTGTGTGTGTGTTGTTATCTGAGTGTTTGATGTTCCCAGCTGCTGAAGATTACACCAGCATCCGCCCTCTACACCACTCATGGTTCTGCTGTACTCTCTTCACCGACTCAGTCGCTTACCTACTCACTTCCTCACTTGTCCACTTGTTCAATTACTCGCTTAGTTTTTCACTTACTCGCTTATTTGATCACTTATTAGCTTAACTGCTCTCTTGTTCACTCACTCATTTGCTCACTCTGGTCTTTTTGCTTACTCACCTATCCCCAACAACTCGCACACCTACCCCACCCACTCACTCACTCGCCAACTCACACATTCACACTCACCCACTCACTTTCCCTCTTCCCATCTTCTATCCTGGCAGCCTCTGTCTAGATCCACTCCCTTTCCAATGATTGTAGTTTTAGCTTCCCAGCAGATAGCCTCGGTACATAGCAAAAGATTCTCTTTTAACTTTCATGTTTTGCTCTCTCTCTCTCTCTCTCTCTCTCTCTCCCTCTCTCATCTCCCTCTCTCTCCTTTTCTTCTCTCTCTCTCTCTCTCTCTCTCTCTCTCTCTCTCTCTCTCCTCTCTCTCTCTCTCTCTCTCTCTCTCTCTCTCTCTCTCTCAGATTGGTAGGTCAGCGCAGTCTTTTATGTCAGAAAACATGATAGTAGGGTTTATATTGAGGGAGGACAGGAGTGCGACGTTGCCTGGAACACTCGCTACCTCACTCAACCACTCACTAAATCCACATTTAACCCACGAGTACCGTCATATACATTCAGTAGTTGGGGACAATCCGAGGTAAGCAGATTGCTGATGTTCGTTCTGCGAGTGTATCATGACGGTAGCGAGGCAAATGAGTCAATGACAGTAGCAGTGGTAGAAGTAAATGGTCACAGTAAAGCAGCTGGTATACACAGTTGTGTGAGTTGCAGTGTAAGATTATAAAGATAGTACTACTTTAGTAGAGATAGTTGCGGTATATATTTTGCTCTCTCTTCCTTGTAGTCCTGCCAACAGTGGCAGGAGGGAGTGGAAGGTGGAAAAAGAGCCTTCTGCTTTACTGTCCTCGACACTCACGCCTTGATAATACCCGATAGTCCTTAATACAAGTACACGTAGATATAGTTCTCAGCTGATAGCCTCAGTGTGGAGTATCAAGTCCTCTGCTATCTGTCTCCCTCATGTAATTCTCTCTCTCTCTCTCTCCCTCTCTCATACACACAATAATAGGCAGGTAGGTACACTGTTATGGCCGCCTCTCTCCCCCGGCATTTGTCACCTGGTCACGTGATAGCGGGGTGCGCGCCATCCAGCGGGGAAATATAGCATTAATAATTTGTTCTGACATCACCCGGGGTGGGAGTCACGAAGGTGGGGGGGAGGTGGGGAGGGAATTAGTGGGAGAGAGGGACGGGAGGAGTAGGGGAAAGGGGCAATTGAAGTTTCCTAGCTTAGACTTGAATAAGCTTTTTGTTTATGCATAAGGAAGTGACAACGAAGAGAAGAATCGAGGAGGAAGAGTAAAGGGTGTAAAAGAGAAAATGATGTATAGTTGGTGGTATGTACGCGAATTAGATGTGTATTGTACAAAAACTGAACGAGAAGTAGGCGTGTATCGTTCGTGTGATGGTCGAGAGGGAGACTTGACACTGATAATATTCCAGTCGGTCGATGTCCTATATTATATTTTAAACTGGGCAAATCTTTTCCCAAATCGGTTGGTGTGCATGTGTGTGCGTATATTTGTGTGTGTTCATTTATGTGCACATGTGTACACGTATATACGTATGTGTGGGAATATGCATATATATGCATTCGTGTTATATAATATATATATATATATATATATATATTTTATATATATATATATATATTATATATATATATATATATATATATTTTTTTTTATTATTATCACACTGGCCGATTCCCCCCAAGGCAGGGTGGCCCGAAAAAGAAAAACTTTCACCATCATTCGCTCCATCACTGTCTTGCCAGAAGGGTGCTTTACACTACAGTTTTTAAACTGCAACATTAACACCCCTCCTTCAGAGTGCAGGCACTGTACTTCCCATCTCCAGGACTCTAAGTCCGGCCTGCCGGCTTCCTGAATCCCTTCATTAAATGTTACTTTGCTCACCCCCAAACAGCACGTAAAGTATTAAAAACCATTTGTCTCCATTCACTCCTTCAAACACGCTCAACGCTGCCTGCTGGAAGTCCAAGCCCCTCGCACACAAAAACCTCCTTTACCCCCTCCCCCCAAACCCCTTCCTAGGCCAAACCCTACCCGCCTTCCTTCCACTACAGACTGATACACTCTTGAAGTCATTCTGTTTCGCTCATTCTCTCACCTCAAAAACCCCTTCCTCGCCCTCTGGACAACAGTTTTGGTAATCCGCACCTCCTCCTAACTTCCAAACTACGAATTCTCTGCATTATTTCACACCACACATTGCCCTCAGACATGACATCTCCACTGCCTCCCCCTTCTCCTCGCTGAAACCCATTCATCACCCACGCTTCACACCCATGTAAGGCGTTGGTAAAACTATATTTCTCATACATTCCCCTCTTTGCCTCCAAGGACAAAGTTCTTTGTCTCCACAGACTCCTAAGTGCACACTCACTCTTTTCCCTCATAAATTTCTATGATTCCCCTCATCTTTCATAGACCCACCCGCTGACACGTCCACTCCCAAATTTATCTGAATCGTTCACCTCCTCCATACTCTCTCCCTCCAATCTGATATTCAATCTTTCTTTCACAAATTTTTTGTTATCCTCAAAACCCTTTACTCTTTCCTGTATTCACCTTTAATTTCTTTTTTTTGCACACCTACCAAATTCATCCCCCAAATCTCTGCAGCTTTCTTCAGAATCTCCCAAGAGCACAGTGTCATCAGCAAAGGCA
>NC_069409.1:64622545-64675045 GCF_026875155.1 Cherax quadricarinatus
TCTCTCTCTCTCTCTCTCTCTCTCTCTCTACTCTGCTGCCAGTGCGGGTGGGTCGTGGTGGGGCGGGTTGGGCGGGTGGGTCAAGGTGGGGCGGGGTGGAGCCGCTAGTGGGCAGCCATTCTGCAAAAAATTTATCCGCAAAAGAGGTGCTTCAGGGTGAGCATGAGGCTTTAGAGGCTTGATCCTCCCCCGTGTTATAGTGAGAACACGCGCACAATGTTGCTACCATCTCTATATATACTGTGTGTGTGTGTGTGTGTGTGTGTGTGTGTGTGTGTGTGTGTGTGTGTGTGTGTGTGTGTGTGTGTGTGTGTGTGTGTACTCAATTGTACTCACCTAATTGTGGTTGCAGGGGTCGAGACTCAGCTCCTGGCCCCGCCTCTTCACTGAGTGCTACTAGGTGTTCTCTCTCCCTGCTCCATGAGCTTTATCATACCTCATCTTAAAGCTATGTATGGTTCCTGCCTCCACTACCTCACTTACTAGGCTATTCCACTTCGTAACTACTCTATGACTGAAGAAATACTTCCTAACATCCCTTTGATTCATTTGGGTCTTCAGCTTCCAATTGTGACCCCTTGTTTCTGTGTCCCCTCTCTGGAACATTCTGTCTCCGTCCACCTTATCTATTCCTCGCAGTATTTTGTGTGTTGCTATCATGTCTCCCCTAACCCTCCTGTCCTCCAGTGTCATCAGGCCGATTTCCCTTAACCTTTCTTCGTAGGACATTTCCCTTAGCTCTGGAACTAACCTTGTCGCAAACCTTTGCACTCTCTCTAATTTCTTGACGTGCTTGATCAAGTGTGGGTTCCGAACAGGTGCTGCATACTCCAGTATGGGCCTGACGTACACGGTGTACAGTGTCTTGAACGATTCTTTACTAAGGTATCGGAAAGCTATTCTTAGGTTTGCCAGGAGCCCATATGCTGCAGCAGCTATCTGGTTGATGTGTGCTTCCGGAGACATGCTCGGTGTTATACTCACCCAAGATCTTTCTCATTGAGCGAGGTTTGCAGTCTTTGGCCACCTAGCCTATACTCAGTCTGCGGTCTTCTTTGCCCTTCCCCGATCTTCATGACTTTGCATTTGGCGGGGTTAAACTCGAGAAGCCAGTTGCTGGACCAGGTGTCCAGCCTGTCCATGTCCCTTTGAAATCCTGCCTGATCCTCATCTGATTTAATTCTCATTAACTTCATATAATCTGCGAACAGGGACACTTCTGAGTCTATCCCTTCCATCATGTCATTAACATATACCAAAAATAGCACTGGTCATAGGACCGACCCCTGTGGGACCCCGTTCGTCACAGGTGCCCACTGTGATACCTCATCACGTACATTGACTCGTTGCTCCCTGTCAGGTATTCTCTGATCCATTGCAGTGCCCTTCCTGTTATACGCACCTGATTCTTTAGCTTTTGCACTAATCTCTCGTGAATAACTGTGTCAAAGGCCTTCTTGCAGTCCAAGAAGATGCAATCAACCCACCCCTCTCTCTCGTGTCTTCTGTTACTTTATCATAAAACTCAAGAAGGTTTTTGACAAAGGATTTGCCTTCCATAAATCCGTGCTGGTTGGCGTTTATACTCTTGTCCGTTCCACGTGCTCCACCATTCTCCTCCTGATAATCTTCTCCATGACTTTGCATACTATATAGTCAGTGACACTGGTCTATAGTTTAGTGTCTCTTTTCGGTCTCCTTTTTTAAAAACTGGAACATTTGCCGTCTTCCATACCTGAGGTAGTTGCCCAGTTTCAAGGGATGTGTTGAAGATTGTGGTTATTGGCACACACAACATTTCTGCTCCCTCTCTAAGGACCCATGGAAAGTTGTCCCGTCCTATTGCCTTTGAGGTATCAAGGTCCTTTAGCAGTTTCTTCACCTCCTCCTCAGTTGTGTGAGTCATTCAACACTTGGTGGTATATTCCTTGTTGGTGTCCCCCTCTGATCTGTCTTCCCAGAGGCATTCCTGTCTCCACTGTAAGTACTGTGCGCGCGCGCGCGAGTGTGTTGTGTGTGTGTGTGTGTGTGTGTGTGTGTTGTGTGTGTGTGTGTGTGTGCGTGCGTGTATATACATATATATTTGTTCCTTGATAATGTGAGTAGTCACGAAAGCACTTGGAATTTCATTTTTCTTTCACAGTGGTTGTTTTGGATTATGTATTGGTAGATAAAAGACTGTTGAGTAGACTTCAGGATGTACATGTTTATAGAGGGGCCACAGATATATCAGATCACTTTCTAGTTGTAGCTACACTGAGAGTAAAAGGTAGATGGGATACAAGGAAAATAGAAGCATCAGGGAAGAGAGAGGTGAAGGTTTATAAACTAAAAGAGGAGGCAGTTAGGGAAAGATATAAACAGCTATTGGAGGATAAATGGGCTAATGAGAGCATAGGCAATGGGGTCGAAGAGGTATGGGGTATGTTTAAAAATGTAGTGTTAGAGTGTTCAGCAGAAGTTTGTGGTTACAGGAAAGTGGGTGCGGGAGGGAAGAGGAGCGATTGGTGGAATGATGATGTAGAGAGAGTAGTAAGGGAGAAAAAGTTAGCATATGAGAAGTTTTTACAAAGTAGAAGTGATGCAAGGAGGGAAGAGTATTGGAGAAAAAGAGAGAGGTTAAGAGAGTGGTGAAGCAATGTAAAAAGAGAGCAAATGAGAGAGTGGGTGAGATGTTGTCAACAAATTTTGTTTGAAAATAAGAAAAAGTTTTGGAGTGAGATTAACAAGTTAAGAAGCCTAGAGAACAAATGGATTTGTCAGTTAAAAATAGGAGAGGAGAGTTATTAAATGGAGAGTTAGAGGTATTGGGAAGATGGAGGGAATATTTGAGGAATTGTTAAATGTTGATGAAGATAGGGAAGCTGTGATTTCGTGTATAGGGCAAGGAGGAATAACATCTTGTAGGAGTGAGGAAGAGCCAGTTGTGAGTGTGGGGGAAGTTCGTGAGGCAGTAGGTAAAATGAAAGGGGGTAAGGCAGCCGGGATTGATGGGATAAAGATAGAAATGTTAAAAGCAGGTGGGGATATGTTTTGGAGTGGTTGGTGCAATTATTTAATAAATGTATGGAAGAGGGTAAGGTACCTAGGGATTGGCAGAGAGCATGCATAGTTCCTTTGTATAAAGGCAAAGGGGACAAAAGAGAGTGCAAAAATTATAGGGGGATAAGTCTGTTGAGTATACCTGGTAAAGTGTATGGTAGAGTTATTATTGAAAGAATTAAGAGTAAGACGGAGAATAGGATAGCAGATGAACAAGGAGGCTTTAGGAAAGGTAGGGGGGTGTGTGGACCAGGTGTTTACAGTGAAACATATAAGTGAACAGTATTTAGATAAGGCTAAAGAGGTCTTTGTGGCATTTATGGATTTGGAAAAGGCGTATGACAGGGTGGATAGGGGGGCAATGTGGCAGATGTTGCAGGTTTATGGTTGTAGGAGGTAGGTTACTGAAAGCAGTGAAGAGTTTTTACGAGGATAGTGAGCTCAAGTTAGAGTATGTAGGAAAGAGGGAAATTATTTCCCAGTAAAAGTAGGCCTTAGACAAGGATGTGTGATGTCACCGTGGTTGTTTAATATATTTATAGATGGGGTTGTAAGAGAAGTAAATGCGAGGGTCTTGACAAGAGGCGTGGAGTTAAAAGATAAAGAATCAAACATAAAGTGGGAGTTGTCACAGTTGCTCTTTGCTGATGACACTGTGCTCTTGAGAGATTCTGAAGAGAAGTTGCAGAGATTGGTGGATGAATTTGGTAGGGTGTGCAAAAGAAGAAAATTAAAAGTGAATACAGGAAAGAGTAAGGTTATGAGGATAACAAAAATATTAGGTGATGAAAGATTAGATATCAGATTGGAGGGAGAGAGTATGGAGGAGGTGAATGTATTCAGATATTTTGGGAGTGGACGTGTCAGCGGATGGGTCTATGAAGGATGAGGTGAATCATAGAATTGATGAGGGGGAAAAGGGTGAGTGGTGCACTTAGGAGTCTGTGGAGCAAAGAACTTTGTCCTTGGAGGCAAAGAGGGGAATGTATGAGAGTATAGTTTTACCAACGCTCTTATATGGGTGTGAAGCCCTGGGTGATGAATGTTGCAAGCGAGGAGGAGGCTGGAGGCTGTGGAGATGTCATGTCTGATGGCAATGTGTGGTGTGAATATAATGCAGAGAATTCGTAGTTTGGAAGTTAGGAGGAGATGCGGGATTACCAAAACTGTTGTCCAGAGGGCTGAGGAAGGGTTGTTGAGGTGGTTCGGACATGTAGAGAGAATGGAGCGAAACAGAATGACTTCAAGAGTGTATCAGTCTGTAGTGGAAGGAAGGCGGGGTAGGGGTCGGCCTAGGAAAGGTTGGAGGGAGGGGGTAAAGGAGGTTTTGTGTGCGAGGGGCTTGGACTTCCAGCAGGCGTGCGTGAGCGTGTTTGATAGGAGTGAATGGAGACGAATGGTTTTTAATACTTGACGTGCTGTTGGAGTGTGAGCAAAGTAACATTTATGAAGGGGTTCAGGGAAACCGGCAGGCCGGACTTGAGTCCTGGAGATGGGAAGTACAGTGCCTGCACTCTGAAGGAGGGGTGTTAATGTTGCAGTTTAAAAACTGTAGTGTAAAGCACCCTTCTGGCAAGACAGTGATGGAGTGAATGATGGTGAAAGTTTTTCTTTTTCGGGCCACCCTGCCTTGGTGGGAATCGGCCAGTGTGATAATAAATAAATATATATATATATATATATATATATATATATATATATATATATATATATATATATATATATATATATATATATATATATGCAATAACAGTAAACAGGTGATTTCAGAATATGTAAAACAACCACTGTGAAAGAATAGTGAAATTCCAAGCACTTTCGTGACTTCTAACAATATCAAGGAACTATATAGTTCCTTGATAATGGATACTGCATCGTCTGAATGCCTTCAAACTTTCAGAGCTCTAATTTGTCAAGTTTATCAGAAAAACAGATACTGGTGTCCCTGCAGTAACTAGAGAATAACTCTTCTGAATAACTTCAGACATTTAAGATTGGTTTATATTGCTCAATGGAAGGTTCGGATTAACTCTAGGCTGTTTGGTGACAATTTGGTATTTTCAGTGTAAAAAAAAAAAGGGGGGATATTAGTTTCTATGTGATAATTGGTGAATGTCTTTTCTGACTGGCTTCAAATCTTCAACGATCGTATTTGACTGTATTAGATAAAGCGACTGGAATATGTCAAACAGGATAATAACAAGGTAGGATAATGGTGCTAATAACCATGCTCTTGCTGTATCGAAGAAGAAGAAGAAGACTGCTGGATTAGAAACTTTTCTTCGGGTTATAAGATGCGGAAGATACCTTTCTCGAAACTCGCAGCGACCGAAATGCATCAATAGTGGTAGTAGTAGTAGTAGTAATAGTAGTAGTGTAGATGAATGGTTCAGAGAACCGACAAGTTGATAAATTAGACACTTGTGCAACACTTGGGTATCTTTATTGGGGAAACGTTTCGCCACACAGTGGCTTCATCAGTCCATACAAAGGACAACGGGGAAGAACAGGAGGAGTTTGAGGTAATCAGTTCGTCAGCCTTGAGTCGATGTGGTCACTCCATCAATCTTGAACACTTCTTCGCAGATATGCTGTATTCTTTTCAAGATTGATGGACTGACCACATCGACTCAAGGCTGAGGGACTGATTACCTCAAACTCCTCCTGCTCTTCCCCGTTCTCCTTTGTATGGACTGATGAAACCACTGTGTGGCGAAACGTTTCCTCAATAAAGATACCCAAGTGTTGCACATGTGTCTAATTTATCAGTAGTAGTAGTAATAGTAGTAGTAGTAGTTGTATTGTAACAGTGGCAGAAGTAATCCACGTCTTCAAATTCACTAGTGCTCGATGCTTAAAGAGAGAGGCGCCAAATATTTGAGGAAGACAGACTGACAAACTCACAGGGCGTCTATATTCCAAGGTTCACACTACAGCTACATTTGCCATAAGGCAGAACTGTTTATCTTGTACACAGGTGTGTCATATAAATTTGGGAGGATGTCAGTGAGGACTGTCAGCACCTGTGTGCTAACCGGAAGCAACTCGTAATTACCAGGTCGTTTATCTTTATCAAACAACCAACAGAGCCACTGTTTCAGCTCTGCAGGTTAGCGCGAGAATAGCATTCAGAGCTCTAGATAAAGGTGTGTTAAGATACACTATACCTCACATGAGAGACTTATTCCTGAGTAAGCAGCGCCAGTGTGCAACCCCTCACTTAGTCAATCACAAGGTGAAACTCGGGAAGGTTCACATGAGTAGATAGTGTTTTGTACCTGAGTTGTGGGAGATAAACAACGAGTAATTAATGGGAGAGTGGCGTCTTTGGCCTATAGTCTATGAAGGACATAGTGAAGGCATACAGTCATGACATACAAAATACTCTTTGGCACACAAGCAAGAGTCACGGTTACATTAAAAGTCACAGTTTATCACCAGAGTGTTGAAAGAAGTGCAACGACGTAGACAGTGACGCAGTAGGAAGCCACTGCATACACTGGGACGAAGGTAAATACCACAAAGCTAATTCATAAGGCAGTCGAGTGTTTTAGAAGTGAATGAAGGAGAAAGAGTTGGTAACTGCACAACACACACGCACACAGCAACAAAACGCCACTACAAAATTCAGATGAGTCACAAGGATGTTAGGAAGTATTTCTTGTCATAGAGTTGTCAGGAAGTGGAACACTCTGGTGAATGATGTAGTGATGTAGCTTTAAGAAGAGATACGATATAGCTAATGGAGCAGGGAGAAAGTGGACCTAGTATTGACCAGCGAAAAAGCGGAGCCAGGAGCTGTGAATCGACCCCTGCAACCACAAATAGGTGAGCGCACACACACACACACACACACACACACACACACACACACACACACACACACACACACACACACACACACACACACACACACAATAATCTACACATAGGACACCAATCATTCAGTGTACATTGCACTTTTTATTATGTTTAGGAATCTAAACTTAAAAAAAAAAGTTTTTATAGTAAGCTGGTAACGAGGGACACAACTCTTGGAATCGATGAACTTCAGGATTCATCCCTTCATGTTTTTATTTTTTATTGTTTTAGTTCCCAGAAGAATGGCTGGAGATTCTGACTAGTAGTGAGACTTACGAAGTCCTGGAGAGACCAGCAGAAACAACGTATAATGTTGCAGTGAAACTGAGGATGTACGAGGAGACGCAGTGAGACGAGTCATGGAGCAGGTTGTGTGTAGGAGACAGGAAGACACAAGGAGGAAGTGGAGAGGAGGAGGAGGAGGAGGAAGAAGAAGAGATGGAGAAAGAGGAGGAGGAGGAGGAGGAGAAGGAAGAGGAGGAGGAGGTGAAGGGAAAAAAAGGTTAAGCTATGATTGACCACAATTACACTCACCACATAAGTCACTGTGAGAGAGAGAGAGAGAGAGAGAGAGAGAGAGAGAGAGAGAGAGGAGAGAGAGAGAGAGAGAGAGAGAGAGAGAGAGGAGAGAGAGAGAGAGAGAGATAATCAACTTCCTACCACCATCAATGCATCAATCAAACATCTTCATCACTGCACCAACAAACATCACAGCCCACGCCTCGGCCTCACATCCTCCATCAATGCTCTTATCTCCCTCATCCTTCGGGCTACGGGTGATTTAAGGGCGAAATTAACACCCGAGTTCACAGCTTCTTGACACTTATTGATGTACCTGGATGACGAACTGTCCCGACCACGACAAGCGGTCCATAACTCAGGGTTGTATTATAGTGAAGGCTGTGTTTTGCCGGTTGATGGATGCCTTAATATACGGTGTAAGTGCTGCATTAAGAGGGAATAAACCGCTGAGAAGGAGCGTATCGGTGGTGCTGGACCCGGTGCAAGATACAGATAGCTCCTGTTAATGCTACCTACGCCCGTAACTGCTCCTGCTGCTGTTGCTCCTGCTGCTGCTGCTCCTGCTGCTGAATTTATGCTGCTGCTGTCATTATTAGTGGTAGTATTACGTTGTTGCTGTTCATACTGCTGCTGTTTCTGTTGTTGCTCCTGCTGCTGCTGCTACTACTGCTGCTGTTGCTGAAGTTGTTGTTGTTGCTGCTGCTGTGTCTCTCGCGGGTAGACCCGCTGACGCAGTAACTACCACCGCGAACACTGCCATTATCGCTACCTCTACCGTAATCTAGACGGTCGTAACTATTGCCGACCTCCTGATGTTAACAGAAGCACGCCCCTCTCTTCACATAGCCCTGGAGGGGAGGAAGAGGGTACAACACCCACCCTCACACTGGGTAGATCCTCCTATTGTGGGGGAGGGTAGTATATATACACGAAGAGGTGTACATGTCAGCGTATACACACTAACAGCTCCCTCTGATTTTCTATTTTTAGGGCTGGAATTATTCTTGATAACAGTGTACAGCAGCCTTAATGACCCTATTGTAGACGATAGGTTTTAAACCTAACAGACTTAATACTGCACGATACCCATATGCTCCCACCAGTGAGAGGGCGCTATGCCACACCTCCCACCCACTCTACCACTGAGGGAGTGCTATGCTACAATACATAACCAGTGGTACCACTAAGAGGTGTATGTTTCTCAATGTATATACAGTGAGAGACTCTCGTACCGGCGAGAGGACGCTATGCTGCAATCCCCACACTAAATCCACACTATACCCACACTATACCCACACTCCCGTAAAGTGTGTAGTGATCATAATTCTTTACACCCACTTTAAAATTATTGCTACCACCAATCACTACCAGTCACTACACTACTACCAGACACTACACTACTACCAGTCACTACACTACTACCAGTCACTACACTTACTACAGACATAAACTACTTCCATGGAACTACACTACTACCAGTCACTACACTACTACCAGTCACTACAATGCTACCAATACTATACTACTACCCGTACTACACTATACCGTCACTAACTACTACCAGTCACTACATTTACTACAGTCACTACACTACTACCAGTCACTACACTACACAGTCCTACACTTACTATCAAGTACACACTGCTACCAATGCCCTATACTACTACCCAGTCACTACACTATACCAGTCACTACACTACTACCAGTCACTACACTGCTACCAATGACTATACTACATACCAGTCACTACACTACTACCAGTCACTTACACTACTACAGTCACACACTACCACCAGTCAATACATACTACCAGTCACTACACTACTACCAGTCACTCACTACTACCAACACTACACTACCACCAGTCACTAAACTACCACCAGTCACTACACTACTCCAGTCACTACACTACTACCAGTCATTACACTACCACCAGTCACTAACTCTCAGTCACTACACTACCACCAGTCACTACACTACTACCATTTACTACACTACTACCAGTCACTACACTACTACCAGTCACTAACTACCATCAGCACTACACTACTACCAGTCACTACACTACCACCAGTCACTACACTACTACCATTTACTACACTACTACCAGTCACTACATTACTACCAATCACTACACTACTACCATTTATTACACTACTACCAGTCACTACACTACTACCAGTCACTACACTACCACCAGTCACTACACTACTACCATTTACTACACTACTACCAGTCACTACACTACTACCAGTCACTACACTACTACCAGTCACTACACTACTACCAGTCACTACACTACTACCAGTCACTACACTACTACCAGTCACTACACTACCACCAGTCACTACACTACTACCAATCACTACACTACTACCAGTCACTACACTACCACCAGTCACTACACTACCACCAGTCACAAACACTACCACCAGTCACTACACTACTACCAATCACTACACTACTACCAGTCACTACACTACCACCAGTCACTACACTATACCAGTCATTACACTACTAGCAGTCACTACATTACCACCAGTCACTACACTACACCAAACCAGTCACTACACATACTACCAGTCACTACACTACTCCCAGTCACTAAAAAACTACACCAGTCACTACACTACTACCAGTCACTACACTACTACCAGTCACTACACTACTACCAGTCACTACACTACTACCAGTCACTACACTACCACCAGTCACTACACTACTACCAGTCACTACACTACTACCAGTCACTACACTACTACCAGCCACTACACTACTACCAGTCACTACACTACTACCAGTCACTACACCACCACCAGTCACTACACTACTACCAGTCACTACACTACTACCAGTCACTACACTACTACCAGTCACTACACCACTACCATTTACTACACTACTACCACTCACTACACTACTACCAGTCACTACACCACCACCAGTCACTACAGTACTACCAGTCACTACACTACTACCAGTCACTACACTACTACCAGTCACTACACTACTACCATTTACTACACTACTACCAGTCACTACACTACTACCAGTCACTACACTACCAGCAGTCACTACACTACTACCAGTCACTACACTACTACCAGTCACTACACTACCACCAGTCACTACACTACACCAGTCACTACACTACTACCAGCCCACTTCCCAGTTCCACCGTCACTGCACTACTAACCAGTCACTACACTACTACCAGTCACTACACTACTACCAGTCACTACACTACCACCAGTCACTACACTACCACCAGTCACTACACTACCACCAGTCACTACACTACTACCAGTCACTACACTACTACCAGTCACTACACTACTACCAGTCACTACACTACCACCAGTCACTACACTACTACCAGTCACTACACTACCACCAGTCACTACACTACTACCAGTCAATACACTACTACCAGTCACTACACTACCACCAGTCACTACACTACTACCAGTCTCTATACTACTACCAGTCACTACACTACCACCAGTCACTACACTACTACCAGCCACTACACTACTACCAGTCACTACACTACTACCAGTCACTACACTACTACCAGTCACTACACTACCACCAGTCACTACACTACCAGTCACTACACTACTACCAGTCACTACACTACTACCAGTCACTACACTACCACCAGTCACTACACTACCACCAGTCACTACACTACCACCAGTCACTACACTACCACCAGTCACTACACTACTACCAGTCACTACACTACCACCAGTCACTACACTACTACCATTTACTACACTACTACCAGTCACTACACTACCACAGTCACTACACTACTACCAGTCACTACAACTACCACCAGTCACTACACTACTACCATTTAACTACACTTACTACCAGTCACTACATTACTCCAAATCACTACACTACTACCAGTTATTCACTACTACCAGTCACTACACTACTACCAGTCACTACACTACCACCAGTCACTACACTACTACCATTTACTACACTACTACCAGTCACTACACTACTACCAGTCACTACACTACTACCAGTCACTACACTACCACCAGTCACTACACTACCACCAGTCACTACACTACCACCAGTCACTACACTACTACCAGTACACTACACTACTACCAGTCACTACACTACTACCAGTCACTACACAGCTACCATCACTACACTACACCAGTCACTACACTACCACCAGTCACTACACTACCACCAGTCATTACACTACCACCAGTCACTACACTACTACCAGTCATTACACTGCCACCAGTCACTACACTACCACCAGTCACTACACTACTACCAGTCACTACACTACTACCAGTCACTACACTACCACCAGTCACTACACTACCTCCAGTCACTACACCACTACCAGTCACTACACTACTACCAGTCACTACACTACCACCAGTCACTACACTACCACCAGTCACTACACTACCACCAGTCACTACACTACTACCAGTCACTACACTGCCACCAGTCACTACACTACTACCAGTCACTACACTACTACCAGTCACTACACTACTACCAGTCACTACACTACTACCAGTCACTACACTACCACCAGTCACTATACTACCAGTCACTACACTACCACCAGTCACGACACTACCACCAGTCACTACACTACCACCAGTCACTACACTACCACCAGTCACTACACTACTACCAGTCACTACACTACCATCAGTAACTACACTACTACCAGTCACTACACTACTACCAGTCACTACACTACCACCAGTCACTACACTACTACCAGTCACTACACTACTACCAGTCACTACACTACCACCAGTCACTACACTACTACCAGTCACTACACTGCCACCAGTCACTACACTACCACCAGTCATTACACTACTACCAGTCACTACACTACTACCAGTCACTACACTACCACCAGTCACTACACTACCACCAGTCACTACACTACTACCAGTCACTACACTACCACCAGTCACTACACTACCACCAGTCACTACACTGCCACCAGTCACTACACTACTACCAGTCACTACACTACCACCAGTCACTTCACTACTACCAGTCACTACACTACTACCAGTCACTACACTACCACCAGTCACTACACTGCCACCAGTCACTACACTACCACCAGTCACTACACTACTACCAGTCACTACACTACCACCAGTCACTACACTACCACCAGTCACTACACTACCACCAGTCACTACACTACCACCAGTCACTACACCTCCACCAGTCACTACACTACTACCAGTCACTACACTACCACCAGTCACTACACTGCTACCAGTCACTACACTACTGCCAGTCACTACACTACTGCCAGTCACTACACTACCACCAGTCACTACACTACCACCAGTCACTACACTACCACCAGTCACTACACTACTACCAGTCACTACACTACTACCAGTCACTACACTACCACCAGTCACTACACTACCACCAGTCACTACACTACCACCAGTCACTACACTACTACCAGTCACTACACTACCACCAGTCACTACACTACTACCAGTCACTACACTACCACCAGTCACTACACTACTACCAGTTACTACACTACCACCAGTCACTACACTACCACCAGTCACTACACTACTACCAGTCACTACACTACCACCAGTCACTACACTACTACCAGTCACTACACTACCACCAGTCACTACACTACCACCAGTCACCACACTATTTTAGGGATGAGAGTGTTCTTGACTGATAGTGAACAGGTTATATGCAACCTTAATGAACTTTGTGTAGTCGATAGGCTTTAAACCCAATTACTCAATCTATACTCCCTCCCAGCCTCCTGGGGTTTCCCGAAGCTTGCTGCCGAGAACATTCCACTCACAATCACAAGGTCTTGGGCTCAATTCCCTGGCTCAGAGAAATATATGGGCAATTTTCCTTTCACCCCTGCTGCTCCTGCCCACCTAGCAGTAAAATTAGGTACCCTTGTGATAGCATCCTGATGTGGGTTGGAACCAAATAGGTTAGAATACCCCAGTACCTGCTGTAAGTGTTCAGGTGTTGGGTGCAAGGTGTCAGAGTACCTAGTGAGGTTAATTATAAAAATACTTGCTACCTGACTTCCATCACTCCCTGTCTCTTAGCTTCCTTCTTTCCTCTCTTCCATCCTCTTTCTCTCCCTTCTTCCCTCCCTCTCTCCCTCCTCCAGGAGTGGAGTACCTCCGTGTCCACACCTCAGAAGAGAGTTTGCTTATCGTGGGTCAGCTGATCGTAAGAAGATGGCGGCGATGGTCAGGGACAAAGAGCGGAGACTCGACCCCCCGCCCACCCTGAGAGGTCTTCAAATATTTGCGTTGTCCAGTTGGTGCAGGTGGTGCCTCCATCGGGTTCCCTGCACCCTTGCTTAACCCACTGTCTAGCTGGTGCAGGTGATGCCTCCCTTGAGTTCCCTGTGCCCTTGTTTAACCCTTTGTTTATACCATTTTACGGTTCTTATAATCTCCAGGAGCAATGGTGTGCACACCAGTCGTGTGTACACCAGATTCATGTGCACACCAGCCGTGTGTACATCAGAGTCATGTGCACACAAGCCGTGTGTACACCAGAGTCATTTGCACACCAGTCGTGTGTACACCCCCTGTACGTAAGAGCAAACCAGCTGATTCAAAACAGTTACCCAGAAGAGTGATCAACAAGGGAGTCACTCTTTTGGGAAGGCAGAGGCAACATCACCTGTCAGCTCGATACACCTGCGTATTATGTTATATATTTTCTCTTAATGGTAAGGTGGGAAGGAAGGGAGGAAGCAAGGTGGGCGAGAGAAGGGAAAGAGGAAGAGGGAGTGAGAAGAAGGGAGGGAGGAAGAGGGAAAGAGAGGGGGGGAAAGGAGGAATACGAAGAATAAAACTCAAATACCGTTGATGGTACAATACCGTGGGAGGCACAATACTGTGGGTGGTACAATACCGTGGGTGGTACAATACCGTGGGTGGTACAATATCGTGGCTGTTACAATATCGTGGGTGGTACAATACCGTGGGTGGTACAATATCGTGGGTGGTACAATACCGTGGGTGGAACAACACCGTGGGTGGAACAATTCTGTAGGTGGGAAACCGTGGGTGGAACAATACCGTTGGTAGAAGAATACAGTGGGTGGAACAATACCGTTGGTAGAAGAATACAGTGAGTGGAACAATACCGTTGGTAGAAGAATACAGTGGGTGGAACAATACCGTTGGTAGAAGAATACAGTGAGTGGAACAATACCGTTGGTAGAAGAATACAGTGGGTGGAACAATACCGTTGGTAGAAGAATACAGTGGGTGGAACAATACCGTTGGTAGAAGAATACAGTGGGTGGAACAATACCGTTGGTAGAAGAATACAGTGGGTGGAACAATACCGTTGGTAGAAGAATACAGTGAGTGGAACAATACCGTTGGTAAAAAGAATACAGTGGGTGGAACAATACCGTTGGTAGAAGAATACAGTGAGTGGAACAATACGTTGGTAGAAGAATACAGTGGGTGGAACAATACCGTTGGTAGAAGAATACAGTGAGTGGAACAATACCGTTGGTAGAAGAATACAGTGGGTGGAACAATACCGTTGGTAGAAGAATACAGTGAGTGGAACAATACCGTTGGTAGAAGAATACAGTGGGTGGAACAATACCGTTGGTAGAAGAATACAGTGGGTGGAACAATACCGTTGGTAGAAGAATACAGTGGGTGGAACAATACCGTTGGTAGAAGAATACAGTGGGTGGAACAATACCGTTGGTAGAAGAATACAGTGGGTGGAACAATACCGTTATTATTGTATGTGACTCGAAGGATTCACCGAAGACAATAGATAAGAAAAGACAAGGTGTGTAGTAAGCTTTTGTTAGGACGGTGCTGTAGGCCTTGGAGAAGCTCTACAAGGAGAGGAACACAACACGTTAAAGCTTTACACAGAGTGAAACATAACATTATAAAGCTCTAAACGGAGCGAAACATAACTTTACATTTAATTAATTGCAATTTTCTGGGTAAATATGAGTTTTTATAGCATTTAAAAATGGAGGATTAATCAGGCTTGATCCTAGGAAGAGGAGGTTAACTCCTTATATAACGAACTCTTCGCCAGCATCAAGGCTGGGGGGCGGCTCCCCCGGGGATTTCCTTGCCGATTTAAATCTCCCGACAATGGTATCTTGAAGTCTAGGTTAATCGCTACCGAACTTGCTCGGCTCTCTTTTTTTTTTCCTCCCTTTTTTTAAGCAATTTCTCGTTGATTCAGCATCTCAGGGTCAAGCAGGTATTGAAGGGTGGGTTTGGGGAGGGCGCTGAGGGGGGTTAGAATACACATAATCCCGCCGTGATTGACAAATGACAGTCCTTAGCCAAAGAAAAACTCAGTGTCAAGAGGGTTCGCGGACAGATTGCCCCGGTGCGTTCCAATGCACTGACTCTGGCTTTGGTTGATCATTATAAATCAGTGCTTGGTTATGTAATATTATTATTTGGGTAAAATTTCTTGACTGCTGAACTCAGAAACTGTTTCAGTTCCCAAGTGTTAAAAAATATATTGAAGATTTTGCCCCTAGAAGACTTTTAAAACTACAAATAATCTACGTGTTCGAACAGAGGAAGCAATAGGGAAAATAAGTTCTCTGTTGTCACTCATGTTGTTGATGGTGGATAGAATCGTTTATACCAATATGTGACAATCGCGTCTTGCTTTGTGCTCAGAGGATTGGATCGCCTAGAGGGCAGTGCTGGCAACTCTCACGCTGAATTACAACGAGATTAAATCCTTTGTCAAGCTATTTGGCTCGAGATAGGCAATGCTACTTGAAATGTTAACCTCACACGTGAAGGAGTCCATTGTGTTGATACGCAGTTTTCACGTTTAGTACACAGAACTTGTCAGTGGGAGCGAGGGAAGCCTCCCCTACTGAATCACAAGTGTTGATTTATTTATTTATCTGCTAAGATTTATTCAATGGCTTGTGTGGCAAAAGTATTGTGTACTTTGATGCAGAGTGCGCAGGTTCGAATCTTGATGTGAACTGACAGATATATTGTTTGTAAATAATTATCCTCGTTTGCGATATAATATACACACACCACACACACACACACCACAACACCACACACCACAACACACACACACATATATATATATATATATATATATATAATATATATATATATATATATTATATATATATATATATACATATATATTGATATTGGCATCCAGCGTACCCCTCCATTGGCTGGCACCAACCATATGACCCGTAAAGGTCCCTTGACGCTTGTGAGAGGTTCTTTTTCTAAGGAATTGGAGCCGTCCTTTCCTTCGATCGAACCTGATCGCCTCCTATTCCAGTGGGGCTGTATGATCCCTACGGGTTTAGCGGTTCCACATAGATATAACGCCAGGCCTCTTACTATTCAGTTCTCCATCAATCACTTCCAGAGTTCTCCCGCTGTGACAGTCTCGGTGGAGGCCGGAGATATGACTGTCTCTCAAACTCCACTCTAACTCCGATTGAAACTTGAAGGATGACTTCATGAATATAAAAGCTGGAGTGTCACTGAAGGAATATTGACCTGTCACTTCAGCACCAGCCACAGACCCTCATTTGTTTAGTCTACCCATAAACTTTAAAATTATGATGAATGATTTTTTTCTGGTGGTGGTAATCTATATAAACACATTATACGAGAACATGATGCATATATATATATATATATATATATATATATATATATATATATATGTGTGTGTGTGTGTGTGTGTGTGTGTGTGTGTGTGTGTGTGTGTGTGTGTCGTGCCGAATAGGCAGAACTTACGATCTTGGCTTAAATAACAACCCTCATCTTGCAATATAGGACAAGTGAAAATTTGTGTATGCAATAATTTCGCCAAAATCATTCTGAACCTAACGAAAAAATGTATATTTCACTGTGTTTGTTTAGTATTAAAGTATTGTAAACAAATCTAAAATATATTTAGTTGGGTTAGGCTAAAATAAATTGCTCTTGTTATAATAAGGTTAGGTAAGTTTTCTAAGTTCTTTTTGGTGAAAAATTATAAATTTTACATTAACATTAATGAAAAAAATATATCTTTAAACGTATAAGAGAAATTTTTAAAAAGGACTTAATCTTAAATGAGTTCTTGCTAATTGACCAGTTTTACATATTCGGCACGACATATATATATATTATATATAATTATTATATTATATATATATATATTATAAGAAGATATACAGCATATACTGGACAGAGGTGCGGAAAGGAGGAAGGGGGAAGGGGGTTGGCAGCTGCAGGGGTGAGCGCCCCACCTGAGAAATGATGTTATTATTCGTGGCTGAAGGAGAAGAATAGAGCGAAGTCTCGATACTGTGAATATTATAGCGCTCCACCATTATCCTGCTCATGGGGGTACTTGTGGGGGGGTAGTGTGTGTGTGTGTGTGTGTGTGTGTGTGTGTGTGTGGTGTGTGTGAGACTGAGGTGTGGTATTTAACCTTAATATCACCTATACCACTACTTCACTTCCTACAGTGACACTCACGTCGGGGTTTTCATTTAGTTTTAGTTTAGTCACTAATTCCTTCTTGGCCAGAAGCTATCACGTGTTAGCCTCCACATCTACTTTTAACGTTTCACCAAACATTCTCTCCGTCTTTGTAATACTTTCACTTTCTTATTCATCACATTACCTCTCTAAATTGTGTGTGTGTGTATATATATATATATATATATATATATATATATATATATATATATATATATATATATATATATATATATATATATATTCTTAATAAATATCACACAACCTCGATCCTTAATAAATCTTCCCATTTGCTAACGGGATGTTTTTGCTTTTATTTTTTTATCTCCAAAAATTAGTTTATTATCAGCACTTATAGATTATGCATTGGCAAAGTTTTTCTCCTTCACCTTTACCTCCATTTTTGCCTCATTATTTCACCAATCAATCCTGTTTGGTGCTGCACCTACCTTCCTGTCAACACACATCTCTTGCTACCTACACTAACACTTCTTTAATTTCAACACCACCTGCACGACCTCCTCCTCACTGTGTCACCACAGTTGCCCATTCCTCTTAATAACATTTCTTCAATTCGTTAATTCCACATTTACTTTAGTTATTAACAATATCGTTTTTGTGTTCGACCTTCCACTCACTCTAGCTCACACCAGCAACAAGATCTATCATTCACTCGTTTAAACTCAAGTATACACAGAAACCTTCCTCTTACTCTTGTATTCACTAACTTACCCCACAACGTACACATACTCATTTCTGTTCACGAAACATTTATTTTCTATTAGCAAAACTCTGAACAAATCTTAAATATAAAAATAAATTTGGTGCCGGGATATTCCTCTTCTTACGCTCGTAGTGAAGCTTCATACCTCACCCTGACGCTGCTCATCTGTTGTTTAAGTGCTCTACTAAAGTCTTACCGAAAGACAGCTGTATGAGAGATTAGTAACCCTGTATTCTCACTTCCAAAGCTATGCCGGTATTTTGAAAATCTTAACACACTACTAAATACAGAAGAGAAAAAAAACAACAAACGAATAAACTGACTACCGAAACATTTAATATTTATTGAAGATATTACAACAAATTTAACCTATGAGACAGTGGTGGCCAGAACGAGGATCACGATCTATCAGTAGATCATAGAGCAAGTTTAATATATCGGTGGATGACCAATTAATGATACAGTTTACACAGAGTTGGAAGACGTTCCACAGCAGTTGGATATAGTTCTCTATCACAGCTGAGTGAGTGTATATCTTATAATTACCTCTACACGTCCTCCACTGTCTCTGTATTACATTGAAAATTCATAACCAGGTACAGTACATGCAGTCTAATCATTAGTGTTCGATGCTGAACAGTTGCAGAATGTTATTACAGACTTTGACAGCAAGTTATAGAATTTAGAACACCTGTAACAATATGTGTGGGTTCCCATCAGGTGCAGATGTTAACAATGATTATAATAAAGTTGGTAGAATTACCGACAATATGTAAAGTAAAAGGACACAAGTGCAACTAATGTGACATTTATTGTGGCAACGTTTCGCTCTCCAGGAGCTTTATCAAGCTTGATAAAGCTCCTGGAGAGCGAAACGTTGCCACAATAAATGTCACATTAGTTGCACTTGTGTCCTTTTACTTAACAATGATTATATTGTAGATAAATGGTTCAGAGAACCGACATGTTGAGTATCTTTACTGTGGAAATGTTTCGCCACACAGTGGTTTCACCAGTCCAATACTAAGAATGGTGCAGATCAGAAGGAGTTTGAGGTAATCAGTCCCTCAGCCTGGAGTCGATGTAATCAGTCCATGAACTGATGAAGCCACTGTGTGGCGAAACATTTTCCTTTTATTCCAATTTATCAGTGTTAATATTGCACTAAAAATAGTCTCGCTGTTTAAGAGGGACATATATGCGATCGAGAATAAAATTTTCACTCTGAGGAACATTTAAAACAAGTCCAGGACTTGAGCACGAAGATTGTGGAGCAAAATTGTTGAAGAAAAAAATTCGAGAATTAAAAAAAATGTGCCATATACTTTACAATTCTTGGCTCAACCTACCATTGTGAGTCAACATTCTTACACAAGAAAATTATCAAATTGAAATATCCATTCACTGGATGAGATGTTCAGCTGGATGTCTGATGGATGAAGACCAGCATCCAGCATCCACCATGACGCCATGCCATGCAAATCATCACATCAGTAAACCAATCTTTTCTTGCAATAGTATACCTATATTTTTAAGAATAAAATTTAATGAAAAACTTATCCAAGTATTTGTAATATATTTATATTATGGTTTCTCTTAAAATTTTTATTCTCTCCGTCGCTCTCTACCCGTATATTATATATATAATTATACAAAGAATACATAATTTGGAGATCAGAAGGAGGTGTGACGTTACTAAAAACGTTATCCAGAGAGCTGAAGAGGGGTTGTAGAGGTGGTATGGACATTTAAAAAGGATGGAGAAAATTGTGGTGACTTGGAGGGTGTATAAATTTGTAGTGGAGGGAAAACGGGGTAGGAGTCGTCCTGGGAAAGGCTGGAGGGAGGGGGTAAAGGAGGTTTTGCATGTAAGAGGCTTAGACATCCAGCAGGCATGTGTTATCGTGTTAGAAGTACTTCAATGACTTGACGTCATCTTGGAGCGTAAGCAAGGTAACTTTTACGACAGAAAACCGGTTAGTCGGACTTGAGTCCTGGAGGTGGGAAAGTACAATGCCTGCACTCTGAAGGGAAGGGAGTGATATTTGTAGTTTGGATAAGCGATCATCTGAACTGTAGTATAAGGGATGGTGACAGAGTTTCTTCTTTTTCGGGTTACCCTACCTCTGTGGGAGACGGCTGGTGTTAAATTATATATATATATATATATTATATATATATTATATATATATATATATTATATATTATATATATATATATATATATGCAATAAGATCACAGTAAACAGGTGATTTCAGAATATGCAAAACAACCACTCTGAAAGAATAGAGAAATTCCAAGCGCTTTCGTGACTACTCACATTATCAAGGAAACTGATAATGTGAGTAGCATATATATATATATATATATATATATATATATATATATATATTATAATATATATTTGGAAAAGTATATCCCATCTCAGTAAAGTGTGGTTGCCGCCGCTGTGTCAAATATCTACTCACATCATTGTGTTCTTCAATGTACATCTATTACCGTTTCGTAACTACTGTTTGTCAGAGAGTGTAGCTGGTCCGTCAGACAGTAGTTTTAATACACCCATCACCACCACGATCACCAGCACACCCTTCGCCACCACAACCCCCCACCACCAAACACTCATCACCAAACAAACCCCCACCACACCCATCACCACCACAACCCCCCACCAACACACCCATCACCACCACAACCCCCCACCACACACCCATCACCACACAACCCCCACCACACACCCATACCACCACAACCCCCACAACACACCCATCACCACCACAACCCCCACCACACACCCATCACCACCACAACCCCCACAACACACCCATCACCACCACAACCCCCACAACACACTCCATCACCACCACAACCCCACACACACCCATCACACCACAACCCCCCAACACACACCCATCACCACCACAACCCCCCACCACACACCCATCACCACCACAACCCCACCACACACCCATCACCACAAACCCCACAAACACACCCATCACCACCACAACCCCCACCACATACCCATCACCACCACAACCCCCACAAACACACCATCACCACCACAACCCCCACAACACACCCATCACCACCACAAACCCCCCACCACACCACCCATCACCACCACAACCCCCCCACATACCCATCACCACCACAACCCCCACCACACACCCATCACCACCACAACCCCCACAACACACCCATCACCACCACAACCCCCACAACAACCCATCACCACCACAACCCCCACACACACCCATCACCACCACAACCCCCACAACACACCCATCACCACCACAACCCCCCACACACACCCATCACCACCACAACCCCCCACCACACACCCATCACCACCACAACCCCCACAACACACCCATCACCACCACAACCCCACCACACACCCATCACCACCACAACCCCCACAACACACCCATCACCACCACAACCCCCACCACACACCCATCACCACCACAACCCCCACCACACACCCATCACCACCACAACCCCCACAACACACCCATCACACCACAACCCCCACCACACACCCATCACCACCACAACCCCACAACACACCCATCACCACCACAACCCCCACAACACACCCATCATCACACAACCCCCACCACACACCCATCACCACCACAATCCCCACAACACACCCATCACCACCACAACCCCCACAACACACCCATCACCACCACAACCCCACCACACACCCATCACCACCACAACCCCCACCACAACACCCATCACCACCACAACCCCCACAAACACACCATCACCACCACAACCCCCACCACACACCCATCACCACACAACCCCCACCACACACCCATCACCACCACAACCCCCCACCACACACCCATCACCACCACAACCCCCACCACACACCCATCACCACCACAACCCCCCACCACACACCCATCACCACCACAACCCCCACCACACACCCATCACCACCACAACCCCCACAACACACCCATCACCACCACAACCCCCACAACACACCCATCACCACCACAACCCCCACCACACACCCATCACCACCATAACCCCCACAACACACCCATCACCACCACAACCCCCACCACACACCCATCACCACCACAACCACAGGAGTGAGGGTCAGGGCCAAGCACGGTCCGGTGAACATTATTAAGGGAATCTGAGCGATAATCACAGGGACTAGCCCATTCCTTCTCCGAAATTAGAGTGAAATTATGTCTGACACGATCATTTTTTTTATTTATTTTCCGATGTCATAACACTTCGCAACAAGATATTAATTTTGAAAAAAAAACACTGAATTATCCTTCATAACATATGACGTGGTTTAATAAGGAAAATTAAAGTTAATGATAATGATAAATATAAATTCTTTATTAAGAACGATAATATTGGGCAGACTCAGCCTGACCTCACGAAGGAAACAGAAAATTTACAGCCATCGGAAAAATATATTTCTCTGGTTCTTGTATTGGTTACATTTATAATAATAATGATATTATATATATATATATATATATATATATATATATATATTATATATATATATTACGTAGATATGCAGTTACGTAATATGGTTAGAGTTGGCAGGTAGATCATTCAGTACGATTTTAACGACTCCGGGTTCATTAACTTCGGGTTCAATAACGACTCCGGGTTCATTACGAGTCCGGGTTCATTAACGACTCCAGGTTCAGTAAGAACTTCGGGTTCATTACGACTCCGGGTTCATTAACGTGTCCTGGTTTAATAATGGCTCCTGACTCATTAACAGCTCCGGGTTAAATAACGACTCCTGTGTGCGACCCATCCTATGCGATGGAATATGACGGGAAAACATCGCTAGCTTTTCTTCCCACTCTTTAACTGTCATATAGAACAGGATAGCAGCACACTGATGTTGTATCAAATTTTGTTAAAAAAATATGAATTGTGGGGTACCCGCAAGCTCACCAGTGAAGAGCAATCGACTCACAACGGCAAGTTCGCTGGTTCGATTCCCTGGCATGGAGAAACATTACGAAATGTTTCCTTACTCCCCTGTTTCTCCTGCTCAACAGTGTTAGTCTACTGTTGTGGGTCGTATCCAGGGTAGACTGTCCTGCTTGAGTGTCGCATCATATGCAAGAACACACTGCAGTCGTCAGGTAGTTTAGTACCTGCTGAAGGTGTCCCTGTGGGTGGTGTTGCTAATTAATGAACTCACAGAAGATTTGGTAGTGTGACTGAGACGTGTGTCGGACTGGCGTCAGCTCAGAGTGTCAGATCAGTGTGTCAGCGCAGCATGTCAGACCAGTGTGTCAGAGCAATATGCCAAACCAGTGTGTCACATCAGCATGTCACACCAGCGTGTCACACCAGCATGTCACACCAGCGTGTCACACCAGCGTGTCACACCAGCGTGTCACACCAGCATGTCACACCAGCATGTCACACCAGCATGTCACACCAGCATGTCACACCAGCGTGTCACACCAGCGTGTCACACCAGCGTGTCACACCAGCGTGTCACACTAACGTGTCACATCAGCGTGTCACACCAGCGTGTCACACCAGCATGTCACACCAGCGTGTCACACCAGTATGTCACACCAGCACGTCACACCAGCGTGTCACACCAGCATGTCACACCAGCATGTCACACCAGCGTGTCACACCAGCGTGTCACACCAGCGTGTCACACCAGCATGTCACACCAGCATGTCACACCAGCATGTCACACCAGCATGTCACACCAGCGTGTCACACCAGCATGTCACACCAGCATGTCACACCAGCGTGTCACACCAGCGTGTCACACTAATGTGTCACACCAGCATGTCACACCAGCATGTCACACCAGCATGTCAGAAGGTAATTTTACAGTTAATTTTTTAACATGCAAAAATCACCCGCATGTGTAAGTTAGGATTATTTAACATCAATTTTTTTTAATTTATGGGGAAAACGCTAAAACCGTAAGGCTCATAGAGCGCCTGGGAGGTATTCATAAGCAATAAAAAAATAAGTCAAACTCCTCTCTCCTTCCAGGTGTTCCAAGTAAGAAATACTCACCATTTCAATCCATCCTCTCTACATGTCCAAACCACCTCAACAACCCCTCCTCAGCCCTCTGGAACACTCACTAGGTGTCTTGCATAGGTTGAGGTACAGTAAGTAGGTGTAATGCGTGAGATGGGAATAATATTGGAAGAGATACTTGTTGAATAAGCCAAGTCGAGAAAAAGGTAAACTGGCTTAGTTCAGAAGTTTACAATGTTACGGAAGGACTCCACACTGCTGGTTCACCACACTGCTGGTTCACCACACTGCTGGCTCACCACACTACTGAGTCTTCACTAACACCACCACACCACTGGTTCACCACACTGCTGGTTCACCACACTGCTGGCTCACCACACTACTGAGTCATCACTAACACCACCACGCCACTGGTTCACCACACTGCTGGTTCCCCACACTACTGAGTCAACTCGATCACCACCACACTTGCTCACCACATTATTTACTCAACTCATTTCACATTCGGGAACTGTCACGTGATTATTTCACAGCCTCACATAATGTAAGCCAACACACACACACACACACACACACACACACACACACACACACACACACACAAATAAAGAAAAACATACAAAGGCAATAAAAGCCAGATAGATGAATGGAGAGATAAGACAGTCACAAAGAACGACATTTAATTCTGTTATCCAGGAGGAAAATAATATGTACAGTGCAAATGAAAACGATTTGGGCAGTCCCTGGCTGGTTGGCAGGGTGGGCAAGAGAGGAGCAGACCAACCTGTCATTATCGTCTCTCTAAAACTCCCCGGTTCGATCCCCCTTCTCTCACCCCAGACCCACCCACCATTGCCGCCCGCCCGCCCGCTACCCCGATCCCTGCTGCCGGAGTTATACGGCAATTATCTCTTAGTTCGGGTTTATTTATCTCTGCGTATTACTGGCATTATGTGTGGGCAACCTGATGATCTGCTCTCTGTCTCGACACCTTCACTCCTGCCCACTCTGCTCGCTCTCTGAGTGGGTGTTGAGTGCTCACACACACACACATACACACACATACACACACACACACACACACAACGAGTCATGGTACGTACGTAATGATGTATCACAGTGGGCACCTGTGACGAGCGGGGTCCCACAGGGGTCGGTCCTAGGACCAGTGCTATTTTTGGTATATGTGAACGACATGATGGAAGGGTTAGACTCGGAAGTGTCCCTGTTTGCAGATGATGTGAAGTTAATGAGGAGAATTAAATCTGATGAGGACCGGGCAGGACTTCAAAGAGACCTGGACAGACTGGACACCTGGTCCAGCAAATGGCTTCTCGAATTTAATCCTGCCAAATGCAAAGTCATGAAGATAGGGGAAGGGCACAGAAGACCACAGACAGAGTATAGGCTAGGTGGCCAAAGACTGCAAACCTCACTCAAGGAGAAAGATCTTGGGGTGAGTATAACACCGAGCATGTCTCCGGAAGCACACATCAATCAGATAACTGCTGCAGCATATGGGCGCCTGGCAAACCTGAGAACAGCATTCCGATACCTTAGTAAGGAATCGTTCAAGACACTGTACACCGTGTATGTCAGGCCCATACTGGAGTATGCAGCACCTGTTTGGAACCCGCACTTGATAAAGCACGTCAAGAAACTAGAGAATGTACAAAGGTTTGCGACAAGGTTAGTTCCAGAGCTAAGGGGAATGTCCTATGAAGAAAGATTAAGGGAAATCGGCCTGACGACACTGGAGGACAGGAGGGTCAGGGGAGACATGATAACGACATATAAAATACTGCGTGGAATAGACAAGGTGGACATAGACAGGATGTTCCAGGGAGGGGACACAGAAACAAGAGGCCACAATTGGAAGTTGAAGACACAAATGAGTCAGAGAGGTATTAGGAAGTATTTCTTCAGTCATAGAGTTGTAAGGCAGTGGAATAGCCTAGAAAATGACGTAGTGGAGGCAGGAACCATACACAGTTTTAAGACGAGGTTTGATAAAGCTCATGGAGCGGGGAGAGAGAGGGCCCAGTAGCAACCGGTGAAGAGGCGGGGCCAGGAGCTAAGACTCGACCCCTGCAACCACAAATAGGTGAGTACACACACACACACACACACACACACACACACACTAGACGCGGAGGTGAACGGATGTCACCACAGTCTGGATAAAAAGGCCGTGAAAAAATAGTATGGAGAATTATTGGGATATATATATATATATATATATATATATATATATATATATATATATATATATATATATATATATATATATATATATATATATTAATACAGGAGAAGGGGTTACTAGCCCCTTGCTCCCGGCATTTTAGTCGCCTTTTACGACACCTATGACTCTCGGAGAAAGAATTCTCTTCCACTCACTCATGGAGATGAAGGGAAAAAAATAAGAACAAGAACCATTAAGAAAATAAAACTCAGATGGGAGTGTATACACATACGTGCACATGCATTTGTAGTGTAACCTAAATGCAAGTAGAAGTAGCAAGATCTATGGGTCATCTTGCGTAAAACAATTACATGTTTCCGTTTCACACTCACTTGGACGGTAGTACTTCCCTGGGTGGATGCTGTCTACCTAACTTATAGGTTAGACAAGTTTTGAAGAAATCCATTCATTAAGATTCGAAGTTGTTGAAGGGATTTCTTCAGAACTTATTTAACTTATACATACGACCTACTTCCAATAGTGATTTTATCTACTGGTGACTCCGCCTACCACTGCTTCACCTCATCGGTCATCAGTATACAAGCCCCATCTCCGTGAACATGCTGCGCCTTTATCAAGGCTGAGGGACTCATTACATCAAACTTCTCCTCGTCTTCCACCTTTCCCTGCATTGGACTGAAGAAGCCACTGTCGGGCGAAACGTTTCCAGAATAAAGATACCTAAATGTTGCTGCAAGTGTCTCACTTAACTAGTACACCAAGTGCAGCTAGAACAGTATAGTTCTGAACATATTAACCTAAAGCTAAAAGCTGAAGAGTTTTACTAAAATCACTGAAGATAAAACAGAGACAAACCAGGTGTTGTTGGCAAAGGAATTTACTGCCAGAGACAAAGTTAGACTTGAAATTACAATGGTTATTGCACATAATTTCGGTTATTGAGATTGTAGACAGAGGGAAAAAACAGGAAAACAGAAAACCTACCAACAAACAGTAACAACATAGGAGGACCAAAAAAGAATAACGACAGAGGGCCAACAAACAATAACGACAGAGGACCAACAAACAATAACAATAGAGGACCAACAAACAATAGCAACAGAGGACCAACAAATCGCACATAATGAGTCACTAAGTCGTAATATTGTGTTAACACTCAGTATTACTGCACCTCGATGGTGGTGGTGGTGGTGGCGGCGGGTGGCGGCGGCGGCAGTGGTGGTGGCAGTGGTGGTGGCAGTGATGGTGGCAGTGGTGGTGGCAGTGGTAGTGATGGTGGAAGTATTGGTGGGAAGTACGTAGAGTTGGAGTGGCTCGTCAGGCAATAGAATGGTCCGTGAGGATGAGATTAAGGTGTTCTACGTGCATTAACAGCCAGGGTAGGCAGTGCACGCAAATGTAGATGGCCAAGTGGACGGAAACGTCGGGTAATGTAGGTTGGATAAATTACATGAGGTGGAGGGGGGTGAATTGAGTGGGCACTTGCCATGAGCAAAGCAGATGTTAGTGTAAAGGCTTATGTGCATGGTTAACATTTATTCTGTGTGCAGTGGGTAGGCCAACAGGACTGGTTGCAGTGGTCTCCTTTCTTAGTGGTGCGGGTTTGGTGTGTGATTGTTCCAGTCACGGTGATGTGGACTTTTGTTCTTTGTGTTTCTGTGTCTCTTTGGTATGCACCAAACATAGTTCACTTTCCACTGCATTCCATAATCTGGTGAATGTCGAAGGCAAGTCTGGGACGAGCAACATCATGCAAAGTTTCAGTTAGACCTATAATGATAAGGTTCATGGTCGGCTTACCATCTCAGTTGTATTAGACTTGTTGACTTACCACGTATGTGACAGCTTCTCCAACCCCTCTGTCCCAGTACCCATCACTCAATCCTTCATTACCCTTCACTTACCCTCCAACACATATCACTTAACCCTCCAACAACCGATTACCAACCCTCCATCACAGACATCAACCCTCCATCACCCATACACCAAACCCTCCTTCACCCTCACCAACCCCCATCACCAACCCTCCAACACCCACTACCAACCCTCCAACACCGATCATCAACCCTCCAACATCCATTACCAACCCTCCATCACCGATCAACAACCCTCCAACACCACACCATCCAACCCTCACCAACATCCATCACCAACCCTCCAACACCCATTACCAACCCTCCATACCGATCATCAACCCTCCAACACCATTACCAACCCTCCATCACCGATCGAACAACCTTCCAACACCTATCACCAACCCCCATCACCATCAAAACCCTCCATCACCGATCATCAACCCTCCAACACCCATACCAACCCTCCATACCACATCAACCCTCCAACACCCATTACCAACCTCCATCACCGATATCAACCTCCACACCCATCACCAACCTCCATACACCATCAACAACCTCCATCACCGATCACTCAACCCTCCAACACCCACCACCAACCCTCCATCACCCATCATCAACCCTCCACAACACCCATTACCAACCCTCCAACACCTCATCACTCATCAACCCCTCCAACACCCATTACCAACCCTCCATCACGATCATCAACCCTCCAACACCCATCCACCAACCCTCCATCACCATCCCTCCAACACCCATACCAACCCTCCATCACCGATCATCAACCCTCCAACACCCATTACCAACCCTCCATCACCGATCATCAACCCTCCAACACCCACCATCCAACCCTCCATCACCCATCATCAACCCTCCAACACCCATTACCAACCCTCCAACATCACACTCCATCACCAACCCTCCATCACCCATCACCAACCCTCCAACACCCATCACCAACCCTCCATACACCCATTACCAACCTCCATCACCGATCACCAAACCCTTCCAACACCCATCACCAACCCTCCATACACCCATCATCAACCCTCCAACACCCATTACCAACCCTCCACCGATCATCAACCCTCCAACACCCATACCAACCCTCCATCACAATCATCAACCCTCCAACACCCATACCAACCCTCCATCACCGATCAACCCTCCAACACCCACTACCAACCCTCCATCACCGATCATCAACCTCCAAACACCCATACCACACCTCATCACCATCATCAACCCTCCAACACCCTACCAACCCTCCATCCACCAACCCTCCAACACCCATACCAACCCTCCATCACCGATCATCAACCCTCCAACACCCATTACCAACCCTCCATCACCGTATCAACCCTCCAACCCCACACCAACCCTCCATCACCATCACTCAACCCTCCACCCTCACCACCCTCCAACACCCACTACCAACCCTCCATCACCGATCATCAACCCTCCAACACCACCAACCCATCCAAACCCTCCCACTCCATCACCAAACCCTCCAACACCCATTACAACCCTTCCATCACCGATCATAACCCTCCAACCACCCAACAACCTCCACACCATCATAACCCTCCAACACCTCACCCAACCTTCCAACCTATCACCAACTCCTCCAACACACCATTACCAACCCTCCATCACCGATCATCAACCCTCCAACACCCATTACCAACCCTCCATCACCATCATCAACCTTCCAACACCCATCACCAACACTCCAACACCCATTACAACCCTCCATCACCGATCATCAACCCTCCACACACCCACCACCAACCCCATTCACCCACCCGACAACCCTCCAACACCCATTTCAACCCTCCATCACCGATCATCAACCCTCCAACACCCATTACCAACCCTCCATCACCGATCACAACCCTCCAACACCCACACCAACCCTCCAACACCTATCACCAACCCTCCAACACCCATTACCAACCCTCCGATCACCGATCATCAACCTCCAACACCCATTACCAACCCTCCATCACCGATCATCAACCTTCCAACACCCATCACCAACACTCCAACACCCATTACCAACCCTCCATCACCGATCATCAACCCTCCAACACCCTACCACCACCACCCTCATCAACTTCCATCACCAACCCTCCAACACCCATTACCAACCCTCCATCACCGATCATCAACCCTCCAACACCCACCACCAACCCTCCAACACCTATACCAACCCTCCAACACCCATTACCAACCTCCATCACCGATCATCAACCTCCAACACCCATTACCAACCCTCCATCACCGATCATCAACCTTCCAACACCCATCACAACACTCCAACACCCATTACCAACCTCCTCACCGATCATCAACCCTCCAACACCCACCACCAACCTCATCCATACCAACCTCCAACACCCATTACCAACCTTCCATCACCGATCATCAACCCTCCAAACCAACTCATTACCAACCCTCCATCAACCGATCATCAACCCTCCAACACCCACCACCAACCCTCCAACACCCATCACCAACCTCCAACACCCATTACCAACCTCGATCACCGATCATCAACCCTCCAACACCTATACCAACCCTCCATCACCGATCATCAACCTTCCAACACCCATCACCACTCCAACCCCCATACCACCCTCATCACCGATCATCAACCTCCAACACCCACTACCAACCCTCCATCAGCCATCACAACCTTCCAACACCTTTACCAACCCTCCATCACCGATCATCAACCCTCCAACACCCACCACCAACCCTCCATCACCTATCACCAACCCTCAAACACCCATTACCAACCCTCCACCACCGATCATCAACCCTCCAACACCTATCACCAACCCTCCATCACCGATCATCAACCCTCCAACACCCACCACCAACCCTCCATCACCCATCACCAACCCTCAAACACCCATTACCAACCCTCCATCACCGATCATCAACCCTCCAACACCTATCACCAACTCCATTCCCGATCCATCAACCCTCCATACACCCCATCATCCAACCCTCCATCTGCCTCATCCACTTCCAACACCTTTACCAACCCTCCATCACCGATTCATCAACCTTCCTACCCCATCATTCCCTCCATCACCTGCACCACCCTCCAACCTTACCAACCCTCCTTCACCGATCATACCCTCCAACACCTATCCCAACCTGCATCACCGATCATCAACCTCCAAAACCACCTCCAACCCTCATCACCATCACATCCTGCCACACCATTACCACCTTCCATACCGATCATACCCTCCTAACCCACATTAACTCCATCTCCTGCCCACACCTCCAACTCACCCCCACCACCTCCATCACCGTCTCAACCTCCATCACCTATCACAACCTCCATGCACCGATCATCAACCTCCAACACCTTACCACCCTCCATCACTCATCAACCTCCACACCACACTCACCCTTCCCATCACCTATCCCAACCCTCCAACATCCATTACCAACCCTTCCATCACGATCACTCACCCTCCAGTACCTCATACTCACTCCTTCCTCATCAACTCAACACCCACCAACCTTCATCACATCACCAACACTCCAACCCTTACAACCCTCCATCACGATATCACCTCCATACACCTAACTCACTCATTCCTTGCACCAACCTCTATACACACCACCTCATCACCTCATCATTACTCTTTAACACTATCCCAACCCTCCATCACCGATCATCAACCTCAACACCCATTACATCCTCCATCACATCATCAACCTCAACCCCCACCATACCTTTCACTCCTTCCCATCATACCAACACTCCACCATTATTCACACCTCCCATCACGTCATCAACCTCCAACACCACACTAACCTCATCACCATATCCAACCTCCATACTCACCAACCCTTCTCACCCATTACAACACTCCACGACCCATTCCAACCCTCCATCCGATCATCAACCTCAACCCCACCACTAACCCTCCTCCATCATCACTCAACACCCACCACAACTTCATCCCCATCCATCACTCAACCCTTACCACCCTCATCACCGTCACTCCCTCACCCCACCATAACCCTCCATCACATCATTACTCAACTCCTTCACCCACCACATAACCCTCCATCACAATTCATCAACCCTCCAACATACCACCCACCACATGTCATCATCCCATCACCTATCACTCCATACCCATTACCAACCCTCCTCACCGATCATTCACCTCAACACCCCTAACCCATCACCATTCGTCAACCCTCCAACACCATTACCAACCCTTCATCATACCATCACCAACACTCCATCACTATCACCACCTCCTCACCGATCATTAACCTCCAACACCCACCATTAACCCTCCTTCCCATCATTGCTACACTCCTACCCCACATTAACTCCATCCCTTCCATCATTACCTCCAACACCTATCACCACCCTCATACCATCATCACCTCCAATCACCCACTAACCCTGCCATACCGATCATAACCCTCAAATCCTTAATCATCACTTCACAGTAATTTCCCATTTCCATATGATCAACACTTCTGCTGTTGCTACTCCTTGTCCCATCATTACTCACTCCTTGCCCATCATTACTTCACTCTTTGCCCATCATTGCTCACTCCTTGCCCATCATTACTCACTCCTTGCCCATCATTACTCACTCTTGCCCATCATTGCTCACTCCTTGCCATCATTACTCACTCCTTGCCCATCATTGCTCACTCCTTGCCCATCATTACTCACTCCTTGCCCATCATTAGTCACTCCTTGCCCATCATTACTCACTCCTTGCCCATCATTGTCACTCCTTGCCATCATTACTCACTCTTGCCCATCATTGCTCACTCCTTGCCCATCATTACTCACTCCTTTGCCTCATCTCATCTCCCATCATTATCACTCCTTGCCCATCATTGGTCACTCCTTGCCCATCATTACTCACTCCTTGCCCATCATTACTCACTCCTTTCCCATCATTGGTCACTCCTTGCCCATCATTATTCACTCTTTGCCCATCACTGCTCACTCCTTGCCCATCATTACTCACTCATTGCCCATCATTACTCACTCCTTGCCCATCATTACTCCTTTCCCATCATTATTCACTCCTTGCCCATCATTACTCACTCCTTGCCCATCATTGGTCACTCCTTGCCCATCATTATTCACTCCTTGCCCATCATTACTCACTCCTTGCCCATAATTGGTCACTCCTTGTCCATCATTATTCGCTCCTTGCCCATCATTACTCACTCCTTGCCCATCATTACTCACTCCTTGCCCGTCATTACTCACTCCTTGCCCATTATTACTCACTCCTTGCCCATCATTGCTCACTCCTTGCCCATCATTACTCACTCCTTGCCCATCATTACTCACTCCTTGCCCATCATTACTCACTCCTTGCCCATCATTGCTCACTCCTTGCCCATGATTACTCACTCCTTGCCCATCATTACTCACTTTTTGCCCATCATTGGTCACTCCTTGCCCATCATTATTCACTCCTTGTCCATCATTACTCACTCCTTGCCCATGATTATTCACTCCTTGCCCATCATTGCTCACTCCTTGCCCATCATTACTCACTCCTTGCCCATCATTACTCACTCCTTGCCCATCATTACTCACTCCTTGCCATCATTGCTCACTCCTTGCCATCACTGCTCACTCCTTGCCCATCATTACTCACTCCTTGCCCATCATAACTCACTCCTTGCCCATCATTACTCACTCCTTGCCCATCATTGCTCACTCCTTGCCATCATTGCTCACTCCTTGCCCATCATTGCTCACTCCTTGCCATCATTACTCACTCCTTGCCCATCATTACTCACTCCTTGCCATCACTGCTCACTCCTTGCCCATCATTACTCACTCCTTGCCCATCATTGCTCACTCCTTGCCATCATTGCTCACTCCTTGCCATCATTGCTCACTCATTGCCCATCATAACTCACTCCTTGCCCATCATAACTCATTCCTTGCCCATCATTACTCACTCCTTGCCCAACTTTATTAGCATTTTTAGAATTCACCCCTTAACTAATTTCCCATCATACCCGCCCCCTGAATCTTCTTCCTAAACCATATATGCTCTTAAACCACATATTATCGTACATATCCTCAACAAATTCACACCTCTACATCGTGTTGCCATCCTACTACCCCAATCAGGTTCCTTCCCTATCCTTTTCTGGCCCATCGTTCATCCATCATTACTCAATCACCCCTTCGTGGCCCGAATAAGGATGGGAGGGAGGGAGTGAGAAAGGGAGAGAGGGAGGAGCAATGGGAACGACAGTAAGGTAAATTAAGGTAAAGGGAGAAGAGCGACAGATGTATGTGTGTGTGTGTGTACTCACCTAGTTGTACTCACCTAGTTGAGGTTGCAGGGGTCGAGTCCTAGCTCCTGGCCCTGACTCTTCACTGGTCGCCACTAGGTCACTCTCCCTGAACCGTGAGCTTTATCATACCTCTGCTTAAAGCTATGTATGGATGTTGTCTCCACTACATCGCTTCCCAAACTATTCCACTTACTGACTACTCTGTGGCTGAAGAAATACTTCCTAACATCTCTGTGATTCATCTGTGTCTTCAACTTCCAACTGTGTCCCCTTGTTACTGTGTCCAATCTCTGGAACATCCTGTCTTTGTCCACCTTGTCAATTCCTCTCAGTATTTTGTATGTCGTTATCATGTCCCCCCTATCTCTCCTGTCCTCCAGTGTCGTCAGGTTGATTTCCCTTAACCTCTCCTCGTAAGACATACCTCTTAGCTCTTGGACTAGTCTTGTTGCAAACCTTTGCACTCTCTCTAGTTTCTTTACGTGCTTGGCTAGGTGTGGGTTCCAAACTGGTGCCGCATACTCTAATATGGGCCTAACGTACACGGTGTACAGGGTCCTGCACGATTTCTTATTAAGATGTCGGAATGCTGTTCTGAGGTTTGCTAGGCGCCCATATGCTGCAGCAGTTATTTGGTTGATGTGCTCTTCAGGAGATGTGCCTGGTGTTATACTCACCCCAAGATCTTTTTCCTTGAGTGAGGTTTGTAGTCTCTGGCCCCCTAGACTGTACTCCGTCTGCGGTCTTCTTTGCCCTTCCCCAATCTTCATGACTTTGCACTTGGTGGGATTGTACTCCAGGAGCCAATTGCTGGACCAGGTCTGCAGCCTGTCCAGATCCCTTTGTAGTTCTGCCTGGTCTTCGATCGAGTGAATTCTTCTCATCAACTTCACGTCATCTGCAAACAGGGGCACCTCAGAGTCTATTCCTTCCGTCATGTCGTTCACAAATACCAGAAACAGCACTGGCCCTAGGACTGACCCCTGTGGGACCCCGCTGGTCATAGGTGCCTACTCTGGCACCTCGCCACGTACCATGACTCGCTGCTGTCTTCCTGACAAGTATTCCCTGATCCACTGTAGTGCCTTCCCTGTTATCTCTGCTTGGTCCTCCAGTTTTTGCACCAATCTCTTATGTGGAACTGTGTTAAACGCCTTCTTGCAGTCCAAGAATATGCAATCCACCCACCCCTCTCTCTCTTGTCTTGCTGCTGTCACCATGTCATAGAACTCCAGTAGGTTTGTGACACAGGATTTCCCGTCCCTGAAACCATGTTGGCTGCTGTTGATGAGATCATTCCTTTCTAGGTGTTCCAGCACTCTTCTGATAATCTTCTCCATCATTTTGCATACTACACATGTTAGTGACACTGGTCTGTATTTTAGTGCTTCATGTCTGTCTCCTTTTTTAAAGATTGGGACTACATTTGCTGTCTTCCATGCCTCAGGCAATCTCCCTGTTTCGATAGATGCATTGAATATTGTTGTTAGGGGTACACATAACATGATAACGACATATAAAATGCTGAAAGGAATTGACAAGGTGGACAGAGACAGAATGTTCCAGAGATGGGACACAGCAACAAGGGGACACAGTTGGAAGTTGAAGACACAGATGAATCACAGGGATGTTAGGAAGTATTTCTTCAGTCACAGAATAGTCAGAAGTGGAATAGTTTGGGAAGCGATGTAGTGGAGGCAGGATCCATACATAGCTTTAAGCAGAGGTATGATAAAGTCCATGGTGCGGGGAGAGTGATCCAGTAGCGGCCAGTGAAGAGGCGGGGTCAGGAGCTATGAATCGACCCCTGCAACCACAACTACGTGAGTACAACTAGGTGAGTACACACACACACAATTAACAGTACTCTCCCAACCCTTCAGTCGTATCACCCATATTAATCTTTATCCATATTTCTCCTTTTTCCTCTTCTTTCACCCCTCCTTACAAACTCTTTCCCCTCTTACTTCAATTTGTAATTTCTCTTTTCCTCCCATCCCTCCCCCTTTCTCATTTAACTTCCCCTATTTTATATCTCTGCCTTTTCCATCCTAATTCTTCATTCTGTATTTCCTTAATAGTCCCAATCCTTCCTCAGCCCTTCTCACAGCTTATCCTCATTCCCCTCTTTCCCTCTTCTCTCTCCTTACTTATTTCTCTTCTACTCACCTCTCTCACATCCAAAACTCACCTTCTTTTCTATTCTCTCTCTCTCTCTCTCTCTCTCTCTCTCTCTCTCTCTCTCTCTGTCTGACTGAACCTCACTGTCTTGACCACTACTACACCATGATTAGTGGACGGAGGAGTGAACCTCTATCACTCCATATTCTGAATGACTGACGCGGACGGGGGACTGATATAATCCAACACAATTCAAGTAACCAACTCACGACCTGAAAATTCTTTACACTCTAGTAGAGCTGCGATCGGGCCTCTTGATTCAAGGTACTTGGGGTTTTTTAAGATATTTACTAGGAAACGTTTCACCCACCACGAGAGTAAGGTACTGTGAGAGGGGAAACGTTTGGGGTCACTTATGCTAGGTTGTGCTTGAATACAAGTGTCCTTTGCGGGATGCGTCCCACAACAGTCGACCAACTCCCAGGTACCTACTTCCTGCTAGGTAAACAGGGGCAACAGGTGAAAGGAAACATGACCAACGTTTCCACCCGTGACGGGCATCGAACTACGGACCCCTCAGTGTGTGTGAACCGAGGGCGCTACCGACTGAGCCACGTGATACCCTCCTCTGCCAGGATTTCTGAGAAGATGAAAATCCAAATTTTCCGAACTGCCACCAACACCATACATCTAATGTTTTCTAAATCCCGTCAGGGTTTAGTGTTACCAAGTTACCTCGAAGTTCATTGTTTTCTGCACCTGAATAAATGTTATTTTCTAAGCTGTGTCCTGTAGCTTGACTGCTTGCGCATTCAGCTCACACAATGAGGTCCGTGGTTCGATCCCCGGTATGGGTAGAAACATTAGGACATGTTTCCCTGTTCGCCTATTAGTAAAATATGTACCTGGGTGTTAGTTGACTGGTGTGGGTCGCATCCTGGGGGGGATAAAAGTAACCTAATTTGCCCGAAATGCTCTGCATAACAAGGGGCTTTCTATATAGTAGCATACCATTGATGTCAGCTAGGCTTGTATACCTTGTTCTCGTAGAAATAAAGATAACTAATATGTTTTCTTTACCTGATTAAAGGTTAGTCTTTTCTAAGCCTGGTCAAGTGGGTGTTGTACGAGGTGTTTATATCACGCCTGGAACAGCGGGTGAGGAGAGTACGTTGATTTGTCACAGTGTAAACACAGTGTTGTCCCGTAGCAGTGTAATAAGGTGGGTGATGGGGCGCAGGAGGGAACTGGCAGAGTGGGAGAGGAGAAGAGGGGAGGAGGTTGAGGGAGATTAAGAGGAAAGGGGGAGGAGAAGAAAATAATGGATTGAGTGAACCAGGGGAAGAGTAGATTGAGATGAGGAAAATGGAAGAATTATAAGGATGAGGGAGAGGAAGAGTGGGTGAGGAGGAGAGAATGGGGAGGATGAAGGTAAGGGAGACAATTACTGGGGAGAGATGGAATAGAGTGAGCGGGGCAGAAGGGATAGAGGGAGATGAATTAGTTGAATAGAGAAAGGGGTACGAGTTGGTGGGAAGAATGAGGATAATGAAGGAGATGAAGGGATGGGGAGGAGGAGGAGGAGAAAGGGGAGGAGAGGATCGGAGAGAGCTAGTGTAGCTTGGGAGGGGTAGGGGTAGGGGAGAGAGAGAGGAGGTTGTTTATAGTGGCGTTGGCGTACCTCGATGCTCATTTGTTCTTATCGAAAATGGTATATGAAGTGGTTGTATGTAATTACGGTATATAACTGGGCGCCTCGGGTCACCTCAACACTATTTGTAAAAGGAGGTGACTTGATTACTACCTATTATTATGATTATTTTGCTTTACCCTTCTCCTCTTCCTCCTCTTCCTCCTCTTCCACTCCTCTTGACCGACACAGCTACGGCTACTATATTAAAAAGTGTTTCCCCTCTTCCTCTCGCTCGAGGTTACTGCTCGCTAAATTATTGAATGATTGCCTAATATTTTGTATCCAGACATTCAGGATTTCCATAACACAGGACTGTTTCCCTGTGTGTGTGTGTGTGTGTGTGTGTGTGTACTCACCTATTTGTGGTTGCAAGGGTCGATTCGTAGCTCCTGGGCCCGCCTCTTCGCTCGTCGTTACTAGGTTCATTCGTTCTCCCCTTGCTCCAAGAGCTTTATCGTTTGTGTGTGTGTGTGTGTGTGTGTGTGTGTGTGTGTGTGTGTGTGTGTGTGTGTGTGTGTGTGTGTGTGTGTGTGTAGTTTCATGCCGTCTGACCTTTTATCTGTGTGTGGTATTAATCAAAACATTTGCGCGCGAACCGGTTTAACATCTGGTGAAAATTGTGCGAATGATTATGAAAACCGTCGGCGGAATATCGCTCCCGACACCTCCTCCATTACTACTCGGCGCGGATTCCTGCCGTTCCTGATATTAAAACCACGACTCAATCACATGCACCCGATCCCACTTCCAAACGACCGGGAATCGAGTCAGTGGGATCCAACACCTTTTAGGAGCATGTGACCTTTTATTACACACATTACGTTGATGCTCACGCGGTAGCCACGGGGAAGGGAAAATAATGGCGCTTATACACCCTGTCTCTGTTTACCGGAGCAGCCAAAACAATATTTCCTCCGTGTGCTTTAGTAGGCTAGAATGGCTAGGAGGGAGAAATAAACGGGGTTCCGTCCTGGCTAGATCATGAATGAGAATCGACGGGACACCGATCACCGCCCTGGTCCAGGCTGACTCCAAAGCACTCTGCAGGCAGGGTAAAAGGCTTAACCCGCACCCCTCAGCTGCGATTAACATGGAGCCGTATAATCTTGCCCGTTTCTGCACATAACTTTCCATCCGCTTGATGACCAGAGACTCAAGCGGCTGAAGGTGGAAAAAAAAAGACAGTGTAATTGGAAATCTGAACTAACACTCGGGTTGGAGGGGGGGAGGGGGGGAGGGGGAGGGGGGAGGCAGACACGTCGCTGTATATCTCTATAGTTTAAAACTGCAGAGGTAAAGGGCTTTGAGAGTAATGAAAAGAGGGTTGATATATGCTCTCAGACTTTACACAGGCTCTCAAAGGTCAAAGGGAATCCAGGAGTCCTAAAGGGTAGGATTGAAATCCTGCCAGCGAGGCTGACAGAAGGATAGACTCCCTGATTCGACTCTCTCTTCACATTCATCACAGGAACCTATATCGTGGGGGAATCCCAGACGTCCCTCCCATTTTCCCACATGGATTCATAGAGGATAGGACTACTACTAAGAGGTAACGCAAAGGATAGTCAGGATAGGCTGTGCAGGGTAACTATCCCTGCCTGGAAGGGCGTGTGGGATACGCCGTGATGCCAGGTTAAACTCCCCGCCTGTGTAACCCAAGCTGTCAGTACCAGCCGCTCAGGTCACGCTGGCCTGTTACGAGGGGGACGCTGTGGGCGTGTGGGCGTGGTTCCATACTAGCTGTGGGCGTGTGGCACCATATTAGCTGTGGGCGTGGCTCCATACTAGCTGTGGGCGTGTGGCCCCATACTAGCTGTGGGCGTGGCTCCATACTAGATGTGGGCGTGGCTCCATACTAGCTGTGGGCGTGGCTCCATACTAGCTGTGGACGTGTGGCCCCATACTAGCTGTGGGCGTGGTTCCATACTAGCTGTGGGCGTGTTGCCCCATACTAGCTGTGGGCGTGGCTCCATACTAGCTGTGGGCGTGGCTCCATACTAGCTGTGGGACTGGCTCCATACTAGCTGTGCGAGTGGCTCTATACTAGCTGTGGGCGTGGCTCCATACTAACTGAGGAGGATCCATACTAGCTATGGGCGTGTGAGCGTGGTTCCATACTAGCTGTTGGCGTGTGGGCTTGGCTCCATCCTAACGTGCGAGTGGCTCTATACTAGCTGTGGGCGTGGCCCCATACAAGCAGTGAGCGTGGCTACATAATAGGCGTGGGCGTAGCTCCATGCTTACTGTGGCGTGGCTACATACTAGCTATGGGCGTGGCTCCATATCAGCTATGGGCGTGGCTCCAGATCAGCTATGGGCGTGGCTCCATACTAGCTGTGGGCGTGGTTCCATACTAGCTGTGAGCGTGACTCCATATCAGTTGTGGGCGTGGCTCCATACTAGCTTTGGGTGTGGCTCCATATTAGCTGTGAGCGTGACTCCATACTAGCTGCGGGCTTGGCTCCATACCAGCAATGGGCGTAGCTTTATACTACCCATGCGCGTGACTCCATACTAGCTGTGGGTGTGACTCCATATTGTGGACGTGGCTCCATACCAGCAATGGGCGTGGCTTCATACTAGCTGTGGGACTGGCGCTATAGTAGCTATGGGCGTGGCACTATACTAGTTATGGGAGGAGCACTGTACTAGCTATGGGTGTGGCATTATAATAGCTATGGGCGTGGCACTATAATAGCTATGGGCGTGGTACTATACTATGGGCGTGGCTTCATTCTAGCTATGGACGTGACACTATACTAGCTATAGGCGTGGTAATATACTAGCTGCGGGTGTGGTACTTTACTAGCTATGGGCGTGACACTATACTAGCTGTGAGCGTTGCTACATATTAGCCATGGATGTGGCTTAATACTAGCTCTGTGTGTGTGTGTGTGTGTGTGTGTCTGTGTGCATGAACTACCACACACCAGGTCACTGAGCAGTGAGAGGCGCTCTGTGTTAACCACCTTAACGGTAGTTAGGACTGTCAACCAATCGCACCTGTAACAGGATTGGTCAAGGCAACAATCTGATTATCGAATCGTGATGCCATTACTTCCTTCCCCTTCCCCCCATCCTTTAACCCCCCTCCCTCCCTCCATTCCCTCCTTCCCCCTCCCCTTATTTTCGCCTCTCCCTCCTCCTCCCGTCCCTGTCTTTCCTGGTCACCCCATGTTATGTTGACAGAAACTCTTTATTCTTTCTTATTTAGTGTAGCAACACTGTGTGTGTGTGTGTGGTGTGTGTGTGTGTGTGTGTGTGTGTGTGTGTGTGTGTGTGTGTGGTGTTGTGGTTGTGTGTACTCACCTAATTGTGGTTGCAGGGGTCGAGACTCAGCTCCTGGCCCCGCCTCTTCACTGAGTGCTACTAGGTCCTCTCCCTGCTCCATGCACTTTTTCATACCTTATCTTAAAGCTATGTATGGTTCCTGCTTCCACTACCTCACTTTTGCTAGGCTCTTCCACTTTCAGACTAATCTATGACTGAAGAAATACTTCCTAACATCCCTCTGACTCATCTGGGCCTTCAACTTCCAACTGTGACCCCTTGTTTCTGTGTCCCTTCTCTGAAACATCCTGTCTCTGTCCACCTTGTCTATTCCACGCAGTATTTTGTATGTCGTTATCATGTCTTCCCTAACCCGCCTGTCCTCCAGTGTCGTCAGGCCGATTTCCCTTAACCTTTCTTCGTAGGACATTCCCCTTAGCTCTGGAACTAACCTTGTCGCAAACCTTTGCACTTTCTCTAATTTCTTGACGTGCTTGACCAAGTGTGGGTTCCAAACAGGTGCTGCATACTCCAGTATGGGCCTGACGTACACGGTGTATAGTGTCCTGAACGATTCCTTACTAAGGTATCGGAACGCTGTTCTTAGGATTGCCAGGCGCCCATATGCTGCAGCAGTTATCTGGTTGATGTATGCTTCTGGAGACGTGCTCGGTGTTATACTCACCCCAAGATCTTTCTTCTTGAGCGAGGTTTGCAGTCTATGGCCACCTAGCCTATACTCCGTCTGCGGTCTTCTTTGCCCTTCCCCGATCTTCATGACTTTGCATTTGACCAGTTGCTGAACCAGGTGTCCAGCCTGTCCAGGTCTCTTTAAAGTCCTACCTGATCTTCATCTGATTTGATTCTCCTCATTAACTTCACATCGTCTGCGAACAGGGACACTGCTGAGTCTAACCCTTCCTTCATGTCATTCAAATATACCAAAAGTAGCACTGGTCCTGGGACCGACCCCTGTGGGACCCCGCTCGTCACAGGTGCCCACTGTGATACCTCATCACGTACCATGACTCGTTGTTGCCTCCCTGTCAGGTATTCTCTGATCCACTGCAGTGCCCTTCCTGTTATACTCGCCTGATCCTCTAGCTTCTGCACTAATCTCTCGTGAGGAACTGTGTCGAAGGCCTTCTTGCAGTTCAAGAAGATGAAATCAACCCACCTCTCTCTCTCTCTCGTGTCTTACTTCTGCTACTTTATCATAAAACTCCAGAAGGTTTGTGACACAGGATTTGCCTTCCATAAATCCGCGCTGGTTGGCGTTTATACTCTTGTTCCATTCCAGGTTCTCCACCACTCTCCTGATAATCTCCATGACTTTGCATACTATACACGTCAGTGACACTGGTCTATTGTTTAGTATCTCTTTTCTGTCTCCTTTTTTAAAAATCGGAACTACAGTTGCCGTCTTCCATACCTCAGGTAGTTGCCCAGTTTCAAGGGATGTATTGAAGATTGTGGTTAGTGGCACACACAGCATTTCTGCTCCCTCTCTAAGGACCCATGGGGAGATGTCCGTTCTTATTGCCTCTGAGGTATCAAGGTCCCTTAGCAGCTTCTTCACCTCCTCCTCAGTTGTGTATATGTCATCCAACACTTGTTGGTATATTCCTTGTTGGTGTCCCCCTCTGTTCTGTCCTCCCAGAGGCCTTCATGTCTCCACTGTAAATACTTCATTAAATCTCATGGTGAGCTCCTCACATAACTCTTGATCGTTTCTTGTGAGTTATCCACCTTCTTTCCTCAGCCTGATCACCTAGTCTTTGACTGTTGTCTTCCTCCTAATGTGGCTATACAACAGTTTCGGGTCAGACTTTCGATGCTATGTCGTTTTCGTACTGTCGTTTGGCCTCCTTCCTTATCTGTGCATACTCGTTTCTGGCTCTTCGACTAGTCTCTTTATTTTCCTGGGTCCCTTGCCTCCTGTACCTTTTCCAGTCTCTAGTACACTTAGTTTTTGCCTCCCTACACCTTCGGGTAAACCAAGGACTCGCTTTTGTCTTCCCATTATTTTTATTGCCCTTGGGAGCAAACCTTTCCTCTGCCTCCTTGCATTTTGTTGTTACATATTCCATCACTTTGTTTACTGTGTGTGTGTGTGTGTGTGTGTGTGTGTGTGTGTTTTGTGTGTGTTGTGTGTGTGTGTGTGTGTGTGTGTGTGTGTGTGTGTGTATCTGTGAGTCTGTGCATGTCTGTCTGTGTTTCTGTTTGTGTCATTGTAATTACTTTTTTATACCTACAACAGGACAGCTCACATGGTGGAGTCTCGTCTCCATTATTCGTCACATAATTATTTAAAATTTTTTCCAGTGGTTTTTAACACTAACTTCCTCCTCTTGTAAATTATTCCATCGTTTGCCACTGAAGAAGTTGTGTCTCCCTAGCATGTCGTCCGTCTTGGTTTATAGCTTTGGTGTCTGTTTCTCCTTGTTGATAGTTCTGGCAAATCTTAGGATTCTGTGTATTCTTGGTATTTATATATGGTTGTGTCACCATGGCCAGTAGGCCTTCCACGCGTTCCTCCTTTTATGTTAATGTCGGTATTATACCTTATTAATGATGACAATCTGTGCCGAACTAAAGATGTGAGGTTACGAGGAAGATGAATAAGACAGAGGTTGCAACAACTGAGTATCTTTGAGAGACGTTTCGCCCGTACGGAAGCCTCTAGCACTTATACAGAAGCGAGAGGCAGGAGACCTATATTTGAGCCAGTGGAAGACGTGGTGAGATACAGCAGTTAAAGACGTGGTCACTGGGCGGGGCCGTTAGTAGAAGTAGGTCAGGTCTATAAGTCAAGGCAGAGATTTAACAATGTTTTTTAGTTATTAATTATTGCTCTTCAAGTGGCTTATCCAATTTTCTCTTACAACTTTTAAGAATAATTTCACAACAATGTATGCTGGCAACACCGCCCTGTACAGCACCTGAAGGGAAGCACGCACTCAGATGTTTACATATATCGACACGTGTGCGCCATCTTCATTTCTATTGCCCGATTCGAATTGCGGCTTCTTAACCTCCTCTTCGGATACGTTTGGTGGTTTAAATCCTCAAATCATCACAGTGTAGTCTTCTGTAAAGACTGTCAGGAAGTTTACATTTAGCAACTCACACATATCCTCCCCAAGATCAGTGATTATATCATCGCCCTTAATACTTTTTAATTCGTCTTTTTCACTTTTTTTTTTCAAACATAAAAGATTAAGTTCTGTGTTGTTCCTCTCAACAGTTCCTTTCTGCTAATAACATATATATTCATTTAAGGGTTGTTTGAATCTCTGTTAAGTCCCTGCCTGGGTTGCCAGGTTTCTGCTACTGGTTGATAGCCAGCCAGCAAGCCAGCCAGCCAGCCAGCTAGCCAGCCAGCCAGCCAACCAGCCAGCCAGCCAGCCAGCCAGCTAGCTAGCTAGCCAGCCAGCTAGCTAGCCAGCCAGCCAGCTAGCCAGCCAGCCCGCCAGCCAGCCTGTCAGCCAGCCAGCCAGTCAGCCAGTCAGCCAGCCAGTCAGCCAGCCAGCCAGCCAGCCAGCCAGCCAGCCAGCCAGCCAGCCAGCCAACCAACCAGCCTTTCTTACCTTCTCGTGGTTCTCCAACACCTTCCATTAAATCATTCATCGTTGGTGAGTCATTTGCACATCTTTTAAATCAAGTTTCATAACTTTTCATATAAGTTGTTTATATCTACCTCTTGTAGTATCTCAAATATGTTACTCTGAATCACTCTCTTTGATCATCACATTTTCCTCTCTTATGATAATCATGCGGGTTGCCTGCCATTTTCTTTTTCCTCATCCAGGGCGTATTAAGCAACATATATATATAATCTTTCAAATAAAATATAGCCACTCTTTTCTAGCCTTTTTAAAAAGTTTATGTAGAGAATTTCTTCTCTTTAACAGTGAATACAAAGTGTAGTATCGAGGGTGGGTTGTCTTCTCTCACTCTCGTTGTTTCTTTAACTTGGTGATGTATATAAAATATTCATAACATTGAGGTCATTGACTGGCTATTATTTGCCACTCCAGCCTCATAAACTAACCAGTATATTTCGTGACTCACGAAATCGTAAAAAGACGATTGCAAACAAACCAGGGAACGGGTGGAGTTAGAACCCACGGCGGGTGAGTCGTAAGACTCCAGGCCAGTGCGTAAGCCACTGGGCCAACTGGCTACAATAAGATTAATCCAACTAGGTACATTTATACACCATAGGAAGGTCAGCATGGGCCACTACTGTGACCACAAATGCAAGTTTTTACAGATGAATCTCCCGCCAGCGTGGCCGTGACAAACTCTACAACTCGACTCCCCTCATGACTCACGATATCGTAATGACACGATTCTAACCCCGTCCGTACCGTGGTTAGCATATTTCGTTATTGATAAAATCCCCTCATCAGAGTTACTTTTGTCCCTGCACCGTCTCTCTCCATCAATAGTGCCGTCATTATACAAGTAGTTCCTCGTGCAGCAATGTCTCGTTAAAATGCTTACATTCAGTCATAAACTCTCTCCATACTTGTTCTGAATTTCCACTACTGATTTCTTCCGAATTTCAGATTCAGTAGATTGCAGTGATGACTGCTGCCAAAGCAGTCGAACTTTCTCCCAATTTCTCTCCTGAGCTGCCTTGTTTCTAAATGAAATAGCCTCTCTCACATACCATATAATTTATATATATTTTAACCTGGTTACTGACTCACTGTGTTCGGCTACTTTCCGCATCGGTTGTCTGTTGAATTTGCCTCCTTGATGCTTCTTTGTTTTATAATTGTTTCGGTTTGATTATAAATACAGTACTCTGTTGCTAGCTACAGTACTCTGTTGCTAGCTACAGTACTCTGTTTATAGCTTCAGTACTCTGTTGCTAGCTACAGTACTCTGTTGATAGCTACAGTACTCTGTTGATAGCTACAGTACTCTGTTGATAGCTACAGTACTCTGTTGCTAGCTACAGTACTCTGTTGCTAGCTACAGTACTCTGTTGCTAGCTACAGTACTCTCTTGCTAGCTTCAGTACTCTCTTGCTAGCTTCAGTACTCTGTTGCTAGCTTCAGTACTCTGACGCTAGCTACAGTACTCTGTTGCTAGCTACAGTACTCTGTTGCTAGCTACAGTACTCTCACGCTAGCTACAGTACTCTGACGCTAGCTACAGCACTCTGTTGCTAGCTACAGTACTTTGTTGCTAGCTACAGTACTCTGACGCTAGCTACAGTACTCTGTTGCTAGCTACAGTACTCTGTTGCTAGCTACAGCATTCTGACGGTAGCTACAGCACTCTGTTGCAAGCTACATTCCGGTGACGCTAGCTACAGTACTCTGTTGCTAGCTTCAGTACTCTGTTGCTAGCTACAGTACTCTGATGCTAGCTACAGTACTCTGTTGCTAGCTACAGTACTCTGTTGCTACCTACAGCATTCTGACGCTAGCTACAGCACTCTGTTGCTAGCTACATTCCGGTGACGCTAGCTACAGTACTATGTTGCTAGCTTCAGTACTCTGTTGCTAGCTACAGTACTCTGAAGCTAGCTACAGTACTCTGTTGCTAGTTACAGTACTCTGACGCTAGCTACAGTACTCTGACGCTAGCTACAGTACTCTGACGCTAGCTACAGTACTCTGACGCTAGCTACAGTACTCTGTTGCTAGCTACAGTACTCTGTTGCTAGCTACAGTACTCTGTTGCTACCTACAGTACTTTCTTGCTAGCTACAGTACTCTGACGCTAGCTACAGTACTCTGTTGCTAGCTACAGTACTCTGTTGCTAGTTACAGTACTCTGTTGCTAGCTTCAGTACTCTGACGCTAGCTACAGTACTCTGTTGCTAGCTACAGTACTGTGACGCTAGCTACAGTACTCTGATGCTAGATACAGTACTCTGTTGCTAGCTACAGTACTCTGTTGCTAGCTACAGTACTCTGTTGATAGCTACAGTACTCTGACGCTAGCTACAGTACTCTGACGCTAGCTACAGTACTCTGACGCTAGCTACAGTACTCTGTTGCTAGCTACGGTACTATGTTGCTAGCTACAGTACTCTGACGCTAGCTACAGTACTCTGACGCTAGCTACAGTACTCTGTTGCTAGCTATAGTATTCAGTTACTAGCTAGCTACAGTACTCTGACGCTAGCTACAGTACTCTGTTGCTAGCTACAGTACTCTGTTGCTAGCTACAGTACTCTGACGCTAGCTACAGTACTCGCTACAGTACTCTGTTGCTAGCTACAGTACTCTGACGCTAGCTACAGTACTCTGTTGCTAGCTACAGTACTATGTTGCTAGCTACAGTACTCTGACGCTAGCTACAGTACTCTGTTGCTAGCTACAGTACTCTGTTGCTAGCTACAGTACTCTGACGCTAGCTACAGTACTCTGTTGCTAGCTATAGTACTTTGTTGCTAGCTACAGTACTATGTTGCTAGCTACAGTACTCTGTTGCTAGCTACAGTACTCTGACGCTAGCTACAGTGCTCTGACGTAGCTACAGTACTCTGTTGCTAGCTACAGTACTCTGTTGCTAAGCTACAGTACTATGTTGCTAGCTACAGTACCTGTTGCTAGCTACAGTACTCTGACGCTAGCTACAGTACTCTGTTGCTAGCTATAGTACTTTGTTGCTAGCTACAGTACTATGTTGCTAGCTACAGTACTCTGTTGCTAGCTACAGTACTCTGTTGCTAGCTACAGTACTATGTTGCTAGCTACAGTACTCTGACGCTAGCTACAGTACTCTGTTGCTAGCTACAGTACTCTGTTGCTAGCTACAGTACTCTGACGCTAGCTACAGTACTCTGTTGCTAGCTATAGTACTTTGTTGCTAGCTACAGTACTATGTTGCTAACTACAGTACTCTGTTGCTAGCTACAGTACTCTGACGCTAGCTACAGTACTCTGATGCTAGCTACAGTGCTCTGACGCTAGCTACAGTACTCTGTTGCTAGCTACAGTACTCTGTTGCTAGCTACAGTACTCTGTTGCTAGCTACAGTACTCTGTTGCTAGCTACAGTACTCTGTTGCTAGCTACAGTACTCTGTTGCTAGCTACAGTACTCTGTTGCTAGCTACAGTACTCTGTTGCTAGCTACAGTACTCTGTTGCTAGCTACAGTACTCTGTTGCTAGCTACAGTACTTTGTTGCTAGCTACAGTACTCTGACGTTAGCTACAGTACTCTGTTGCTAGCTACAGTACTCTGTTGCTAGCTACAGTACTCTGTTGCTAGCTACAGTACTCTCACGCTAGCTACAGTACTCTGACGCTAGCAACAGTACTATGTTGCTAGCTACAGTATTCTGACGCTAGCTACAGTACTCTGTTGCTAGCTATAGTATTCTGTTGCTAGCTACAGTACTCTGACGCTAGCTACAGTACTCTGACGCTAGCTACAGTACTCTGACGCTAGCTACAGTACTCTGACGCTAGCAACAGTACTATGTTGCTAGCTACAGTATTCTGACGCTAGCTACAGTACTCTGTTGCTAGCTATAGTACTCTGTTGCTAGCTACAGTACTCTGACGCTAGCTACAGTACTCTGACGCTAGCTACAGTACTCTGACGCTAGCTACAGTACTCTGACGCTAGCTACAGTACTCTGTTGCTAGCTACAGTACTATGTTGCTAGCTACAGTATTCTGACGCTAGCTAGAGTACTCTGACGCTAGCTAGAGTACTCTGACGCTAGCTACATTACTCTGATGCTAGCTACAGTACTCTGACGCTAGCTACAGTACTCTGATTCTAGCTACAGTACTCTGTTGATAGCTACAGCACTCTGCCGCTAGCTACAGTACTCTGTTGCTAGCTACAGGACGCTGACGCTAGCTACAGTACTCTGACGCTAGCTACAGTACTCTGTTGCTAGCTACAGTACTCTGACGCTAGCTACAGTACTCTGTTGCTAGCTACAGTACTCTGTTGCTAGCTATAGTACTCTGACGCTAGCTGCAGAACTCTGTTGCTAGCTACAGTACTCTGTTGCTAGCTAGAGTACTCCGACGCTAGCTACAGTACTCTGGCGCTAGCTATAGTATTCTGTTGCTAGCTACAGTACTCTGACGCTAGCTACAGTACTCTGACGCTAGCTACAGTACTCTGACGCTAGCTGCAGAACTCTGTTGCTAGCTACAGTACTCTGTTGCTAGCTAGAGTACTCCGACGCTAGCTACAGTAATCTGGCGCTAGCTACAGTACTCTGGCGCTAGCTACAGTACTCTGATGCTAGTTACAGTACTCTGACGCTAGCTACAGTACTCTGATGCTAGTTACAGTACTCTGACGCTAGCTACAGTACTCTCTTACTAGCAAGAGTACTCTGACGCTAGCTACAGTACTCTGACGCTAGCTACAGTACTCTGACGCTAGCTACTGTACTCTGATGCTAGCTACAGTACTCTGACGCAAACTACAGTACTCTGACGCTAGCTAGAGTACTCTCTTGCTAGCTAGAGTGCTCTGATGCTAGCTACAGTACTCTGACGCTAGCTACAGTCCTCTGACGCTAGCTACAGTACTCTGATGCTAGCTAAAATACTCTGATGCTAGCTACATCATTCTGACGCTAGCTACAGTGCTCTGACGCTAGCTACAGTAGTCTGGTGCTAGCTACAGTAGTCTGACGCTAGCTACAGTCCTCTGACGCTAGCTACAGTACTCTGTTGCTAGCTACAGTACTCTGATGCTAGCTACAGTACTCTGACGCTAGCTACAGTACTCTGTTGCTAGCTACAGTACTCTGACGCTAGCTACAGTACTCTGTTGCTAGCTACAGTACTCTGACGCTAGCTATAGTACTCTGACGCTAGCTACAGTACTTTGACGCTAGCTACAGTACTCTGTTGCTAGCTACAGTACTCTGACGCTAGCTACAGTACTCTGTTGCTAGCTACAGTACTCTGTTGCTAGCTACAGTACTCTGTTGCTAGCTACAGTACTCTGACGCTAGCTACAGTACTCTGTTGCTAGCTACAGTACTCTGACGGTAGCTACAGCACTCTGTTGCTAGCTACAGTACTCTGACGCTAGCTACAGTACTCTGACGCTAGCTACAGTACTCTGTTGCTAGCTACAGTACTCTGACGCTAGCTACAGTACTCTGTTGCTAGCTACAGTACTCTGTTGCTAGCTATAGTACTCTGACGCTAGCTGCAGAACTCTGTTGCTAGCTACAGTACTCTGTTGCTAGCTAGAGTACTCTGACGCTAGCTACAGTACTCTGGCGCTAGTTACAGTACTCTGGCGCTATCTACAGTACTCTGATGCTAATTACAGTACTCTGACGCTAGCTACAGTACTCTGATGCTAGTTACAGTACTCTGACGCTAGCTACAGTACTCTGACGCTAGCTACAGTACTCTCTTACTAGCTAGAGTACTCTGACGCTAGCTACAGTACTCTGACGCTTGCTACAGTACTCTGACGCTAGCTACAGTACTCTGACGCTCGCTACTGTACTCTGATGCTAGCTACAGTACTCTGCCGCTAGCTACAGTACTCTGACGCTAGCTACAGTACTCTGTTGCTAGCTATAGTACTCTGATGCTAGCTACAGTACTCTGACGCTAGCTACAGTACTCTGACGCTAGCTACAGTACTCTGACGCTAGCTACAGTACTCTGTTGCTAGCTACAGTACTCTGATGCTAGCTACAGTACTTTGACGCTAGCTACAGTACTCTGTTGCTAGCTACAGTACTCTGACGCTAGCTACAGCACTCTGTTGCTAGCTACAGTACTCTGTTGCTAGCTACAGTGCTCTGATGCTAGCTACAGTACTCTGTTGCTAACTACAGTACTCTGATACTAGCTACTGTACTCTGATGCTAGCTACAGTACTCTGACGCTAGCTACAGTACTCTGTTGCTAACTACAGTACTCTGATACTAGCTACTGTACTCTGATGCTAGCTACAGTACTCTGACGCTAGCTACAGTACTCTGTTGCTAACTACAGTACTCTGATACTAGCTACAGCACTCTCTTGCTAGCTACAGTACTCTGACGCTAGCTACAGTACTCTGATGCTAACTACAGTACTCTGATACTAGCTACTGTACTCTGATGCTAGCTACAGTACTCTGACGCTAGCTACAATACTGTTGCTAGCTACAGTACTCTGACGCTAGCTACAGCACTCAATTGCTAGCTACAGTACTCTGTTGCTATCTACAGTACTCTATTGCTATCTACAGTACTTTGTTGCTATCTACAGTACTCTCTGCTATCTACAATATTCTGATGCTATGTACAGTACTCTGGTGCTATTT
>NC_069409.1:64680045-64695045 GCF_026875155.1 Cherax quadricarinatus
GAACAAACTCAGTCTTCTCACTTGGAAATGTTGAGGAGGGGGACCAGGGATGGAGAAAGAGGGAGGGAGGAAGGGAGAGGGAGGGAGGGAATAAAGCAGGGAAGCAGTGAGGGAATGAGGGAGAGGGAGGGAGGGCAGACGTAAGGAAGAGAGTGTATATGAGAAGTAGGGGAAGAGGAAATGGAAGGCATTGAAGAAGTAAATAAAGATGAGGCATTAAGATATAGTAGAGAAACTTGATATTATATATATATATATATATATATATTATATATATATATATATATATATATATATATATATATATATATATTAGAGAGAGAGAGAGAGAGAGCAGAATTTAGCTATAAAAAATTGCACTAAGTTAGGTTAAGTGAGCTTTCTAAGTTACGGGTGATCCAAAAATATTTTTATGACATTGTCAATGAAAAAATATATATCTATAAATTTGTAAAAAGTTTTTTGGGAAAAGCTTAATTTCTAAGGGCTTTCAGCCTATTTGGCAAGTTAGGCTTATTAGGCACGACACATACATGCATATTTATGTTCGTCCGTGATATTATTCATAGGCTCTTCAAAGATCAAGACTCCTGAAAGCTTCTTTCCCTCTTGTATCCTTTACTGACTCACTCTCACGTGCCAGAACATATTCACCACCTTCATACACCTTGATTCTAATCTTACCTTTAATCATTCATTCACTTTCATTTCCCTTCATACTCTCATCAACTTGCTCCTTTTTTCTTTGTTTACCTTGGACTTCCTTCTTTAAGTGCTTTTCCAAACTCCTGTACCATCCTCTGCAACTTCTTTGTTCCAAAAGCACTGTGTCATCAGCAAACAGCAACCGTGACAACTCGCACTCCAACTCAGATTTTTTTCTCTCTTTCAAGACGGCACCTCTCTCCGACACTCGAGTATTCACACATTTACAACTTCATCTATAAAGATATTAAACAATCATGGCAACATAATACAGCCTTCTTATAAAAATGTTTTAGGCTTTCTTAATATATTATCACCTATTCCACACATTTGAAACACCATTTTTAACCCATTTTACGTCTATTTAACTCATTTTACGTCTTTACCCAAGTGTTGCACATAGCGCAACACTTGGGAATCTTTACTGTGGGAGCGTTTTGGCAAACAGTGGCTTTATCAGTCCAATACAAAGAATAGTGAAGATCAGAAGGAGATTGAGGTAATCAGTCCCTCAGCCTGGAGTCGATGCAATTAATCCATCAGAATTGAAGCATATGCTGTATTCTTTTCAAGACTGATGGACTGGTCACATCGACTCCAGGCTGAGGGACTGATTACTTCAATCTCCTTCTGATCTTCAATATTCTACTTTGTATTGGACTGATGAAGCCACTGTGTGGCGAAACGTTTCCACAACAAATATACCCAAGTGTTGCACATGTGTCCAATTTATCAACTTGCCGGTACTTTGAACCATTTATCTACAAGCACGAATGTAATAAAAAGTACCTTTGTATATCCAAATATGCTCATAAATGTTCTTGAATTAGGACACGTGATCCACACATCCCCCATTCAATCTCAAATTATTATTATTATTATTATTATTATTATTATTATTATTATGGGGAGCGCTGAACCCGTAAATATTATACAGCGTCTGTGGGGGGGGGGGGATGGAAGGCATTCAGGCTTAACTCAGGGAACTGGAGCACAGATCCAATTCCCTAGATCAAGAGCACTTTACTAGCATCAAGAAACCTCTAATCTCAAAGCCACTTTGCTCATCTGCAATCCAACTTTCTGCAATTACCTTCACTCTATAGCAAATCTATTATTCACTTCACCCGACACATTCAATACACTTATTCCTACGTGTTTCTTGCGCTCTTCTGCCCCGTTCCCCTACCCATGCCCTGCCAAGCTTCACCTTCCTTCACCAGTCAACAATGACATTATGAACTATAACGTCGTCTAAAGTTCATTTAGTAAGTCAGGGTTATTTGTGAACGGTTACAGCTATGAAACCTTGAATTTTTTAGTCTTTTGCGCCTTTATACACTAAACAAATACATTAATCACCTGGGTTGGTACAGTCATCTGGGTCTCCTGACACTCACTGCCTCTGTCTACCTCCAGTAAAAAGGTACCTGGGCGTTAGTCGACCGTTGATGGGACACATCCTACAAACTACTGAACAACTCTAATGTCTCTCAAATAACCTAATGCAGCACCATCTGTGTCCATGAAACAAAGTACAGGATAAAAATGGATTGAACAAAGTACCCTAACACTTTATCCTCACTTTCAGTGTTTCCATCCTCATCCTAACTCATCAAATTACTTCCTGATGATTCCATCATCTATATTCCACAGCTTTTCAGAAGATTCTCTTTTTCTAACATTCATATATTCCAATCCTTCATCTCACTACTTCCACGCTTAACAAACAAATTTATCTAATCAATAATCTTTCTCATCTTATATATCTCTCAAAAAAAAAGAGCTTTTCGTTCTCGATAAAATTACTGGTAATGCTGTTTGAGATGTGAGGAGACGGATCCAGGGAAGGTAAGTGACATAAATGGCGATAAATGGTATGAAATACCGACACGTTGGAAGACAAATGGAATGAAATACCGACACATTGGAAGATAAATGGTATGAAATACCGACACGTTGGAAAATAAATGGAATGAAATACCGACACACTGGAAGATGAATGGTATGAAATACCGACACGATGGAAAAATAAATACAAACGCAGCATAATGCGGTCCTGTCCATAGAGAATTACAGACAGCTAAATACACAGATGAGCCAAAGGGATGCTGCGAGACTTATTTTTTTGGTTTCAGGCTAATGAGTAAATATAACGCACTAGACGATAAAGGCAAACACCAAACATAGTTTCAAGAGTGGGCATGATTGGGTCCTGGAGGCCAGAAATAAAAAAAAAGTGCCCTCCAATTTTTTTAAGAAAGGCCAGGAGCTAGGGCACGACCTCTGCAGGAACACATACATAGGTACACACGCGTTTTAGGCTTACCTCCCCTAGCGTCACATTTTTCAATAGAACACAAACAAAACTCAAAGATTTAAAAAATGGTCGACATAACGCTGAAACACTTGAATTTCAACAACGCTGTTAGTTTTGATAACACGTGTTTGGTCAACGCCCTGTGAATGACAAGCAGAGGGAGGTGTGTGTGTGTGTGTGTGTGTGTGTGTGTGTGTGTGTGTGTGTGTGTGTGTGTGTGTGTGTGTGTGTGTGTGTGTGTGCGTGTGCGTGCGCCCTCCTCCCTCCATCACAAAATCTAGTTTTACTGGATTACGCTCCGCTGTGAGTCAATAAAGAAATGGGTTTAAACTCCCTCCACCCCAGCAGTTTGGCGCCTGTTAAATATATCGCGTCGGGAGAGGTGGAGGTGGCAGCGGCTCTGTGGAAAGGTGGAGAGACAGACAGATAAGCAGGCAGATATGTCAACTGGTAGAAATATAATAAACAGACACACAGACCGGTAAGCAAGGAAACAAGAAAATGTAGGCAGAAATAGGCTGGTAGGTAAATATTAAAGAGATAGACAGGTAGTCAGATTAATAAAAAGGGAGTTATTAATGTGATAGAAAGACTGGTATCACCTTTATCCTCCCGTTTTTGACCGAGCCAAGTATTTTACGTATTCATTACTTCAAAATCTTTTGGTTCCTTAAAAATATCAGGAAAAATGTTACTGCCATTTCCCTAAAAAAATGTAAACAGTCTTAGTTTCTAGATCTGCTTCTTACACTACTCCGACTGCAGTTCTTGTTTTCAAGGCAGTGGGACTCTATCCTTCTTTTCAATTCGATCTCATTCGATAGGTCATCTACAATGTCAGAAACAAAATTAACCGATACTAATCCTTGAGGAACCCGACGTGTCATCCTCGCTCATTCTGATACCTTGTTCCACACTGTCAATCTATCTTCCGTCAGGTTCTCCTTGATCCACTGAAACAGTCTTTCATCCACTACTTTCCCATGTAGCTTGTGGATCAGTCTTTTGTGAAAAACCGTGCAAAACGTTTTCCTGCAGTCCAGGAGACACTTTCTGTCAATATCTCTCATTCTCTATCTTAGCAGCTAAGATGATAATATAATCAAATTAAGCGATAAACCCTAGAGGGTCATACAGCGCTGTGTGCAACTCTAAAAAATGTAGTAGGTAGGTAGGTCAGACACAATCTCTCACCTCTGAGTCCATGGTAGTCACTGATGAAGTTCCTCTCCAGGTGTTCCAGATCATCATCAGGACCATATCCTTACATGGGTATTAATCAGATGATAACACATCTGGCTTCCGAAGGAGGATCTATGTGCACTGGGGTAATAGTCACCATCTCTGGTGCGGGATGGATGATTGAAATCAATCTAATGTTGAAGTTCTATGGAGAGAGGCGAAGCAAGTCGTCGTGTGGTCGATGTTATTTGAGACGAACCCCAGCAAAGCCCACACGGGGTTTGATGGGAACTCAACTGTTGACCGCTGTGTCCCATCCGCCTGACGACTGGTCTTCAGAATCCTTTTCCTGATAATCTCCTCCATTTTACTGTGCAGCATGCATGATGCTGAATCAGACATACGTGCAATATCTGGGTATCTTTACTTGTAGACGCTTCGCCATCCAGTGGCTTTATCAATACATTACATAGACGTATTATGAAGACTGTAAAAGTATATACAGCAGACAGTGGAAGAGGAGGTAATCCGTCCCTCAGTCTAGGATGTGTGTGTGTGTGTGTGTGTGTGTGTGTGTGTGTGTGTGTGTGTGTGTGTGTGTGTTGTGTGGTGTGTGTGTGTGGTGTTTGTTATTTTTTGTGTGTGTTTATCGCATATAAACACTTGCCCCACTGTATATAACACACAGAGCAACAAACAGTATTAATTTATTCAACTAAAGACACTAAACCCATATGGGCCGTTCGGCGCTGCAAAACCGATAATAAAATCTGAAAATTCAGCAAAACAAGAAGACAAACAGACATACCACCACTCTGTGATTGGGAGTCCGGAAAGCCTCGCCAAAATATGTTACTCCCATTCTCAAAAGCCGGAGGGCGGGCTGGCCGCATCAAAATACAGAACGAGGGATACAAATGACACTAGCTGTTGTTTCAGCTCTGCGGTGCGCGGGGCGCCGCCACCCACCTTGTTTTGACTAGTGAGCGCCAACGACAGATTTTGGCGGGAATCGGGTTTTGCTTTCCGTCCGTTTCCGTCGCAAAAACTTTATAACTGTTGCCGTTCACTGCAACCAGCTGGTATGGTTTGTTTATTATTTGTTTTATGGAGTACCTTTATGCTTTATTTTGATGGGTAGTGGCGAGGAGCGCTATCGGTTATAGAGGACCGAAAGAGACGAGAGAAATTTTCAATTGGAATGGCTGCCACGGAATCGAACGCGTCCAATAGACTCTGCGGGAATCATTGGGAGTGGGTCGTGAGATCCTCCACCTGAAACAACTGACGATCAGCCGGGCACAGTGTGTGATCCGATCCCCTATACACAAACCCACAAATGGTGTCCCGGAATGGAATTGTAATTCTCCTTCAAAATCATCACATTCTCTCACAACGGGAGTTAAAATTACAAAAGCCTGACACTGGCATTACACAAAAGCTGAAATATTTACAGAGGGAGAAAATTACCCGCCAGACAAGTGAACACACTTGCTTTCTGAGAGGAAAAGTCTGAGAAGAAACGAGGAAGAGTTCGTCAGAGATAAGAATAAACAATTAAGCCCTGACCATTGTTGGGATTACGCTCGTTTCTTCAGGTGGGAGACTGAAAAAAAGGTGAAATACGCGGCAAAACACTTTTAGAAAAATCTAATTCCTTCCGCCGTCAGGAGGAGTTTTTGGCCCGGCGTCCGCGAGACAATGGTGGGGGGACAAAGGGGAATAATTTGTGTCCTGCTCATAATAAAGTTACGAGAATGGCAAAAGGAAACTTGTCTAATTTCTGCATTTTAAAAAGTTTCCCCCCGACAAGCTTCCTGTTTTTTTCCACGCCATTTGAGGTGAAAAATGGAACAGATTGGTATTTGTGTTTCCAATGAGCGCAGAGGGACACTTTTCCACTTTGACTCATGGGATATTTTCTTTTTCCTTCGGAGAGAGAGAAAAGATTCTCCTGCTCTTACTCTCATTGCTGCTGCTGCTGCTGCTGTTGCTGCTGCTGCTGCTGCTGCTTCTGTTCCTGCTGCTTTCTCAATTACTGTTGTTCCTGCTACTGCAGCTATTCCTGCTGCCGTTGGTGCTGCTATTATTCCTAATGCTGCTTTTGCTGTTCCTACTATTGTGGTCGCTGTTTTTAGTGCTGCTGGAGCTGCTACTGTTGTTGTCGAAAGCATACTTGGTGCTGGATGTTGGTGATCTCTCACGTCAATATATTCTTTTAGTGCTGATACTCCTCCTCCTCTTTCTCCTTCTCCTCTCCCTTTCATCATCGTTAACACATATTGTTCAACATTTATGGAAAGGCGTAATCAGTCTCAAAATCTTACACTGAATCAATGCGAATCTGAAAGAATTTCGTTGTGGCTGAAAACAAGGAGACACCCGGGGCTGCTAGAGGCTCATGACTCGAATGTGGCTACACACAAAAAAAAACAATAACAACGCCAGGATGAAGTTTCACAATTCCACAACAGTTCCAGCATCAGTGCCCATAAGTAAAGTTCAACGAGGGTAATGTAGATACACAAGTCGGAGCATCAGAGGAGGGAGACCCCTGGCTCCAATGCATTTATGTAAAACTCTTTGTTTGGTCGTCTTCAACCCCCCCCCTCACCATCCCTCCCTTCAGTTTTTATTTGTTCTCTTTTTCGATATTTGCATTTATGATGACTCGAAGACGCGGGGTCGTCAGGCCTAATTTTTTTCTGGGGGGGTATTTTTTATTTTTTTTTTTTGTTTTTTTACTATTTTTAAGACTGAATAAATAAAGTAAACTTTTCTCTCTCTCTTTACGACAAGTCGTTGGATTATTTTATCCTAAGAATCTTTGTAAAAAATTTGTTACCAAAAAAAAAAATATTTTTTGTGACGAAAATACAGAAAAATTCACCCAGTCAAGTTTACGAATACTCTGACTTCAAAGTAATTCAAAATTATATTTTAGTGTAACATTTCACGCATAGATATTTAACGTACTTTTTTTTTGCAATGATTACTTATTGTAAACACAAGCGATTATTGTTCGTTGCAATAAATTTATTCCGAAGTCGATTTATTTAACGAACTGACCTGGACTGATTTATTTATACTTTTGTGAATGTAGGCTAATAATGCAGATGTATTCTTAAGCTTACAGAATAAAGTCAAAATACCAAGGATAAAACAATTCTTAAGTAACCCACAATACCGTGGATGAAACAAGTCGCAGTACCATGGTTGAAATAATTACAACAATACCCATGATACAGCATTTCATAACTCACCCAGAATATTGGAGATGAAATTCTCTCAGTTCGGTCCGTCTTGGTCGTGGTCCAGGATGGACCGAAACGCAGTCTAGTCCCGGTTCCAATGTGAAGGCGTTGTGACTTGTCCAGGTCCGTAGTTATTGCTTTCATATATATATATATATATATATATATATATATATATATAATATATATTATATATATATATATATATATATATATATAAAATATATATATATATATATATATATATATATTATATTTATATTTAAATCCTTGTAATTATAAGCATACATGTATGATAAGCGTCATTAGCCGCCTCGTCTCCCTATCATCCCACAAATTAACACTAACATCAAAACATCAGAGGAGGAAGAGCATCATGATGGATCTTAATGACTTTCATATTGGGAAGGTAATTAACTGTTCGGGGCGACGCTGTGAACACCTGGGAGGTTAGGGCGACGATCCCCCAGTCAACCCAGACATTGTGGGCCTTACAGCCAGGCAAGGGACTGTAAGACCCTCTTGTCTGTGTGTATTATATAATTCAGCTGGATTACATTCGTTTATTAAGTTTCAACAGTTGTGTGTGATACTCGGGTGTCCGACTCTCCACACTCCCTCCATTACTGGTTACATTTTATACTCGTAATATAACTTTCTAATTAATGTTATTACTGTTATTTTCGTTTCAATAATAATAATAATATTATTATTATTATTATTAAATAATATTATTGATAATAATAATAATAATAATAATAATAATAATAATAATAATAATAATAATAATAATAAAAAAATAATAGTATTATTAATGATGTGATGATACTGCTACTACTACTAATAACAGTAATAATAATAGTAATTTTCTGTTATTGTTGGTAAACAAACATTTGGGTAAGCAATTTCAGTACAGCAACTTAATATTAACACACACTCATATGCCAACAACAGACCTACGTTGCTTGCAACAACCAGCTCAACAACAGACCTACGTTGCTTGCAACAACCAGCTCAACAAAACAGACCTGAAACGTTGCCCTGCAAGAACCAACTCAACAACAGACCTACGTTGCCTGCAAGAACCAGCTCAACAACAGACCTACGTTGCTTGCAACAACCAGCTCAACAACAGACCTACGTTGCCTGCAAGAACCAACTCAACAACAGACCTACGTTGCCTGCAACGAAACAAATCAACAACCAGGACCTACGTTGCTTGCAACAACCATGCTCAACAACAGACCTACGTTGCTGCATGAACAACTCACATCAGACTACGTTGTAATTATGTTGGTAGGAATTACGACAATGTGTTAAGTAAAAGGACACAATGTGCAACTAATGTTTTTTTATGACATTTTATTGTGGCAACGTTTCTCTTCCAGGAGTTTTTGTCAAGCCGATACAAACAAGTTATGGCACAGCGGTATAAAAGGAGAAGGAGGGAAGGGGCTCAGAGTGAGGTGGCAATACGTGTAGTAGTACGTAATACAATTGGTAGAACAATAATACGTACCTAAGTAAAAGGATATAAAAGTAGTACTTGAGTAACATATAAAAAAATAGTTGGACAAATATTGACTGGTGATAGAGAAGGCAAGCTTCACATTCTAAAAGTCTTAGCAAGCCATCCTCCTGGAAACAGTTAAACCTGCATACATAGTCTCTCCGGTTATTACGACACACAGCACATTACAGAGAGTGAAAACTAAACAAGCTGCCTCTTTCCAGGTCTATATTTGTCAACTATTTTATGTTACCCAAGTAATAGCTTTTATATCTTTACACATGTACGAATTACTTGTGTGAATGGTTTGAAAAGAATGATTACGCACACAGTCGACTCCAGGTTGGTGACTTATTACTCCTCTCCTGCCTCTCCTTACGCCTTCCTCTTTGTATAGGACTGATGAAGCCACTGTTGCCTGGCGAAACGTTTCCTGATAAGATTCCCATAATGCTGCAAAAGGTGTATCAATCTTCAACGAATTAATTGCTCTACATATTGTATACTACTACAGAGTGACTTAAAATGGTATAAAAAATACGTCAGGTTGTTAGGTAAGACACATTGCAACTGTTAGGTATCTTTATTATGAAAACGTTTCTCCTACACAGTAGGCTTCTTCAGGTCAAGTACAGAACCAAGTTGATAGAGCAGATATACTTGAGGGACGATGTAATCAGTCCATCACCCTTAGTTTTGAGGTGGTCAGTCCCTCAGTCTGGAGAAGGAGCATTGTTCCATAGTATGTGAAACATACTATGGAACAAGGCTCTTTCTCCAGACTGAGGGACTGACACCTCAAATCTTTTAGGGGTGATGGACTGTTTACATCATCTTCAAGTATCTTCTGCTTTCTTTCAACTTTTCTGTACTTGATGAAGAAGCCTACTGTGTAGGCGAAACGTTTCATAATAAAGATACCTAACTGTTGCATATGTGTCTTACCTCACTACCACTAGTATTGCACCTCACTCTGAGCCTTTATATACCCTATGTGTCCATATTTTACTGTTTTGTATCGCTTGACAACGCTCCTGGATGAGCGAAAAACGTGCACAAATAAAATGCACATTATGTTGCACTTGTGTCCTTTTACTTTATAGACCTACGTTGCTTGCAACAACAAGCTCAACAACAGACGTACGTTGCCTGCAAGAACCAACTCAACAACAGACCTACTTTGCCTGTACGAACCAACTTCCAACAACAGACCTACGTTGCTTGCAAACAACCAGCTCAACATACAGACTACTTTTTTGGGGGCTTTTGTAAGAACATGTCAACAACAGACCTACGTTGCTTGCAGAACCAAGCTCCAACAACAGACCCACGTTGCTTGGCAGAACCCAACACAACAACGAACCTACTTTGCTGTAAGAACCAACTAATAAAGACCTACGTTGCTTGCAACAACCAGCTCAACAGATCAATGGTTAAGAGAACCGACACGTTGCTAAATTAGACACATGTGCAACTCTTGGGTATCTTTATTGAGGAAAAACGATTCGCACCCGTTCGCACTGTGTGGGCGAAACGTTTCCTCAATACAGATACCCAAGAGTTTGCAACATGTGTCTACTTTATAACCAGCTCAACACCAGACCCTTCGTTGCCCTGCAAGAACCAACTCAACAACAAACCTACGTTGCTGCAAGAAAACCACACTCAACAAAGACCCCGTTGCTTGCAAGAACCAGCTCAACAACAGACTACGTTGCCTGCAGAACAGCTGAATAACAGACTACGTTGCCTGCAAGAACCAATCAACAACAGACCCACGTGCTGCACGATCCAGCTCAACAACAGACCTACGTTTTGCCTGCAAGAACCAGTCAAGACAAGACCCACGTTGCCTGCAAGAACCAGCTCAACAAAGATCACGTTGCTGCACGAACCAGTCAACAAGCAGACCCACGCCCTTGCCATGCAAGAACAACTCAACAACAGACCCACGTTGCCGCAAGAACCAGCTCACAACAGATCTTACGTTGCCTGCAAGAACAGTCAACAACGACCACGGTTGCCTGCAGGAACCAGGTAAACAACAGACCTACGTTGCTGCAAGAACCAGCTGAATAACAGACCTACGATGCCTGTAAGAACAAAAATCAACACCAGACCACGTTGCCTGCAAGAACAATCAAACAACAGACCCATGTGCTGCAAGGAACCAGCCCAACAACAGACCTACGTTTCCTGCAATGAACCCAGTCAACAACAGACCCACGTGCGCAAGAACCAGCTCAACAAACAAACCCACGTTGCTGCACGAACAGCTCAACAACAGAAACCCACGTTGACTGCAAGAACAATCAAACAACAGACCCACGTTGCTGCAAGAACCAGCTCAACAACAGATCTTCGGTTGGCTGTTAAGAACCAGCTCAACAACAGACCCACGTTGCCTGCCCCCAAGAACCAGCTCAACACAGACCTACTTTGCCTGCAAGAACAGCTGATTAAACAGACCTACGTTGCTGTAAAAACCAACTCAACACAGACCCACGTTGCCTGCAAGAACCAACTCAACAACAGACCACGTTGGCTGCAGAACCAGCTCAAAAAGGACCTTACGTTGCCTGCAAGAACCAGCTCAACAAACAGATTCCACGTGCCTGCAAGACCAACTCAACAACAGACCACGTTGCCTTGCAAGAACCAATCCACAACAGTCACACGTTGCCTGCAAGACCAACTCAGCACAGACATTACGTTGCCTGCAAGAACCAACTTCACCAACGGACCCAAGTTGCCTGCCAAGAACCAGATTCAACACAGACCTCCGTTGGCTTGCAAGAACAGACTCAACACCAGACTACGTGGCCTGCAAGAACCAACTCAAAACAGACCCACGTTGCCGTGCAAGAACAACTCTCTCAACAAACAGACCCACGTTAGACCTGCAAGAACCAACTCAACAACAGATCCACGTTGCTTGCAAGAACCAACTCAACAACAGATCTACGTTGCCTGCAAGAACCAACTCAACAACAGACCCACGTTGCTTGCAAGAACCAACTCAACAACAGACCTACGTTGCCTGCAAGAACCAACTCAACAACAGACCCACGTTGCCTGCAAGAACCAACTCAACAACAGACCCACGTTGCCTGCAAGAACCAAACTCACAACAGGACCCCACGTGCCTGCAAGAACCAGCTCATCAACAGCCTACGTTGCTGCAAAGAACCAATTCAACAACAGGACCTACGTTGCCTGCAAATAAACAACTCAACAACAGGACCCCACGTTGCTTGCAAGAACCAACCCGCAACAACAGACCTACGTTGCCTATAAGAACCAACTCAACAACAGACCTACGTTGCCTAAAAGAATGCATCAGTGTCCGAGACAATGCAGTTCAAGCCCCCTTCGCGCTCCCCCCCCCCCACGCTCTCCCGTGTCTCCCCCCCCCCCCCCGTTGTTCCCAGTGGACACGGGGGGAAAGCGAATTAATGAAATAGACAAGATAATAAAAGAGGAGGATTTACAAGAAAATCAGAGAATATAACAAGTGAACATTTTACAAGGTCAAGCAAAAATGGTGTTATATTGCTTGTTTCATCTAAAGGTCATAACATGTTAATTGACCACTTTAAATGGGTGTACGGCAGATCAAAAACTTAAACAGCTAAAGCCAGTTGCCCAATAATATATATATATATATATTTATATATTATATTTATATATATATATATTATATATATCTACATTATATATATATATATATATATATATATATATATCTATATATCTATATATATATATATCTATATATATATATATATATATATATATACATAACTATAGGGCGGTAGCATATCTGGAACTTGGACTGGGGATCCTCATCTCAAAGAAAAAAAATAACTTACTTCAGGAAAACTCGTGATTCTCCCGGAGTGGTTTGAAATATTTTCTTCTAACACCCTTTATTTTTTATTCTATGTAAACTTTATTTAAAGACGAAATAATTAACAAAAATACAATAGGAAGTAGAACAACCATACATGACATGTTAGAGCCTCATCAAATGTTTCATCCAGGGGACTTTTTTTTCCCCCCCTTTTTTTTGGGGGGTGGGCAGTTGCAGCGTGCCCATGAATGCTGTAGGCGTTTTCCCTCTGAATCACGACACTGATCTCTGGAATGAGGAATGGCCCGCTCCGTGATCTTGGTTTGTGTTTCTGTGATGAGTTTTTTACCAGCTCTTTTAAGGACTTTAGAGCACACTTGCTCCATGCTCCAAGGTTTCTCCGACCTACTGGATTTAAGTTATTAGCCCTGGGTAGGCCGTCATATTGCGGATACTTCTGGGTTCCCTGTAACTGGTGTGCTTCACCGTGGCGCACAGATGTAGTTCAGGCAATCTGCTTAACATCCTTCCAGGGTAGACAGTGGCTCCAGCTTGGACGCTTTGACTTCCGATCGGACTCCATACTTGGGTTCCCGTTCAGTGGGCAATGGCTGTGGTGAGATTCTCTATGATTTTCCGTTGACCTCATGTCTATCATACTTCCCTTCTGATGTATGACACACCAGACCATGAAGTCCGAATTGATCAGCGACGCCCTGCCGCCACATCACTATGTTCGCGTGAGAGTGGGTGTGGCTAGGGCGAAAGAGCAAAACACCAATCCGACTGGCATCTCCCCCCCCCCCCCCCCCCCCCAACCCCCCCCCCCCCCCCCCCCCCCAATGGTCAAGTCGGGTTAGGTGCCCAGGGAGGAGTTGGCAATGACTAAAAGGAAATTTCCTGAATATGGTGCCTTTACCGCTAGGAGACGAGCTTTGTCCATTCCTGAAGCGCTGCTGAACATTGTGATGGCAATATTTTCCATGATCATTTTTTCCCAGTGGGACTGTTTGTGCTCTTTGGGCGGAGCTGGTCTATGGATTAGTCTGCAAGGGTGTCCCACAGCACGGCTGCTTCAATGAACCTGGGGTCTTGAGCTCATATCGCACCTCTCAAGCGTTCGCGGAAAATATCCTTGACTAGTCCACTGGAAGCCATGCACGAGAACAGAAATACAGATAAAGCTACCTGCGTTGCCTTGCGCACCCCTATACCTCCCAGACACATTGGGAGAGTTGCTTGATCCCATTGCTGATCTTCCAGTGACAGATTCAGTACCTTTCAAAGACAGATCTCAGGAGTAAGTCATATTCGCTAAGTGTTGGGTTGTCATAAGAGGGTGCGCACCTCAGGAAGTAAGTGAGTCTTGGCACAGTAAGACACCTTGTGAGGAGATACAGGGTATTATGGGCATCAAGATCACTTATTCTCTCCTCCATTCTCTTCAGGCGCTAAAATCGTATAAGTAACTTAGCTGCATCCGCGAACATTTTAGTCATATTGTCGCTCTCCCTTTCTCTCTCTCTCTCTCTCTCTCTCTCTCTCTCTCTCTTCTCTCTCTCTCCTCTCTCTCTCTCTCTCTCTCTCTCTCTATCTCTTTTCATTTCGTCTCTCTCACAAAATAAATAAAAATAAGTATACATATATACAGGATCAGACACTGGAAATTGACTCGTCTCAGATGCAAGTTAGTACGATTCGAACCCCCAACACCTGAGAATTGGTCTGACAGTAGATTCGAACCCCAAACCTAGAAATGGTCTGCAGTGGGATTCGAACCCCAAACTGAGAATAGTCTGACAGATGACGGTGTCTACTGAGCACACGTAAACCACATTAATTACGCACTATGAGGGCTAGGTTAATTTTTTTTTTTTTAGCGGGAGTTGTGGGGGAGTGGAGAGATGAGAACGAGGATGGATTTAAAGAGGAGAAGGGATCGGGCGAACGGGGCGTGGGGAAGGGAAATGTGGGGGAGGGAGGAGAGATAAAGGTTCTTCTTCCTTCCTCCTCTGCCTCTCTCTCTTCTACCCTCTTCTTTACTTCTCCTACCTCCTTCAGCCTCTTCCCCTTCTCTCGTGCCGCACTTCCACCTCTCCTACCTCTTTTTTCTTCCTACCTCTCTCTCTCACTCTCTCTTTAGAACCACCTCTCTTTACACTTTCAGTTTTCCCTC
>NC_069409.1:64697545-64752545 GCF_026875155.1 Cherax quadricarinatus
TAGGGGCCCTGACATACACGGTGTACAGTGTCTTGAGTGATTCCTTACTAAGGTATCGGAATGCTGTTCTCAGGTTTGCCAGGCGCCCATATGCTGCAGCAGTTATCTGATTGATGTGTGCTTCCGGAGACATGCTCGGTGTTATACTCACCCCAAGATCTTTCTCCTTGAGTGAGGTTTGCAGTCTTTGGCCACCTAGCCTATACTCTGTCTGTGGTCTTCTGTGCCCTTCCCCTATCTTCATGACTTTGCATTTGGCAGGATTAAATTCGAGAAGCCATTTGCTGGACCAGGTGTCCAGTCTGTCCAGTCTGTGTGTGTGTGTGTATGTGTGCGTGTAACAAACAGAGGGTAATTTAAAAAAAAAAACAATAACTGAAAAAAGTGTCAGCGTCTTATCGAAATTATTGTAATAATAATGAAAAAGAAGCGCTAAATAACAAAGGCCACACAGCATCTTATCCAAAGAGACAAATAATAATAATAATAATAATAATAATAATAATAATAATAATAATAATAATAATATAATAATAGGGAAAGCTGTCTTGCGCTCAAGGGACGGAGGATGGAGCCTCCACCACCACCTGGTGTTGAGAATGACCAATACGGGTTTAACGCTTCATACCAAATAAAAAAAATTAACCCCGGTAACACCAGCATTTTCTTAAATTGATAATTATTATTATTATTATTATTATTATTATTATTATTATTATTATTATTATTATTATTCGCAAATAAACCTCAGGGATTCCCGTAAATAATTCACTGATTTTATCGTAAGCAACTACCGGGTTTTACTTACAAATGTTTTATATAAAACAACCGTTGTTTTACCGTGAACAAGTCGCGGGGTTTATCATATATAAATTTAGAAAGACACAAGAGCAAAACTATGACATTAAATAAACGTTTCGGTCCTGGGATCCTGATCACGGTGATCAAGGTCACAGGACCGAAACGTTTTCTTGTATGTCCTAGTGTTCACACACGTGTCTTTCCAAACCAATTTCTGGGTAACTATTACTAACATTTATACCACCGTCAATAAGACACAGCTGGAAAAATCAACACAGAAGCAGTATAATGTGATCCTTTATTGACAACGTTTCGCCCACACAGTGGGCTTTTTCAAGTCACAAACAGATCGAAACGTCAATAGAGGATCACATTATACTGCTTCTATGGATATTTTTCCACTTTGTCCGTATTTTATACCATTTATCTTCTCTTCAATTAGGAACATAAGAAAGAAGGAGCACTGCGGCAGGCCTACTGGCCCATGCAAGGCAGGTCCAATTCTCCCACCGGCTTAAACCAATGCCTTAACCTAGTCAGGTCAGGGGGGGTCAGATGGAAGGCATTTAGGCTCAGTTCAGGGAACTGGTGCATAAATCCAATTCCCTAAATCAAGAGCCCCTCACCAGCGTCAAGGAATCTTAATTGAGGGGGAGCTTTGGGAAAAGGTGGGTGGGAATGGGTGGTTTTGAGAAAGACCTGCCTACTATGGGCCAGTAAGCCTGCTGTAGTGTTCCTCCATTCTTATGTTCTTATAGGGAGTGGATGGAAGGGGATGGAAGCGGATGCGAGTGGATACCAGCGAACGGAAGCGAATGCGGGCGGATGGAAGCGAACTCCCTTATAGTATTACTTATAATTTCAAGCAGGTGAGGCACCCAGAGTGACGGAGACGAGGGTGGACTGACGTAAATAACTCCAGCAATGAGCAGAAGCGCTGCGAGGATAATGAAGGCATTTTGTCATACATGTCTGCGCTCCTCGGGAGGTCTGCGCCGCGGGTGTCAGGTGTTTGCGTCCTCCAGCTGCAGCTACGTCATGCGCTCCCTGGATCCGTGAACACTTACACGAACGACAAAAACTAATCACTCTTACACGAACGCCAAAATGAGGTACTGAATCCTCTAACAATGTATGGTAGGATTGCAAACAGCTGCTCAGGTGACAGATAAAAGCAGCTGATCACAAACAGCTGATCACAAACAGCTAATCACAAACAGCTGGTCACAAACAGATGATCACAAACAGCTGGTCACAAACAGATGATACCAAACAGTGGTCACAAACAGATGATCACAAAACAGCTGATCACAAACAGCTGGTCACAAACAGATGATCACAAACAGCTGGTCACAAACAGCTGATCACAAACAGCTGGTCACAAACAGCTGATCACAAACAGCTGGTCACAAACAGCTGATCACAAACAGCTGGTCACAAACAGCTGATCACAAACAGCTGATCACAAACAGCTGGTCACAAACAGCTGATCACAAACAGCTGGTCACAAACAGCTGATCACAAACAGCTGGTCACAAACAGCTGGTCACAAGCAGCTGATCACAAACAGCTGGTCACAAGCAGCTGATCACAAACAGATGATCACAAACAGCTGGTCACAAACAGCTGATCACAAACAGCTGGTCACAAACAGCTGGTCACAAACAGCTGGTCACAAGCAGCTGATCACAAACAGATGATCACAAACAGCTGATCACAAACAGCTGATCACAAACAGCTGATCACAAACAGCTGATCACAAACAGTTGGTCACAAACAGCTGATCACAAACAGCTGATCACAAGCAGCTGATCACAAATAGCTGATCACAAACAGCTGATCACAAACAGCGGGTCACAAACAGCTGATCACAAAACAGCTGATCACAAACAGCTGATCACAAACAGCTGATCACAAACAGCTGATCACAAACAGCTGATCACAAGCAGCTGATCACAAACAGCTGATCACAAGCAGCTGGTCACGAACAGCTGATCACAAACAGCTAGTCACAAACAGCTGATCACAAGCAGCTGATCACAAACAGCTGATCACAAACAGCTGGTCACAAACAGCTGATCACAAACAGCTGGTCACGAACAGCTGATCACAAACAGCTGATCACAAACAGCTGGTCACGAATAGCTGATCACAAACAGATGATCACAAACAGCTGATCACAATCAGCTGGTCACAAACAGCTGGTCACAAACAGCTGATCACAAGCAGCTGGTCACGAACAGCTGATCACAAACAGCTGGTCACAAACAGATGATCACAAACAGCTGATCACAAACAGCTGATCACAAACAGCTGGTCACAAACAGCTGGTCACAAACAGCTGATCACAAACAGCTGGTCACAAACAGCTGATCACAAACAGCTGATCACAAACAGCTGGTCACAAACAGCTGATCACAAGCAGCTGGTCACAAACAGCTGATCACAAACAGCTGGTCACAAACAGATGGTCACAAACAGCTGATCACAAACAGCTGGTCACAAACAGCTGGTCACAAACAGCTGATCACAAGCAGCTGGTCACAAGCAGCTGATCACAAACAGCTGATCACAAACAGCTGATCACAAACAGCTGGTCACAAACAGATGATCACGAACAGCTGATCACAAACAGCTGATCACAAACAGCTGATCACAAGCAGCTGGTCACAAGCAGCTGATCACAAACAGCTGATCACAAACAGCTGATCACAAACAGCTGATCACAAACAGCTGGTCACAAACAGCTGGTCACAAACAGCTGATCACAAGCAGTGGTCACAAGCAGCTGATCACAAACAGCTGATCACAAACAGCTGATCACAAACAGCTGATCACAAACAGATGATCACAAACAGCTGATCACAAACAGCTGATCACAAACAGCTGGTCACAAACAGCTGATCACAAACAGATGATCACAAACAGCTGGTCACAAACAGCTGGTCACAAACAGCTGATCACAAGCAGCTGGTCACGAATAGCTGATCACAAACAGATGATCACAAACAGCTGATCACAAACAGCTGGTCACAAACAGCTGGTCACAAATAGCTGGTCACAAACAGCTGATCACAAGCAGCTGGTCACGAACAGCTGATCACAAACAGATGATCACAAACAGCTGATCACAAACAGCTGGTCACAAACAGATGATCACAAACAGCTGGTCACAAACAGATGATCACAAACAGCTGGTCACAAACAGCTGGTCACAAACAGCTGGTCACAAACAGCTGATCACAAGCAGCTGGTCACGAACAGCTGATCACAAAGAGATGATCACATACAGCTGGTCACAAACAGATGATCATAAACAGCTGATCACAAACAGCTGATCACAAGCAGCTGATCACAAGCAGCTGATCACAAGCAGCTGATCACAAACAGCTGATCAGTCATGAACATCATAATATCACGTGACTTAACCTACCCTGCCCAGGGTCAGTTAGATGGATATTTAAATGCCAATGTTCTGTATATTCTTAAATTTATAACCTAAGAAAAGCTAGTATTTTTATCGTGAAAAAAAATCACATTACTTTACCTCCATGTTACATTCGGTGATTTTTTTTTTTACGATGTAACTGATGACACCCGAATCTGGATGACAGTGTCTTCCATTGCAGACACTGCAAGGCTCCAGGCGGACATCAACCAAATCTTTCAGTGGGCTGTAGAAAACAATATGAAGTTCAACGATGAGAAATTTCAATTACTCAGATATGGTAAACATGAGGAAATTAAATATTCCTCAGAGTACAAAACAAATTCTGGCCACAAAATAGAGCGAAACACCAACGTCAAAGACCTGGGAGTGATCATGTCGGAGGATCTCACCTTCAAGGACCATAACATTGTATCAATCGCATCTGCTAGAAAAATGACAGGATGGATAATGAGAACCTTCAAAACTAGGGAGGCCAAGCCCATGATGACACTCTTCAGGTCACTTGTTCTATCTAGGCTGGAATATTGCTGCACACTAACAGCACCTTTCAAGGCAGGTGAAATTGCCGACTAGAAAATGTACAGAGAACTTTCACGGGCGCGCATAACGGAGATAAAACACCTCAATTATTGGGAGCGCTTGAGGTTCCTAACCTGTATTCCCTGGAACGCAGGAGGGAGAGATACATGATTATATACACCTGGAAAATCCTAGAGGGACTAGTACCGAACTTGCACACGAAAATCACTCACTACGAAAGCAAAAGACTTGGCAGACGATGCAACATCCCCCCAATGAAAAGCAGAGGTGTCACTAGCACGTTAAGAGACCATACAATAAGTGTCAGGGGCCCGAGACTGTTCAACTGCCTCCCAGCACACATAAGGGGGATTACCAACAGACCCCTGGCAGTCTTCAAGCTGGCACTGGACAAGCACCTAAAGTCAGTTCCTGATCAGCCGGGCTGTGGCTCGTACGTTGGTTTGCGTGCAGCCAGCAGCAACAGCCTGGTTGATCAGGCTCTGATCCACCAGGAGGCCTGGTCACAGACCGGGCCGCGGGGGCGTTGACCCCCGGAACTCTCTCCAGGTAAACTCCAGGTATATGTCACATGAAATTACATTTATATAATTAATGTGTTTCCTGATAGACGACACAACTCGGCCGCTCTTACACGCAAAAATAAAAACGATATCCCCTTAATAATACTAATACTACTACTACTACTACTACTACTACTAATAATAATAATAATAATAATAATAATCTTTATTTCTACAGGTATATGTACGAGGTATACAGGCCTAGCTGACATCAGTGATATAGTACTATATAGAAAGCCACTTGTTATGCAGAACATTTCGTGCAAATTAGGTCAGTTTTGTCCCCAGGATTGTACATGAATGGTTCAGAGAACCGACACGTTGATAAATTAGACACATGTGCAACTCTTGGGTATCTTTATTGAAGAAACGTTTCGCAACACAGTGGCTTCATCAGTCCATACATAGGAGAGGGACTGATTACCTCATTCTCCTCCTGTTCTTCAAGATTCTCCTCTGTATGGACTGATGAAGACACTGTGTTGCGGAACGTTTCCTCAAAAAAGATACCCAAGAGTTGCACATGTGTCTAATTTATCAATTTGTCCCCAGGATGTGACCCACACTAGTCGACTAACACCCAGGTACCTATTTTACTGATGGGTGAACAGGGACGGCAGATGTCTTAAGGAAACACGTCCTAAAGTTTCCACCCGTACCGGGGATCGAACCACGGACCTCAGTGTGAGATGAGTGCGCTACCAACCGAGCTACGGGACACTTTAAAATATGTAATAATATGATGAATGGAGTTGAATGATAGCTCTAGGCCTTTCTTGTTGCAATCAACACATCATCAGGAACTTGCAATGTTGCAGAAATGCGTAGGAAGTCCAGGCAGATTAGCTCAGGGGAACAATTTATAGCTCGAATCGAACTCAAGATAGAACATTCCCCTGAACTAATCTACCTGCACTTCCTACTCATTTTTGCAACATTGCAAGCTCCTGAGGATGTGTCGATTGCAACACGAAAGGCCTAGAGCTATCATTCAACTCCCCTTGTGGTTGTTTTGCATATAATATAATGAATATGTACATAATGAGGTCATTTTTCATGTAATATAATCTATGTGCATAATTATACCCTTTCATTTACAATATACTGAATCTGCATAATGATGTTGTTTTATATGTATAATGAATCTGTGCATGATGAGGTCATTACTGACAGGTGTTGTTATTAACGAGTGTCATCTCTGGCCTCTAGCCAGTGTAACATGCGTCTGTAACGACAGTAACGCCGCCTAGCTTCTGTTGACACTAATATTCTACTTTCAGTCTTTATGAAATCACGATACCAGTTTTGATGACTGGTTTATCTCTACCCTGTAATTCAGGACCACAGACATCCCCCCTTCTCCCAGTAATTCAGGACCACAGACATCCCCCCTTCTCCCAGTAATTCAGGACCACAGACATCCCCCCTTCTCCCAGTAATTCAGGACCACAGACATCCCCCCATCTCCCAGTAACTCAGGACCACAAATTTCTCACCCACTGTAACTCACGAATACAGAATCTTTACTCCTCCCCCCGTTCCTGTAATTCAGGACAACACCTCCCCCCACCCCTATCCCCACAACTCAAAACATCAACCCACCCTTTCTTACCCCCTCCTCCAGTAACTAAGGATCACAGCCTACTCTTACCTACCTACCTTCCTCCCTTCTCTATTCTGAAATATCACAACATCAGATGCAGGCCCGTCAATATGCAATGGATATTTCAGCAATAAATAAATTTAATTACCAGAACTATGTTGGTCGTCATGGATTATAGTAATTAATGAGTGTATACGAATGTGAAGTGTCACTAATCACAGACATCATGTCACTGTCGTAAAGACAGTCAAATGGGTGACTGATGAAGGCATCTAACAGATTTAATAAAGCCATTGGTTAACCAAATGCCTTCAAAATAAAATAGCCAGGTGTTGCACACGTGTCTTATTCATCCCCAGGTGTTGCACACGTGTCTTATTCATCCCCAGGTGTTGTACACGTGTCTTATTCATCCCCAGGTGTTGCACACGTATCTTATTCAACCCCGAGGTGTTGCACACGTGTCTTATTCATCCCCAGGTGTTGCACACGTGTCTTATTCATCCCCCAGGTGTTGCTCGTGTCTTATTCATCCGCCAGGTATTGCACGTGTTTTATTCATCCTCCAGGTGGAGATAAAAGGTATAAAATACCAACACGATGGACAAATAAACACAAATGCAATATAATGTGATCCTTTATTGTCTACGTTTCGCCCACACAGTGGATTTTATCAAGTCACAAACAGATCTACCTGGGTAAGTATGTATAATGTTCGCCAAGACCGTGGTTCTAGCACGGGTTTTAATCTTACGATGATCCGTCTAAAGTTGATCTACCTGGTGGAGAGTCAGGTGGAAAAATAATCTTCAGGTGTTGTATGACCCTTACAGGATATCATAATATAGCCTATAAGAATCCCTACAGTGAAAATTCGATGTAATTATGTACCACGATCAGCGGCTTTGTGTTTTTTTTCTCGCGGCTTAACATTTTATCGCTATTACCTTGTATTTACGTGACGCTGTTGTAGTGTATGTTATTATTTTTATGGATAGACAACAACCTGGCCTTTGCTAACCTAGGCGAAAAATTCGCTGCAAATCGTAAGTGAGAAATTCACTTAGATGTTTATGGAAGTTAAGAGGCTAGGTTGGACTGTATTAACCACCGAATACTGATCTACATCCTCTCGACGCTACCTCCCACCATGTATCTGCTACATTAACCATATACTGTACGTGTTATTAACATGTAACTATAGCATAGAGTAGCATCACACTGCTGATATATACAATTAAATTTAATAACAAAAATTCGATACGACAGATGGTATTACTTGAGTGTCTGGGAGACACCGATACCAAGAGACGGAGAGAGAGACAGAGACAGAGAGACAGAGACAGACGCAGAGAGAGGGTTATCATTTGAGAGTCTAGGATTGGGTGATACCAAGAAGCCAGCTACAGCCTCTGCTAACATTAGGAGGATTACTACATTGTCTAACACGACCCAACATTGCTTAGTTCCTTCCACTAGTAACAGGAGGCAGGACCAGCACAGGGGTGGTACAGCAGGAGCAGCAGCAGCAGGGGGAGGATGGGGAGGAGTATCAAGCAGAGGCGGAGCAAGAGTCTCCTAGTCCCCTGTTCCAACCAGAGGAAGAAAGAAGAAAGGAAGAAAGAAAGAAGATGGGAAGAGGAGAGAAAGATAGTGGTAGGTAGCAGAGCAAATCAAAGACTCACTATTAAGGTAATTTACTTTACAGAATATTATTATTATATAATCATGGGGGAGCGCTAAATTTACAGAATATTGCTTTGCTGAGGAAAGCAAGTTGAAATCAAACAATTTACCTGTTCTGTCAAGCATCACGCATGAGAAGTAACTTCATCATACCTATTTTGCCGTATATTAATAATAATACTAATATTACTACTACTACTACTACTACTTAGGAGTCTGTGGAGACAAAGAACTTTGTCCTTGGAGGCAAAGAGGGGAATGTATGAGAGTATAGTTTTACCAACGCTCTTATATGGGTGTGAAGCGTGGGTGATGAATGTTGCAGCGAGGAGAAGGCTGGAGGCAGTGGAGATGTCATGTCTGAGGGCAATGTGTGGTGTGAATATAATGCAGAGAATTCGTAGTTTGGAAGTTAGGAGGAGGTGCGGGATTACCAAAACTGTTGTCCACAGGGCTGAGGAAGGGTTGTTGAGGTGGTTCGGACATGTAGAGAGAATGGAGCGAAACAGAATGACTTCAAGAGTGTATCAGTCTGTAGTGGAAGGAAGGCGGGGTAGGGGTCGGCCTAGGAAAGGTTGGAGGGAGGGGGTAAAGGAGGTTTTGTGTGCGAGGGGCTTGGACTTCCAGCAGGCATGCGTGAGCGTGTTTGATAGGAGTGAATGGAGACAAATGGTTTTTAATACTTGACTGCTGTTGGAGTGTGAGCAAAGTAACATTTATGAAGGGATTCAGGGAAACCGGCAGGCCGGACTTGAGTCCTGGAGATGGGAAGTACAGTGCCTGCAATCTGAAGGAGGGGTGTTAATGTTGCAGTTTAAAAACTGTAGTGTAAAGCACCCTTCTGGCAAGACAGTGATGGAGTGAATGATGGTGAAAGTTTTTCTTTTTCGGGCCACCCTGCCTTGGTGGGAATCGGCCAGTGTGATAATAATAAAATAAAATACTACTACTACTACTACTAGTACTACTACTACTACTAATAATAATATTATTATTATTATTATAATTATTATATCCATGGGAAAGCACTGGTATTCTTATATTTATGTGAAGCGCTAGATCCGTATGGGTTATTTAGCGTAAGGAGTAATGGAGGCCGGATCCTTCTGCTAATCGCTAGACGGACGCAGCCTGTCAGGCTAAGGGAAGAATGTCAGGAGAGCGCTAAGCCGGTAAGATTACAAAAAAGTCTTGTTAAAGGAGGTAATAAGGTTTGATCCAGGGAAGGGGAATGTTGCGCCAGTTCTAGAATACAGCTAAAAAAAAATGGAAACAGATATTGATCAAATGGAAAGATACAATGTCTTTTCTGATGTTCATTTAACTTGGAATATTCAATTAGTTTTACCTAGGACATTTACATTAAGTATAAGAGCGGTAAATGCCTATACCCGAAACTCTGTGACGTTTTGGGGCCTCGAGGAACCAAGTGAGTACGTGATTGAGAGTCATGATTCCATGGTCAAGCCCCGAGTTTTCGACCTAGGAGTCGTGTCCAGCGTAACACTTTCTGCGTCCAGCGACGACACAAGTGTAACACGAAACCATCTTTCTGTCTTGGCAGGAAAAATTCGTCGACTCACGTTCGAACCCACCCCCCTCCCACTCTCCCCCCTCCCACTCTCCCCCCTCCCACTCTCCCCCCTCCCACTCTCCCCCCCTCCCACTCCCTCCCCCCTCCCACTCTCCCCCCTCCCACTCTCCCCCCTCCCACTCTCCCCCCTCCCACTCTCCCCCTCCCATCTCCCCCCTCCCACTCTATCCCCTCCCACTCTCCCCCCTCCCACTCTCCCCCTCCCACTCTCCCCCTCCCACCCCCCCCCTCCCCTCTCCCCCCTCCACTCTCCCCCCCACTCTCCCCTCCCACTCTCCCCCTCCCACTCTCCCCCTCCCACTCTCCCCCTCCCACTCTCCCCCTCCCACTCTCCCCCTCCCACTCTCCCCCTCCCACTCTCCCCTCCCACTCTCCCCCTCCCACTCTCCCCCCTCCCACTCTCTCCCCTCCCTCCCCCTCCTCTCCCCCTCCCACTCTCCCCCTCCCACTCTCCCCCTCCCACTCTCCCCCTCCCACTCTCCCCCTCCCACTCTCCCTCCCACTTCCCCCCCCTCTCCCACTCCTCACCCTCCCACTCTCCCCCTCCCACTCTCCCCCTCCCACACTCCTCCTCCCACTCACCCCCCTCCCACTCTCCCTCCCCCCTCCACCCCCACCCGGTGAAGACCTCAGCTTGGCTGAGACACAGCACCTCCTTCCTCAGCAGTACAGGTGAAGAATGAGACACTTGTGCAGCATCTGGGAATCTTTACTGAGGAGACGTTTCGCCACACAGTGGCTTCGTCAGTCCAATAACGGTGGGGAAAAAGAGGAGGAGTTTGAGGTAATCAGTCTCTCAGCCTGGAGTCGATATGTTCGGTCCATCAGTCTTGAAGTATAGGATATGCTGTACTTTCTTTAAGACTGATCGACTCCAAGCTGAGGGACTGATTACCTCAAACTCTTCCTCTTTTTCCATTGTTCTTCTCTGTATTAGACTGAAGAAGTCACTGGCTGGCGAAACGTTTCTTCAATAAAGATTCCCAAATATTGCATAAGTATCTCATTCTTCAACTTGTCGGTTTTCTGAACCATTTATCACATCAGTAGCACAATGGTGGGTTCACAACCAAGGATCCCGGGTTCAGTCTCGGGCGGATCGGATGAGCAAATCTAATAACATAGTTACCATAGTGACCATGGTTACCAGCAAGTTTTCTAATCACTTGTAATGTTATATTATTCATGGGTAAGCACTAAACCCATAAGGATCCTACAACGTATGTAGTCAGCACATCAGATAGGTAAACTAAATTAGTGCTAACCTAGGCAAGCTTATGAATCTTATCCTAACTTGGAATTTAGAGCTTAGTTTTGATAATAATAATAATAATAATAATAATAATAATAATAATAATAATAATAATAATAATAGTAATAATATTATTATTATTATTATTATTATTATTATCTTATCATGGACTTGAGGTTTTTAGCACCTGAAGAGAGTCCGACCGAGTCATTCAGAAAAAAGGAGTACTAGAGGCTCGATACTACGTCTACTCCGTATGTATATACTGTACAGACTCTCTCTCTTTTTGTCTAGCTCTTAAATGCATTGCAGACTAAGAAAACGCAGTCCATCCATCCCTCTCTCTCCTGTCTCTCTTCCATTACTTTATCATCGAATGTCAACAGGATGGTTAGACAAGATTCGCCATCTCTGTTCTATGGAAACACTTCTTTTCAGATGTTCTGCCGCTCTCCTGATCATCATCTTCATTAGTGTAATGCTTCCAGTCCGTCTTTCTTAAATATAGTTATTACATTTGTTGTCTTCCAGATCTCTGGTAACAGTTCCGTGTCCACTGAGTTGGTACATCTCTTAGCTAGTGTTTCTGACAGTGCTTCTGCTCCCTCTAGCAGACTCCACGGTGACGCCTTGTCCAGCTCCGTTGCCTTTAAAGTATCCAGCTCCATCAAAAAATTTTACTCTCTTTCCCAGTTGTGTGTATGATGTTCTGTACCCGTCGGTGTACTCTTTTACCTAGTCTGTTTTGATATTGCTCCTGTTTCCTCTGGGAAGACCTATAAAACGTTCATTCAACACTTAGCACATTTGTCATTTATCGTGAGCTGTCCTCCATCCTTCAGTAGAATAACCCGGTTTTTGACTTGTCTTCTAATGTGGCTGCGAAGCAGTTTTGGTTCTGACTTGGCTTTTGTTGTTATGTCATTCTCGAATCATCACGCAGCCTCTCTTCTGTCTTCGCTTTCTAAAGTGTGTCCTCGCTCTTTAGAATCTCTTTTGCCTCTCAGGTTCAACCAAGGGCTTTATTTTTGCTATTTCGTCTTCTGATTTATTTAAACGTTTAGCGTAAAGTGAATTCAAAAGTTAAAACCGTACAACAATATAAGGTAAAGCAACAATGATAAATATATATTAATATTTGAAAACTAATATGAAAAATAAACTTGTTTCATAAATGCAGGTGGGCTGAGTAGCTCCAGTCATGTACACTTAGGTTAGGTTAGGCTTGTCAGGAAACAGGACAAGTATTTCCTGACGCGGGTCTTAGATAATGACCCGCAGCTGGAGCTTTCGGTCATCTGACCGAGGTCTTCCTCTGGCTTACCGATTCACCCTTTCAAAAATTATGGCTATAATCTGATACACTCTCACATAAACAGTTCCAGGCCTCATTGATGAAAAAAAATGACTGAGTGACCAGGTCAGCTGATGGGCGGTCATGCCACCCACAGCTGATAGACTCTGACCCACAAAAACTCTGAGCTCTGCATCATAACAAGCAAGGAAGCATTTGTGCAATCCTCTAGCCACGGTTTAAGTTACGTTTTATAAAGCTATGATGATAAAAACGATGAAATATGTAAATTACATACCAAGTCATATTGAAGATCATTCCCACACATAATCACTAGCCAAATCAGCCTAATCACCATATTTTTAATTACAAAAAAAAGCACATACAATCTATGTTTTGATTTACCGAAGATACAGCAACAAGAGAGTGTTGTTCATGATTCTGTGTGTGTGTGTGTGTGTGCGTGTGTGTGTGTGTGTGTGTGTGTGTGTGTGTGTGTGTGTGTGTGTGTGTGTGTGTGTGTGTGTGTGTGTGTGTGTGTGTGTGTGTGTGTACCGTCTCTCACACGACCACCATACTTCACCAACCTTCTTGTCGACCATTTGCATATTCTGTAGTGGAAAGCGTATTTACTATTTGTTCATGTCGGATTAGAATCAGCCGAGCTTTACAAGGTGTCAATACTGACGTCACTGGTGTCAACAGTGACGTCACCGGTGTCATCAGTGACGTCGCTGATTTTAACAGTGACGTCAGAAGGCTCCACACCTGGGTAGCTCCTTGACGAGTGCTGAAGGAGTACTTTAAGACGTCCTCAGTTCCAGAGTTTATGGGAATGACCCGGGGTAAGCTACAGTCTGGGTGGCGCTCTCTGTATTAGTGTATCCAGTAACAGAGGGGAGAGAGAGAGAGAGAGAGAGAGAGAGAGAGAGAGAGAGAGAGAGAGAGAGAGAGAGAGAGAGAGAGAGAGAGAGAGAGAGAGAGAGAGAGATTTATAACCTGGTCCCGTGTCTTTCGATTCACTGACGTTTGTAAATTAAAAGTAATGCAGTTTCCTATGTGTGTGTGTGTGTGTGTGTGTGTGTGTGTGTGTGTGTGTGTGTCTGTGTGTGTGTGTGTGTGTGTGTATGTGTGTATGTGTGTGTGTGTGTGTGTGTGTGTGTGTTTCATGCAAAAGTTCACAAGATCCTTGCACCATGAAGGATAATTTGTACTCTATTATCCATATGTCCTCTTTCTTCTACGCTTTCTTTTACGTGCTTCCATTTCTATCAACACTTTTGATATACCACCAAGCGCAGGTGCGCACGTTCTAATAATGCTTTGCTTCCACGAGACTGGCATTCCAGATGACAGTCACAGGCAAGCAGCCTCAAGAGAGAGATATAGGAAACAGACTCGAGTGTAGTGAGAATAAGTAGCTCATGTGCCGACCCGCGGGTCTTACTGCCCCTCGCGATGGCGTCGTTGGGCTACCCAGGAAACGGATCTGCTTCCAGGCTTCTGTTGAGACCAACAGGTGTCCTGCTCTAAGGGTTCTGTTAAAACCAATAGATATCCTTATCCCAGGGTTTGGCTGAAATCAGTTGATGTCTTGCTCCCAGGGTTCTATTAAAACCAACAGATGTCCTGCACCCCAAATTCTCTTACGTCCACGAGACATCATGTTTTTTTAGTTAAGACCACAAAGGTCTATTTGTTAGACTACGAAAAATTAAGTCTAACAGAAGGGCTTATTCTTAAAGTCTATTTGGTACCCTAGAAGTCATTAGCTTGAGTTTTAACGGGGCCTTCCCAGGCTTGTTCCCGGAGTTCTATTGTGTATTCCAGAAGTACTATTCCCGGGTCTCTATGAAGGCTGCCAGAAGGTTCTGGTGACGCAAGCACTAGTTTTGCTCCCGAGATTATGTTAAGACCACCACTAGCTCTGCTTCTGGAGTTCTTTTACGTCTAGAAGTACTGAAGCCTAAGTTGTGTTAATAAGGCCAACAGACCTCTTCTTTATGGGCTCTGTTGACGTCAACTAGAGATTCTCTTCCATCTACACGAAATCCTGTTCTTGTGGGATTCTAAGTAGACCACCAAAACTGATATTTTTGATGCATTAAGGTCACTTGTGTCCCTCTTTCTATGAATATACTGAACATGAACTGATAACGTTTATTTTTTTGAGGCGAAATTGCTTGCTTGTCAGACCTCGTATTTCTCAGAGTCCTTGTGATCAATTATTATTTTACTTCACGGAGTCACTGGAGCTCATCAACAAGGATTTTGCGTTTAAGAAATCTACACTCGATAGGTTGCCATTATTAACGAAGACAGAACCAGTATCATTACACCGTGTCACATTGCCTCTTCAGCTGGAGCCATGTGACAGGCGTTTTCTATCATTTTTTCAGTCTATTGTGAAGTTATAAAGAGAAATAATTTCTCTTATGTTTATATAAATATATAAAGAGAAGCGTGACTGGACGTTACACAGGTTTCCAAACACTGCCACCTGATGAAGGTACAAAGACACCAAGAAAAGCCCTAATGTATATTTTTCACGCTCTGTCAGATTTACCTCTGAAGATATTTTCAAGAAGGCACACAAAAAAAGACAAAAAAAAGTAAAGTAAAAAGCTAAGATGTTGTTAATAGCGAAAATCAATAAGATATACCACAAATACAATTTAATCTCGGGGCTCTTGAAGTTCTTCAGTCCATTAGAGACAAGAAAGGTTCGATGGTGGCACGGCAAGGCTTGGCTCGGCCTGCCCGCCTTCACACACGACGCGGCTTGCCACTCCACCGCCGGGATACCTCCATTAATGAACCAACAAGCTATATCCATTAACGAGAGCGAGCAATAGCTACCGTCCGCACTTCAGCTGAACTGCCAGTACCAACACATTAACATCTAGCTTCAGATTACACCCGACCTCCGTTTAGTCGATCTTAAGTTTCCAGGCTTTGTCCTTCGGGTGATGGCGTCCATTTCTTAGCCGCGATATTGTGTTGAGGATTCACTTAGTTAGAGACTCCTATTGAAGGATGCTGAAGGATGTAGTACTACATAGAGACGCTGAAGGAGGTACTGTGCTCGGGGGCTGTAGGTTAGTCTGTGTATAATTAATTTGCTTCTTTACAATGCATTATCATGGTTCGAGACGGGTTTGGTCACCACTGTTGCCAATCGTTGGTTAACTGAAGGACCTTCCATTCCAATATTTTTTTTATTTACCTTTTGTTTAATGCTTGAATGTACAAGAGACATCTTCTATTTTGTCATGTTATATATTCACTGACATGCTGAACAGCACTTGAACGAATATGACTTAGATTTGCTGTGTAAAATTCCACTGTTCGTGGTTTATGGTGTTTGGAACAAGTTTTTGCATCGTGATTCGAGCCATTCGCGACAAGAGTGTGCTATCCTGTGCCACGCTCAAACGGTCGATGCTCCCGACACTAATCGCCCTAGAAATGGTCCCTGGGGTGCGGGGCGGCGAGCAGGACAGTCTTGGCCCGATAGCTTCTTTCTTGGTGTGTGTTTGGTCGGGTGTTTCCTGGAGTGGGGAGGTGTTGGCTCAGGGTAGACTAATGATGTTTGGAGAGCGCCCGAGTGTTTGCACCTGTCTCCAAGCCACTTCTCCAGGCGCCTCCCTCTTGTGTGTTGAGAGCCAAGCGCTGCAGGAGCAGCCACGGGCAGCAGCAGCAGCAGCAGCAGCAGGTAAAGGAACAGGAGTAGAAAGAAGAGTAGCAGGAGGTGGAGGAACAGCAGCAACGGCAGTTAGAGGAAAAGCCAAAAAAAAAAAAAAAATAGAAGGAACAGAACATGGAGCAGAGGCTGAGGCACGAGAAGGAACAGCAACCACATGCAGCAGAAGCAGAAACAGCCACAAGCAACGATTGCAGGTGGAAGATGAGTAGCAGCAGCAGCAACAACAACGGCCACAGATAGCATCAACAAGTAAAGGAGGAGCAACAGAAACAGCTACAAACAGAAGCAGCAGGTGGAGGAAAAGGAGCAACAGGTGAATAAAGATGCAGCCCAAAAAAATGAAAACAATAAGTGGATCATGTAAAGGAGAGAAGAAGGAAGAATTTGAGGACATGAAGAAAGTAAAATGAAACTGTAAGAAACATAAAGACAATATATAAAGATAAGAGGAATAAGATATGCTTAGAGAGAGAGAGAGAGAGAGAGCACAACCGCGTCACTGGACCTTGGTGTGGGTAAACTTAACCATTTACCAAACTACCGCACGAATCACCACAGACGAAATAATGGAAAAAAAATACATAATCCACTCAGGAGAGTTGAACATAATCCACCAAGGTCAATAACGTCAAGAAGACAATGTAAATGACATTATAATGAGGATGGTGGAAGGCATTTTCAATAGAAGACATACGGACACACTGATTTTTGTTCGAATGGAGAAGGCAAAGCTTTTTTCCCTCTTTGGTTTTAGTCATTTCCTCTTCGCTCTTCAACACCCCCAGAAAAGTAATAGATGTATTTTGGTTGCTGCTCGATCCGGGGAAGGATATATATCCCCGTGTCCCATAGGCCCGGTTTATGTAATGGTTTAGATAAGAACATAAGAACATAAGAACGAAGGAACACTGCAGAAGGCCTACTGGCCCATGCGAGGCAGGTCCAAGTCTCCTACCGGCTTAAGCCAATGCACCCAACCTAGTCAGGTCAGGTCAGATAAACCGACAAGATGAAGAATGAGACACCTGTGCAGCATCTGGAAATCTTGGTTGAGGCAACGTTTCGCCATCCAGTGACTTCCTCAGCCGAATACTCAGAAAAGTGGTTAAAGATGATAAGGAGAATGAGGTAATCAGTCCCTCAACCTGGAGTCGATGTGTTCAGTCTATCAGTCCCTCAACCTGGAGTCGATGTGTTCAGTCTATCAGTCCCTCAACCTGGAGTCGATGTGTTCAGTCTATCAGTCCCTCAACCTGGAGTCGATGTGTTCAGTCTATCAGTCCCTCAACCTGGAGTCGATGTGTTCAGTCTATCAGTCCCTCAACCTGGAGTCGATGTGTTCACGCCATCAATCATTGACTCCAAATTGACTCCAGGCTGAGGGACTGATTACCTCATTCTCCTCCTCATCTTTCACCGTTTTTCTCTGCACTGGACTGAAGAAGCCACTGGCTGGCGAAACGTTTCCTCAATAAAGATTTGGAAATGCTACACAGGTGTGAGAGTCTTCAACCAGTCTCACGCTACCTCAGTGTTCTCAGAATGTAGGTTAGGTTAGGTAAGGTTCGTCAGGAATCAGGACAAATGTTTCCTGACGCGGGTCTTAGTCAGATGATGACCCGCCTTTGGAGCTTTTGGTCATCCGACCGAGGCCTTCCGCTGGCTTACCGGTCCACCCCTTTAAAAATTATGGTCTCAGAATGTATAACAGAATGCGGTATAAGATTCCAATGCAGTTAAATATAAGCGTTAAAGATCTGAAGCCAATCTGAAGAGTCATTCAGAAGACAATGTATGTTAATTATACCAATTTCTTCAATAAAAATGAAAAATTTGTACCTAGACAGTCCAACATCAACTCGAACCTTCCACTAATTATAACAGCTTCAGAGGTTTCAAGCCAGTCGAATGAGGCATTCTTTAGTGATTACACAAAGACCAATGCAGAACAATCCATACAATAATGAAATTTTTTAGCTCAAGATCTTTTGCACTCTCCGTGCGTCATCAGGAGCAATGCAATGTTGCAAGGCTAGCAATAGATAGTATGAGAAACTGTGTATGCGATAGTATGAGACTCAACCAGACTAAAAATAAAGGTAAGAAAAATAAAGACAATCTGAAAAGGAAGAGTAGACAAGAGAAAGGTAGAATTATATTTTTTAAGCTTGTAAAAAAAAGTAAGCTAAATATTAAAGACAAAATACAAAGAACAAATTATGAAAGCTAAAAATCACTGAGGTAGAGGAAGAAATTTGTGAGGTATTAAATATAGAGCTTCAGAGTGTGCTTACGAAAGATATTTTTCACGTAGTAGAAGATTTTAACCCCAGACAGACAGCTGTATTAGAGGATAGTGAAATGACTAAAGAGGAAGTAAAAAAAATTACTACAAGTTGCTGATAAGAAAGAACTACAGGACCAGACAGAATATGTAAATTAGCAGACATGGAAGATGCCACATATTGCCACAATATTTGAAAAAGGTGACCAGAGAAAGAACCTCAAAGCTCTTTCGTGCCCAACGATTTTGTTAGAAGTAAAATATACTTTGTGCGTGTACTGAATAAGAAAAATTAAACGAATTTCAATTAGAAATTGAAATATATAGGGATCCTAGTAAGGAATCCTCTCTGCTGGTACTTTTAGTAACATTCTCCGGCGCATGAGTCATAGGTCGGTTATATTGAATGTAATGGGGAAAAAAACATTAAAATGGAATCAGCTCTCAGAGAATAATATATTAACTGGGAATCAATTTGGCTTTTGGTCTCCACGTTTATGGATATCAAATTTGTTAAGTTTTTATGATAAAGTTATGGGGAAAACACATAAATCAATTAGAAAATGTCCAAAAAAGAGGTACGAAATGGTTTCTAGATTTGAGAGACATGAACTATGATAAGAGACTGAAAACATTAAAGATATCTATGTTGAGTGATACCAGGAAAAGATATCTATGTTGAGTGATACCAGGAAAAGAGGAGACATGATAACCACACATAAGGACTTGTAGATGAATGGTTCAAAGAACCGAAATGTTGTTAAATTAGACACATGTGCAACTCTTGGGTATCTTTATTGAGGAAACGTTTCGCCACACAGTGGCTTCATCAGTCCATACACAGGAGAAACTTGAAGAACAAGGTTGAGGGACTAATTACCTCATTCTCCTCCTGTTCTTCAAGTTTCTCCTATGTATGGACTGATGAAGCCACTGTGTGGCGAAACGTTTCCTCAATAAAGATACCCAAGAGTTGCACATGTGTCTAATTTAACAACATAAGGACTTGAAAGAGTATATAAAGAAGATTTTCAAGTGCTTGCAACAGGGTTAACAACAGACCACAGTTGCAAACTGAGAAAAAAAAATAGAGCGGGAAGGGCAGAAACGCAATAAAATAGGAATTAGTAAAGAACAATAAGGGACAGTACCGTGACTGGAACAATACACGAATGGTGTTGTCCAAGTCGTGCGGGTTATTGGTATAGGAAGCAGTATGTACTCCAACCATTAACACTGATTTTTTATGATAAACGTAAGAAGGGACACCACTACAATAGGCCTACTCATGTAGCTACAAAACGGCAATTACACACACACACACACACACACACACACACACACCAGGATCAGGATTGAACAGTCTGCCGGTTCTGTTAGGACCAAATTCGGCTGAGGGACAAGAAAATGGCGGAGAACTCCAAGAAATGATAAATATTATGGGAACTTGTGATAAAAGGCGGGGGAGCGCTGAAGAAAGTTAGGTGTTCTTAGAACACTGGTCAGGTGTTCTTATTATTATTATTATTATAATCAAGGGGAAGCGCTAAACCCGGAGGATTATACAGCGCCTGGGGGGGATGTGGAAGGCATTCAGGCTTAACTCGGGGAACTGGAGCACAGATCCAATTCCCTAAATCAAGAGCCCCTCACCAACATCAAGGAACCTTCCTTGAGGGGTCAGGTGTTCTTAGAACACTGGTCAGGTGTTCTCAGAACACTGGTCAGGTGTTCTCAGAACACTGGTCAGGTGTTCTCAGAACACTGGTCAGGTGTTCTCAGAACACTGGTCAGGTGTTCTCAGAACACTGGTCAGCTGTTCTCAGAACACTGGTCAGGTGTTCTCAGAACACTGGTCAGGTGTTCTCAGAACACTGGTCAGGTGTTTTTAGAACACTGGTCAGGTGTTCTCAGAACACTGGTCAGGTGTTCTCAGAACACAGGTCAGGTGTTCTCAGAACACTGGTCAGGTGTTCTCAGAACACAGGTCAGGTGTTCTCAGAACACTGGTCAGGTGTTCTCAGAACACAGGTCAGGTGTTCTCAGAACACTGGTCAGGTGTTCTCAGAACACAGGTCAGGTGTTCTCAGAACACTGGTCAGGTGTTCTCAGAACACTGGTCAGGTGTTCTCAGAACACTGGTCAGGTGTTCTCAGAACACAGGTCAGGTGTTCTCAGAACACTGGTCAGGTGTTCTCAGAACACTGGTCAGGTGTTCTCAGAACACTGGTCAGGTGTTCTCAGAACACTGGTCAGGTGTTCTCAGAACACTGGTCAGGTGTTCTCAGAACACTGGTCAGGTGTTCTCAGAACACAGGTCAGGTGTTCTCAGAACACAGGTCAGGTGTTCTCAGAACACTGGTCAGGTGTTCTCAGAACACAGGTCAGGTGTTCTCAGAACACAGGTCAGGTGTTCTCAGAACACTGGTCAGGTGTTCTCAGAACACAGGTCAGGTGTTCTCAGAACACAGGTCAGGTGTTCTCAGAACACAGGTCAGGTGTTCTCAGAACACAGGTCAGGTGTTCTCAGAACACAGGTCAGGTGTTCTCAGAACACTGGTCAGGTGTTCTCAGAACACTGGTCAGGTGTTCTCAGAACACTGGTCAGGTGTTCTCAGAACACAGGTCAGGTGTTCTCAGAACACTAGTCAGGTGTTCTCAGAACACTGGTCAGGTGTTCTCAGAACACTGGTCAGGTGTTCTCAGAACACTGGTCAGGTGTTCTCAGAACACTGGTCAGGTGTTCTCAGAACACAGGTCAGGTGTTCTCAGAACACTAGTCAGGTGTTCTCAGAACACTGGTCAGATGTTCTTACGAACTTAGAGGATTATCGTCAAGTTATCCCAGGTTATCCCAGGTTATCCCAGGTTATCCCAGGTTATCCCAGGTAATCTACACATATGCTACTACGTGAAGATTATATAACTGTATTTACGTGTACCTGAACAAACTTGTATAAATGTTGGTAAAATTACCGACAATATGTTAGGTAAAAGGACACAAGTGCAGGTAATGTGACATTTTATTATGGCAACGTTTCGCTCTCCAGGAACTTTATCAAGCCGTTGCAACTTAATAAAGCTCCTGGAGAGCGAAACATTGCCACAATAAAATGTCACATTAGATGTGTCGTATTTTTTCTTTAAACACACTGGCTGTATCCCACCAAGGCAGGGTGGCCCAAAAAGAAAAACGAAAGTTTCTCGTTTTAAATTTAGTAATTTATACGGTCCTATTATCTGAATAAATTTACTAGTGCGATTATCAACACGGTGTTTGTTACCCCAATGGCCGTACTTCACTGTACGGCATCCGTGGTGTACAACACCATGGTTTCTTTATGGTATCTTAATGTCCAAACATTTCACCTGCTGTGCTAGCAAGTGTAACTGAGAAAGTGGTACCGACAAGAAGTGGAAAAAAGATGCTTATACGCTTACACTATCGCAGTGGAAGGCGTAGCGAGGACTCACCCCAGCGTAATATTAACAAATGAAAGCAAATAGGGAGGAAAATGAGGCCTGGTCACAGACCCGGCCGCGGGGGTGATGCTGCCATAAACCTTGTCCAGGTATAATCCAGGTATACACGTCACTAGACCAGTTACCCAGCGAGTTATACAGCCCTTCCTTACTCATGCGATGTGTGGCCACAGCCAGGTTGGTCAGGTACTGACTTTAGGTGCCTGTTCAGCGCCTTCTTGAAGACCGCCAGGGGTCAATTGGTAATCCCCCTTATGTATGCTGGGAGGCAGTTGAACAGTCTTGGGCCCCTGACACTTATTGATAGAACAGAGGAAAGTAACAATAAATTAGAGGAGAGTAGCAATAGACTAAAGTAACAATAGACTAAAGTAACAACAGACTAAAGTAACAATAGACTAAAGTAACAATAAACTAAAGTAACAGTAGGCTAAATTAACAATAGACTAAAGTAATAATAAACTAGAGGACAGTAACAACAGACTAGAGGAAAGTAACAACAGACTAGAGGAAAGTAACAACAGACTAAAGTAACAACAGACTTGAGGAAAGTAACAACAGACTAGAGGAAAGTAACAACAGACTAGAGGAAAGTAGCAACAGACTAGAGGAAAGTAACAACAGACTAGAGGAAAGTAACAACAGACTAGAGGAAAGTAACAACAGACTAGAGGAAAGTAACAACAGGCTAGAGGAAAGTAACAACAGACTAGAGGAAAGTAACAACAGACTAGAGGAAAGTAACAACAGACTAGAGGAAAGTAACAACAGACTAGAGGAAAGTAACAACAGACTAGAGGAAAGCAACAACAGGCTAGAGGAAAGTAACAACAGACTAGAGGAAAGTAACAACAGACTAGAGGAAAGTAACAACAGACTAGAGGAAAGTAACAACAGACTAGAGGAAAGTAACAACAGACTAGAGGAAAGTAACAACAGACTAGAGGAAAGTAACAACAGAATAGAGGAAAGCAACAACAGACTAGAGGAAAGTAACAACAGACTAGAGGAAAGCAACAACAGACTAGAGGAAAGTAACAACAGACTAAAGTAACAACAGACTAGAGGAAAGTAACAACAGACTAGAGGAAAGTAACAACAGGCTAGAGGAAAGTAACAACAGACTAGAGGAAAGTAACAACAGACTAGAGGAAAGTAACAACAGACTAAAGCAACAACAGACTAGAGGAAAGTAACAACAGACTAGAGGAAAGTAACAACAGACTAGAGGAAAGTAACAACAGACTAGAGGAAAGCAACAACAGACTAGAGGAAAGCAACAACAGACTAGAGGAAAGCAACAACAGACTAGAGGAAAGTAACAACAGACTAGAGGAAAGCAACAACAGACTAGAGGAAAGTAACAACAGACTAGAGGAAAGCAACAACAGACTAGAGGAAAGCAACAACAGACTAGAGGAAAGCAACAACAGACTAGAGGAAAGTAACAACAGACTAGAGGAAAGTAACAACAGACTAGAGGAAAGCAACAACAGACTAGAGGAAAGCAACAACAGACTAGAGGAAAGCAACAACAGACTAGAGGAAAGCAACAACAGACTAGAGGAAAGCAACAACAGACTAGAGGAAAGTAACAACAGACTAGAGGAAAGCAACAACAGACTAGAGGAAAGTAACAACAGACTAGAGGAAAGTAACAACAGACTAGAGGAAAGCAACAACAGACTAGAGGAAAGCAACAACAGACTAGAGGAAAGCAACAACAGACTAGAGGAAAGTAACAACAGACTAGAGGAAAGTAACAACAGACTAGAGGAAAGTAACAACAGACTAGAGGAAAGCAACAACAGACTAGAGGAAAGTAACAACAGACTAGAGGAAAGTAACAACAGACTAGAGGAAAGTAACAACAGACTAGAGGAAAGTAACAACAGACTAGAGGAAAGTAACAACAGACTAAAATAACAACAGACTAGAGGAAAGTAACAACAGACTAGAGGAAAGTAACAACAGACTAGAGGAAAGTAACAACAGACTAGAGGAAAGTAACAACAGACTAGAGGAAAGCAACAACAGACTAGAGGAAAGCAACAACAGACTAGAGGAAAGCAACAACAGATTAGAGGAAAGTAACAACAGACTAGAGGAAAGTAACAACAGACTAGAGGAAAGCAACAACAGACTAGAGGAAAGTAACAACAGACTAAAGCAACAACAGACTAGAGGAAAGTAACAACAGACTAGAGGAAAGTAACAACAGACTAGAGGAAAGTAACAACAGACTAGAGGAAAGTAACAACAGACTAGAGGAAAGTAACAACAGACTAGAGGAAAGCAACAACAGACTAGAGGAAAGCAACAACAGACTAGAGGAAAGCAACAACAGACTAGAGGAAAGCAACAACAGACTAGAGGAAAGCAACAACAGACTAGAGGAAAGTAACAACAGACTAGAGGAAAGTAACAACAGACTAGAGGAAAGTAACAACAGACTAGAGGAAAGTAACAACAGACTAAAGCAACAACAGACTAGAGGAAAGTAACAACAGACTAGAGGAAAGTAACAACAGACTAAAGCAACAACAGACTAGAGGAAAGTAACAACAGACTAGAGGAAAGTAACAACAGACTAGAGGAAAGTAACAACAGACTAAAGCAACAACAGACTAGAGGAAAGTAACAACAGACTAGAGGAAAGTAACAACAGACTAGAGGAAAGTAACAACAGACTAGAGGAAAGTAACAACAGACTAGAGGAAAGTAACAACAGACTAAAGCAACAACAGACTAGAGGAAAGTAACAACAGACTAGAGGAAAGTAACAACAGACTAGAGGAAAGCAACAACAGACTAGAGGAAAGCAACAACAGACTAGAGGAAAGTAACAACAGACTAGAGGAAAGTAACAACAGACTAGAGGAAAGCAACAACAGACTAGAGGAAAGTAACAACAGACTAAAGCAACAACAGACTAGAGGAAAGTAACAACAGACTAGAGGAAAGTAACAACAGACTAGAGGAAAGTAACAACAGACTAGAGGAAAGTAACAACAGACTAGAGGAAAGTAACAACAGACTAGAGGAAAGTAACAACAGACTAGAGGAAAGCAACAACAGACTAGAGGAAAGTAACAACAGACTAGAGGAAAGCAACAACAGACTAGAGGAAAGTAACAACAGACTAAAGTAACAACAGACTAGAGGAAAGTAACAACAGACTAGAGGAAAGTAACAACAGGCTAGAGGAAAGTAACAACAGACTAGAGGAAAGTAACAACAGACTAGAGGAAAGTAACAACAGACTAAAGCAACAACAGACTAGAGGAAAGTAACAACAGACTAGAGGAAAGTAACAACAGACTAGAGGAAAGTAACAACAGACTAGAGGAAAGCAACAACAGACTAGAGGAAAGCAACAACAGACTAGAGGAAAGCAACAACAGACTAGAGGAAAGTAACAACAGACTAGAGGAAAGCAACAACAGACTAGAGGAAAGTAACAACAGACTAGAGGAAAGCAACAACAGACTAGAGGAAAGTAACAACAGACTAGAGGAAAGCAACAACAGACTAGAGGAAAGTAACAACAGACTAGAGGAAAGTAACAACAGACTAGAGGAAAGCAACAACAGACTAGAGGAAAGCAACAACAGACTAGAGGAAAGCAACAACAGACTAGAGGAAAGCAACAACAGACTAGAGGAAAGCAACAACAGACTAGAGGAAAGCAACAACAGACTAGAGGAAAGTAACAACAGACTAGAGGAAAGCAACAACAGACTAGAGGAAAGTAACAACAGACTAGAGGAAAATAACAACAGACTAGAGGAAAGCAACAACAGACTAGAGGAAAGCAACAACAGACTAGAGGAAAGCAACAACAGACTATAGGAAAGTAACAACAGACTAGAGGAAAGTAACAACAGACTAGAGGAAAGTAACAACAGACTAGAGGAAAGCAACAACAGACTAGAGGAAAGTAACAACAGACTAGAGGAAAGTAACAACAGACTAGAGGAAAGTAACAACAGACTAGAGGAAAGTAACAACAGACTAAAATAACAACAGACTAGAGGAAAGTAACAACAGACTAGAGGAAAGTAACAACAGACTAGAGGAAAGTAACAACAGACTAGAGGAAAGTAACAACAGACTAGAGGAAAGTAACAACAGACTAGAGGAAAGCAACAACAGACTAGAGGAAAGCAACAACAGACTAGAGGAAAGCAACAACAGACTAGAGGAAAGTAACAACAGACTAGAGGAAAGTAACAACAGACTAGAGGAAAGCAACAACAGACTAGAGGAAAGTAACAACAAACTAAAGCAACAACAGACTAGAGGAAAGTAACAACAGACTAGAGGAAAGTAACAACAGACTAGAGGAAAGTAACAACAGACTAGAGGAAAGTAACAACAGACTAGAGGAAAGTAACAACAGACTAGAGGAAAGCAACAACAGACTAGAGGAAAGCAACAACAGACTAGAGGAAAGCAACAACAGACTAGAGGAAAGCAACAACAGACTAGAGGAAAGCAACAACAGACTAGAGGAAAGTAACAACAGACTAGAGGAAAGCAACAACAGACTAGAGGAAAGTAACAACAGACTAAAGCAACAACAGACTAGAGGAAAGTAACAACAGACTAGAGGAAAGTAACAACAGACTAGAGGAAAGTAACAACAGACTAAAGTAACAACAGACTAGAGGAAAGTAACAACAGACTAGAGGAAAGTAACAACAGACTAGAGGAAAGTAACAACAGACTAGAGGAAAGTAACAACAGACCACAACCACTAGGGTTCATCTTACTTTAAATATTAATACCTTATATCAAAACTTTCCCTCACACTAACTTAACCTATTTTATCCGGCCCTAACATAACCTAACTCCACCTATAATATAATATAATATAAACATAAAGGTCTAACCTTGAACAGATGACAGATAACTGTTGTCGATATTTAAAACGTGCAGAAACTGACGGATTATAAAACATGCGCAAACGAACGTGTTATCTGGACAGACTGGACATGCACAAACTTCTGTTTTATAGATTTTTAGCTTCGAATATGAATACTCAACACTTGCAACTGCAGCTCCACTTGAAATATAATTCCCTATAATATTCACAACTCTGAGAAAATAAATCTTTAATATATATATATATTATTGTACCCACAGAACAAGTGGTATTCATCAATAACACTGCACTTGCCAAGGAGTCGAACCTATGCTGTTTTGGCCCGCCTCATGGTGAGAGAAAACGCATTACGCTTTAGACCACTAGACCACACAACCCTTAGCAATGGTGCATCACAAGCTAGATGTTGTACCCACCATCGAAGGACACAAACAGGGAGTAGAATGAAATTAGCTCAGAGGCGTCCACACCACCGTATGTCCTTCGATGATGGGTACAACATCTAGTTTGGCTGGATGCACCATTGTTAAGGATTGTGTGGTCTAGTGCTCTAAAGCGTCATGCGTTGTCTCTCACCATGAGGCGGGCCAAAACAGCATGGGTTTGACTCCTTGGCTAGTGCAGTGTTGTTATTGATTAATACCACTTGTTCTGTGGGTACAATAATATATATATATATATATATATATATATATATATATATATATATATATATATATATATATATATATATATATATATATATATATATATATATATATATATATATATATTAATGAAACCACGAACAAGTGGTATTGAAACATATATATGTTTGTATGTATTTATGGCGTCTCCAGATAAATCACATGTATAATCGATAATTTGCCTGTTCGACCGGATAATTGATTAGCTATAGTGTCCGTATAATTGCTTAATCAACTCAGTAAAATGAGATAGATTATCACTGGACCACTTAATATTATGTCTCGGACATAAGGTTACCCGGATAACCGGGTAACCTTATGTCCGGATAACAGGTTAATCACACGTCGGATAACCTCCATGTACAGATTACCGAACATCTTTCAAATATAGTCAAGGTGAAGCGCCAAACCCTTAGTTGTATAGCAGGGCCTGGGTAATGGAAGACAGGTTTGATACAGGGAAGGGAAGGGTAGCTCTAATTCCTTGGATCAGGAGCCCCTCACCGGCCTCAGGAGAATACATCATTATCTGGTTTTAAATTCAACTTAGTGGGCAAGAGGGGCTTAACTCACGGCCAATCGAAGAGCCAAAATGAGCCTTAATGTACTAGCGCATAGAGGCTGTTTTGGTTCTTCAGGTGACGGTTGGTTAAGACTGTGATTTATTGGGTCATTGGTGGTAATGTTGGCTCGAACCTCTGTAACGCTAGTTACGATGACAGGAGGGTGGTGGTGACGGTGGTGGTGACGGTGGTGGTGAAGGTGGTGGTGGTGATGGTGGTGGTGATGGTGGTGGTGACGGTGGTGGTGACGGTGATGGTGACGGTGGTGATGGTGACGGTGGTAATGGTGGTGGTGACGGTGGTGGTGACGGTGGTGGTGATGGTGGTGGTGATGGTGGTAGTGACGGTGGTGGTGACGGTGGTGATGGTGGTGATAGTGGTGGTGACGGTGGTGGTGACGGTGGTGATGGTAGTGGTGACGGTGGTGGTGACGGTGGTGGTGACGGTGGTGATGGTGGTTGTAGTGATGGTGGTGACGGTGGTGATGACGGTGGTGGTGGTGGTGGTGGTGGTGGTGGTGGTGGTGGTGGTGATGATGATGGTGATTGTGGTGTATTCGGCACGACTTATATATATATATATATATATATATATATATATATATATATATATATATATATATATATATATATATATATATATATATATATATATATGCAATAAGATCACAGTAAACAGGTGATTTCAGAATATGCAAAACAACCACTCTGAAAGAATAGAGAAATTCCAAGCGCTTTCGTGACTACTCACATTATCAAGGAAAGCGCTTGGAATTTCTCTATTCTTTCAGAGTGGTTGTTTTGCATATATATATATATATATATATATATATATATAATATATATATATATAATATATATATAATATATATATATATATATATATATTATATATATATATAACACACACACACACACACACACTGTGGAGATTCAACATTTGGGTGAGATTCGTCAGAAGTGAGCACAAATGCCTCCTGACGCAGGTCTGCGTCACATGATGACCCGTCACTGCAGCTTCTGGTCACATGAGTGAAGTCTTCCCCTGAGTTACCCGTCAACTACACCTTTAATAACTAAAGATAACATCACTTGAGACTGAACACTGGCTCAAGCCTTTTAATATACATCCGTTCTGGCAGTTATCACAGGGGGTCCAAAGGCTTCCAGGAAGCTTATAATTAAGCCATCAGGGTTCCGTGACGCAGCAATATTTGGCTTTTTCTGTAGGTCTGAAAAAAAATGTAGTACTTGACACAATAGCAGAAACCTCTTACAGTGACATGGTATATAAGTTATGGACATTCTTGCTAACCTTAGCGGAAAAGCGTGTTGAGTGGCAACATCTTCTGCGTGTTTACGCCGGTACTCACAAATGAGTACGAGAAAATGTACTTTAATTATGCACTGTATTGTGACGTGATGAATACAAATAAAAATTTAGCTGCTCCATGCCGGGAAGAAAATGGAGAAAAATAGGTTTAAATTACGATGAGGAGAGGAAGTAGCGGAGGATATTGGATGCTCGGCGTGTGGCATCAAGAGACAAGTGAAGTATGGGGTGCGGTGAACACAAAAGCTGATGAAGTCTTCACAATTAAACATGCGCCAGTGATAAATGGTATGGCTGAGGTGGCCGGCTACCGTATCCATCATAATCCCACCGAGTGCAGCCACTCGCTCACGCACTCTGGAGTGACTCCACCGCAGTATGGGGGTGCACCACTCGTGAAAAATGGCCTGCTCGAAGTGGCTTTTTGGTGTCTGTTATATATTTTTTCCCTCTTAGTGTACTTATTTATATTTTAAACTATCTATACATATTTCGGTTTGTATTCCGGACTTTTTATATATCTCTGTTTGTATGTTAGATTATCTATAGAAATTATCTATATACATCTATATGCTTATATTTTAAACTCTACTTTTCTATATTTCTGTTTATCTCCCTAAAATGTAATATTAATAATATATTTCCTCACAAGATGAGTGTCGCTTCTCGTTCAACTCATCGCCTATGATAACTTAAATAAATCAACTCATCTACATTTCTCCTCAACAGCTGTTTCATTGTTCACAATTTTCATTTATATACATTCATATTTTTTTAAAGTGTGATTGGCTAACTGGGTGAGGGTTGTCTGCTCATCGGAACCAGAATTGTTTATACGGGTTAGAATCATCCAATAAGATCACAGTAAACAGGTGATATCGCAATATGCAATACAACCACTGTGAAAGCGCTTGAAAGTTCACTATTATTTTTTCACAGTGGCTGTGTTGCAGGTGAGATCATGTATGGGACTGGAGGGACTACCACAGCCCCCTGACACAGTGACAGTGAGTTACGGTGCCGACACTGCCGCTGGGGACGAGTCATGTTGCAGAGGCTCACAACTCAGTGCCAGACTGACACTTCCTCCTGGGTGAGGATTGGTTCACGGACGTGGAGTGGAAAGGGGTGTTTTTCTTCCAAGGAACTGGAGCCTCCCTCCCTTGGTTGAAACCTGGTTAAACTTCTATTTCCCCAGACACTATGTTCTATGTTTAACTATGTTTAACTATGTTTAACTCTCCATATGATTATGATAATAATAAATCATAAAATAATAATAATAATAATAATAATAATAATAATAATAATAATAATAATAATAATAATAATATCTCGATGAGAGTTGCTATACGGACTATAAAATTTCTATTCTTTCCTCATTCCTCGTCTTCCCTCATTATTCCTCTCCACCATTATTCCTCTCCCTCAATCATCTCTCTCATTCTTCATCTCTCCCATTCATCTCCCTGATTCTTCATCTTCCTCATTCTTCACCTTCCTCCTTCTTCATCTCCCTCATTCTTCATCTTCCTCATTCTTCATCTCCATCAATCTTCATCTCTCTCATTCATCTCCCTCAATCTTCATATCTCTCATCCTTCATCTCCCTCATTCAGCTCTCTCATTCTTCATCTCCCTCACTCTTCATCTCTCTCATACTTCATCTCCCTCATTCATCTTCCTCATTCATCTCCCCCATTCTTCATCTCCCTCATTCTTCATCTTCCTCATTTTTCATCTCCCTCATTCTTCATCTCTCTCGTTCTTCATCTCCCTCATTCATCTCTCTCATTCTTCATCTTCCTCATTTTTCATCTCCCTCATTCTTCATCTCTCTCGTTCATCTCCCTCATTCATCTCTATCATTCTTCATCTCCCTCATTCATCTCTCTCATTCTTCATCTCTCTCATTCTTCATCTCCCTCATTCTTCATCTCCCTCATTCTTCATCCCTCTCATTCATCTCCCTCATTCATCTCTCTCATTCTTCATCTCCCTCATTCTTATCTCCGTCATTCTTCATCTCCGTCATTCATCTCCCTCACTCTTCATCTCCCTCATTCTTCACCTCCCTCATTATTCCTTCCTTCTGGCGCTGAATCTATTCACTGCTTTTGTTATTCTTGCATAAATGGCAAGACTTTTTTTCAGCCATAAACTGCTGGTCACCTCATAAACGACGCTGCTTTGGTTAACGAGACACGTCGACCGTTTCCCTCGTTAATTATCCCCGCTGAAGAATAACACGTATAACTGTCATTAAGAGTATTTCCCACAAAAAAAACTAGCAACATCTGAACAAAGGCTCACTGCAGAAGGCCTACTGATTCATGTTTTGCAGGTCCTCAAACCCAACATTGCAGTAGGCCTACTGGCCCATGCTAGGCAGGTCCTTTTTCACTCGTACAAGTACATAAGAGAAGATAAGTACTGAAGTATATATCAATTGTTAAATGTAATAAACAACCAGAGAACAACGAGTGTGGTCAAGTGGCTTACGCATTGGCCTGGAAATTTACGGCTCACCCGCCATGGGTTCTAGTCCCACTCGCTCCGTGGTTTGTAAGTATACATAGATGGTTGTAATTCCTCGTTTATATTAGTGCATTATTGATGTGTAAAAGTGACAAGTAGATGTGCGAGAGTTATGCGACAATACTTGGGTACCTTTATATAGTAGAGACCTTCACCCACCAGAGGTATATCAACCAGTACAGTGAATTAATGATGGAAGACCTGAAGAGTTACAGTAATTTAAGGTGATCAGTACCTCAGCTTTGATTGGAGGTGATCAGTCCCCCAGCCTTGATAGGTGATCAGCCCCTCAGCCTTGATAGGTGATCAGTCCCTCAGCCTTGATAGAAGGTGATCAGTCCCTCAGTCTTGACAGAAGGTGATCAGTCCCTCAGTCTTGATAGAAGGTGATCAGTCCCTCAGTCTTGATATGAGGTGATCAGTCCCTCAGCCTTGATATGAGATGATCAGTCCCTCAGCCTTGATAGGTGATCAGTCCCCCAGCCTTGATAGGTGATCAGTCCCTCAGCCTTGATAGGTGATCAGTCCCTCAACCTTGATAGGTGATCAGTCCCTCAGCCTTGATAGGTGATCAGTCCCTCAGCCTTGATATGAGGTTATCAGTCACTGAGCCTTGATAGGAGGTGATCAGTCCCTCAGTCTTGATAGGTGATCAGTCCCTCAGCATTGATAGGTGATCAGTCCCTCAGCCTTGATAAATAATCAGTCCCTCAGCCTTGATAGAAGGTGATCAGTCCCTCAGCCTTGACAGGAGGCTATCAGTCCCTCAGCCTTGATAGGTGATCAGTCCCTCAGCATTGACAGGAGGCTATCAGTCCCTCAGCCTTGATAGGTGATCAGTCCCTCAGCCTTGATAGGAGGTGATCAGTCCCTCAGCCTTGATAGGAGGTGATCAGTCCCTCAGCCTTGATAGGAGGTGTTCAGTCCTTCAGCCTTGATAGGTGACCAGTCCCTCAGCCTTAATATATGATCAGTCCCTCAGCCTTGATAGATGATCAGTCCATCAGCCTTGATATGAGGTGATCAGTCCCTCAGCCTTGATAGGAGGTGATCAGTCCCTCAGCCTTGATAGGAGGTGATCAGTCCCTCAGCCTGGATAGGATATGATCAGTCCCTCAGCCTTGACAGGAGGTTGGTTATCAGTCCCTCAGCCTTGACAGGAGGTTATCAGCCTCTCAGCCTTGACAGGAGGTTATCAGTCTCTCCGCCTTGACAGGAGGTTATCAGCCTCTCAGCCTTGACAGGAGGTTATCAGTCCCTCAGCCTTGACAGGAGGTTATCAGTCCCTCAGCCTTGACAGGAGGTTATCAGTCCCTCAGCCTTGATAGGAGGTTATCAGTCTCTCAGCCTTGACAGTAGGTTATCAGCCTCTCAGCCTTGACAGGAAGTTATCAGTCCCTCAGCCTTGATAGAAGGTGTTCAGTCCCTCAGCCTTGATATGAGGTTATCAGTCCCTTAGCCTTGATGGAAGGTGTTCAGTCCCTCAGCCCTGGTATGAGGTTATCAGTCCCTCAGCCTTGACAGGAGGGTATCAGTCCCTCAGCCTTGACATGAGGTTATCAGTCCCTCAGCCTTGACGGGAGGTTATCAGTCCCTCAGCCTTGACAGGAGGTTATCAGTCCCTCAGCCTTGACAGGAGGTTATCAGTCCCTCAGCCTTGACAGGAGGTTATCAGTCCCTCAGCCTTGATAGGTGATCAGTCCCTCAGCTTTGATAGGAGGTGATCAGTCCCTCAGCCTTGATAGGAGGTGATCAATCCCTCAGCCTTGATAGATGATCAATCCCTCAGCCTTGATAGATGATCAGTCCCTCAGCCTTGATAGATGATCAATCCCTCAGTCTTGATAGATGATCAGTCCCTCAGCCTTGATAGATGATCAATCCCTCAGCCTTGATAGATGATCAGTCCCTCAGCCTTGATAGATGATCAATCCCTCAGCCTTGATAGATGATCAGTCCCTCAGCCTTGATAGATGATCAGTCCCTCAGCTTTGATATGTGATGATCAGTCCCTCAGCCTTGACAGGAGGTTATCAGTCCCTCAGCCTTGACAGGAGGTTATCAGCCTCTCAGCCTTGACAGGAGGTTATCAGCCTCTCCGCCTTGACAGGAGGTTATCAGCCTCTCAGCCTTGACATGAGGTTATCAGTCCCTCAGCCTTGACAGGAGGTTATCAGTCCCTCAGCCTTGTTAGGAGGTTATCAGCCTCTCAGCCTTGACAGGAAGTTATCAGTCCCTCAGCCTTGATAGAAGGTGTTCAGTCACTCAGCCTTGATATGAGGTTATCAGTCCCTCAGCCTTGATAGAAGGTGTTCAGTCCCTCAGCCCTGGTATGAGGTTATCAGTCCTTCAGCCTTGATATGAGGTTATCAGTCCCTCAGCCTTGATAGAAGGTGTTCAGTCCCTCAGCCTTGACAGGATATTATCAGTCCCTCAGCCTTGACAGGAGGTTATCAGTCCCTCAGCCTTGACAGGATATTATCAGTTCCTCAGCCTTGACAGGAGGTTATCAGTCCCTCAGCCTTGACATGAGATTATCAGTCCCTCAACCTTGACAGGAGGTTATCAGTCCCTCAGCCTTGACAGGAGGTTATCAGTCCCTCAGCCTCGACAGGAGGTTATCAGTCCCTCAGCCTTGACAGGAGGTTATCAGTCCCTCAGCCTTGACAGGAGGTTATCAGTCCCTCAGCCTCGACAGAAGGTTATAAGTCCCTCAGCCTTGACAGAAGGTTATCAGTCCCTCAGCCTTGACAGGAGGTTATCAGTCCCTCAGCCTTGACAGGAGGTTATCAGTCCCTCAGCCTTGACAGGAGGTTATCAGTCCCTCAGCCTTGACAGGAGGTTATCAGTCCCTCAGCCTTGACAGGAGGTTATCAGTCCCTCAGCCTTGACAGGAGGTTATCAGTCCCTCAGCCTTGACAGAAGGTTATCAGTCCCTCAGCCTTGACAGGAGGTTATCAGTCCCTCAGCCTTGACAGGAGGTTATCAGTCCCTCAGCCTTGACAGGAGGTTATCAATCCCTCAGCCTTGACAGGAGGTTATCTGTCCCTCAGCCTTGACAGGAGGTTATCAGTCCCTCAGCCTTGACAGGAGGTTATCAGTCCCTCAGCCTTGACAGAAGGTTATCAGTCCCTCAGCCTTGACAGGAGGTTATCAGTCCCTCAGCCTTGACAGAAGGTTATCAGTCCCTCAGCCTTGACAGGAGGTTATCAGTCCCTCAGCCTTGACAGGAGGTTATCAGTCCCTCAGCCTTGACAGGAGGTTATCAGTCCCTCAGCCTTGACAGGAGGTTATCAGTCCCTCAGCCTTGACAGGAGGTTATCAGTCTCTCAGCCTTGACAGGAGGTTATCAGTCCCTCAGCCTTTACAGGAGGTTATCAGTCCCTCAGCCTTGACAGGAGGTTATCAGTCCCTCCACCTTGACAGGAGGTTATCAGTCCCTCAGCCTTGACAGGAGGTTATCAGTCCCTCAGCCTTGACAGGAGGTTATCAGTCCCTCCACCTTGACAGGAGGTTATCAGTCCCTCAGCCTTGACAGGAGGTTATCAGTCTCTCAGCCTTGACAGGAGGTTATCAGTCCCTCAGCCTTGACAGGAGGTTATCAGTCCCTCAGCCTTGACAGGAGGTTATCAGTCCCTCAGCCTTGACAGGAGGTTATCAGTCCCTCCACCTTGACAGGAGGTTATCAGTCCCTCAGCCTTGATAAATCGTATATATCTGCACAAAATTATTCAGACATTAAAAGTAACGAGAAATATTAAGTACACAGTGTATAATATAATATTAACCAGTCTGGAAAACACTGTTCCCCCCCCCCCTCCGACGCTACAACACTTACCTATAAAATACCTCCCTTCACTTCCTCCCTATTTGTTGCTTCCCCTCACTTCCTTCTTGCTCCTTCCTCTCACTTCCTCCTTACTTGCTGCTCCCCCTTCCTTCCTCCCTACTTGCTACTTCCCCTCTCTTCTTTCCTACTTACTATCTCTCTTCCTTTCAGAAATCAGTCAGTATATAATTGTAAATAACTAAAGAATGAATTACATTCGATATTTTGTGGATCTGACCGAAGTTCAAAGAATAACTTACCTCCGGTGATTGTTCAGTTTCAACAGTCAGTCAAAGTTTTAACAGTTACAGTTTCAAGAGTCACTCAGTTTAGTGTTAGTAACTGGCACTGTCCAGTCAGGCACGCTGAGAGAGACAGTCGGCGACGACAAATGGAGTTAATTTAATGGGGTCTTAGTGATGATTGGCTGCCCAGGTGACAACATTAAATTATTCACTAACTGGAGCTATCGATCAGTCCAGTCTGATCAGTCCTGTCTGATCGGCAGAGTCTGATCACTGACTGGTGACTGGAACCATCATTATTATGACTGATACATGCAATAACAACGACAGCAACAATAACTACTAGTACTACCGTACTACGAATAATTTTGCTCCTGCTATTACTACAACTACTACTACTACCACCGCTACTAACACTACCACTACAACTACTATTACTACTGCTACTAATAATAACAATATCACCACATTTAAAACAACTTTTAACCAACTATTGTAGCATATCAATTAATGGTGAGCACGAACTATGATAAGATATCATCCAGATATCTTGGTCAACATAACTGAAGACGTGACGTCACACGTCAACATAACTGAAGACATGACGTCATATGTCAGACTCCCTAGACCACACACACACACACACACACACACACACACACACACACACACACACACACACACACATGATCCATAATGTGTGACACTTCTCACAGTAGTTTCTCGGCTGAGTTATTACGTGTCCGAGTCAACACAGTGTTAAGTGTAAATAAAGAGATAATGGAGAGGTATCGAAGACATGATGGATGATCTACCGCCAAGTTTTTTTCTGTATTACAGAGATATGTGTTTGTTTTGAAGGAGTTTTCTTGTTTTTGTTGCTGCTTAAGTGAGAAGAGACACTTGTTTGGTGTTCACTGTTGGTTTTACTTGCTTCCCTAGACTACTTGGTTGGTGTGTGTGTGTATACTTACCTATTTGCGATTGGAGGGGTCGACTCACAGCTGGGCCCCGCCTATTCGATGGTCACTACTAGGTCCACTCTCTCCCAGCTCCATGAGCTTTATCATACCTCTTCTTAAACCTATGTATGGATCCTGCCTCCACTATATCGCTCTTGCTGACAACTCTATAGTTAAAATATACTTCCTGACAACCCTGTGACTCATCTGAGTCTTCAACTTCCAACTGTGACCTCTTGCTGCTGTGTCCCATCTCTGGAACATCCTGTCTCTTTCCACCTTGTCAATTCGTCTCAGTATTTTATATGTCGTTATAATTCTCCCCTGACACTCGTGTCCTCCGTGTCGTCAGGCCGATTTCCCTCAACCTTTCTTGTAGGAAAATTCCCGTACTCTGGACTAGTCTTTTTGAAAACCTTTGCATTTCTTAATTTTTGACGTGTTGACTAGGTGTGGTTTCCCAAAAACTGGTGCTGCATCTCAAGTATGGGCCTGACGAAAAATGGTATACAGAGTCTTAAACGAATCTTTACTGAGGTATGGGAAAAGCTACCCTAGGTTTGACAGGCGCCCTATGCTGCAGCAGTTATTGATTGATGTGCGCCTCAGGAGATATGCTCGGTGTTATACTCACCCCAGATCTTTTTCCTTGAGTGAGGTTTGCAGTCGTTGGCCTTAACCATTTGTGTCTGCGGTCTTCTTGCCCTTCCCCATCTTTAGACTTTCATTTGGCAGGGTTAAAAATTTAAGGAGCCAGTTGGGGACCAGGCTTTAGCCTGTCCAGGTCTCTTTGTAGTCCTCTGATCCTCATCCGATTTGTTTTTCTCTTAACTTCGCTCATCTGTGGTATGTGTGTGAATGTGTGTGATGGTGTGTGTTGTGTGTTGTTGGTGGTTGGTGTGTGTGTGTGTTTGGGGTGTGTGTATGTGGTGAAAGTTGTGTGTGGTGCGTGTGTTGGGGTCTGTGTGAATGTGTGGTGTTCGTTTGTTTCGTGTGTTTGTGGTTTTGGTGTGGTGTGGTGCGTGTGTGTGGTGTAGTGTGTATGTGTGTGTTGTGGGTGTTGTGGTGTGTGGTGTGTGTTTTATGTGTGGTGTGTGTGGTGGTGTGTGTGTTTGTGTGAATGTGTGTGTGTGTTTTGGTATTTTGTGTTGTGTGTAATGTGTGTTGTTTGTGTTGGTTTGTGTGTGTTGTGTGTGTTTTGGGGTGGGGTGTAAATGTGGTTTTGGTGTGGGGTGTGTGTGTGTGTGTATGTTTGTGTGTGGTGTGTGTCTGGGGTTGGTGTGTTAGGTGTGGGGTTGGTGTGTGGGGTTGTGGGTGGTAAGTGGGTGTCTGTGTGTGTTTGGGGTGTGTGTGTGAAATGTGTTGGGGAATGTGTGTGTGGGGTGTGTGTGTGTTTTGGTTTTGGGGTTGTTGTTGTGTGGTGGGTTTTGGGGTGTTGTTGTGGGGTGAAATGTGTGTGTTTTGGGGTGTGTTTGTGTGTGTATGTGTGTGTTTTGGGGGTTTTGTGAATGTGTGTGTGTGTGTGTGTGTGGTGTTGTGTGTTATGTGTGTGTGTGTGTGTGTGTGTTGTGTGTGTGTGTAATGTGTGTGTGGTGTGGTAATTTTGTGTGTTGTTGTGAGTGTGTGTGTGTGTGTGAATGTGTGTGTGTGGTGTGTGTGTGTGTGGTGTGTATGTGTGTGTGTGTGTGTGTGTGTATTTTGTGTGTGTGTGTGTGATGTGGTGTGTGTGTGTGGGGTGTGTGTGTGTGTATGTGTTTTGGTGTGTTGTGTGGTGTGTGTGTGTGTGTGTGTGAATGTGTGTATGTGTGTGTGTGTGTGTGTGTGTGTGTGTGTGTGTATGTATGTGTGTGTTGTGTGTGTGTGTGTGTGTGTGTGTATGTATGTGTGTGTGTGTGTTGTGTATGTGTGTTGTGTGTGTGTGTGTGTGTGTGTATGTATGTGTGTGTAGTTGTGTGATGGTGTGTGTAGTATGTTTGTGTGATGTGGTGTATTATTGTGTGTGAGTGTAGGTGTTTTGGTGTGTATGTGTGTGTGTGTGAAAGTATGTGTGTGTGTGTAGTGTGTGTGTGTGTGATGTGAATGTGTGTGATTGTGTGATGTGATGTGTGTGTGTGTATTATGTGTGTGTGTGATGTGTGTGTGTGTGTGTATGTATGTGTGTGTGTGTGTGTGTGATGTGTGTATGTATGTGTGTGTGTGTGTATGTGTATGTGTGTGTGTGTGATTGTGTGTATGTGTGTGTGTGTGTGTGTGTGTGTAACAGTGAGTATTTTAAGTATTAGTTCTTCTTTTTTTTTTATATTCTCAATTCATTTTCATGCACTTGTAGATAGTTTTGCGAGACAAATTTTTAGCGTTCCTGTAACTGCTGTGTTGTTGTTCTTGTTGTTACTGTTATTATTATTATTATTATTATTATTATATTATTATTATTATTATTATAATTATTATTATTATTATTATTATTATTATTATTATTATTACTGCATGTTGCTGTTCGTCACCTCTTCATTTCTCTTCATCTTCTCCTTGTCATTCTCTATATCTCATTCTTGTTGTCCTGTCTTGTTTCCTCTCCCTCTACCCATCAAAACATTCACCCTCCCTCCCCCGTCCTATATATCTCTCCTAAGCCTTCCCTTACCTAACCACGTCCCACCTAACCACGTCCCACCTAACCACGTCCCACCTAACCACGTCCCACCTAACCACGTCCCACCTAACCACGTCCCACCTAACCACGTCCCACCTAACCACGTCCCACCTAACCACGTCCCAACTAACTGCGTCCCACCTAACCACGTCCCAACTAACTGCGTCCCACCTAGCCAGGGTAGTGTGGAGACGTGTTAGCGATGTTCATAAGTGGGAGAGCTAGAGTAAAGAGGGGAAGAAAAAGAGAAGAAATAAGACGATAGGATGGGAGGGGGAAGAAGAGAGGGAGGGGGAAGAAGAGAGGGAGGGGGAAGAAGGGGAGGGGGGTTAAACTTACATAAAGCGGCAGAGAGAGAGAGAGAAACACGAGATACCTGGAGCCAGGTCCTCGTTTGAGCAACTCACTGAGGACGTCTTTGTGGGTGGGGTATACTCCCGGGAGGGGGAAATGTTGGGTATACTCCAGCGGGAGTATGATACAGGGAGGGTGGGTGCTTGGGTATACTCCACGGAGGGTGGGTGCTTGGGTATACTCCACGGAGGGTGGGTGCTTGGGTATACTCCACGGAGGGTGGGTGCTTGGGTATACTCCAGAGAGGGTGGGTGCTTGGGTATAATCCAGCAGGGGGGTATACTCCAGCAGGGGGTATACTCCAGCAAGAGGTATACTCCAGGGAAGGTGGTTGCTTGGGTATACTCCAGGGAGGATGGGTGCTTGGGTATACTCCAGGGAGGATGGGTGCTTGGGTATACTCCTGGGTGTTGGTGAAGGAGTATTCTTTAAGGAAAGGATGTTGGGTGGAGAAAGAGAGAGAGAGAGAGAGAGAGAGAGAGAGAGAGAGAGAGAGAGAGAGAGAGAGAGAGAGAGAGAGAGAGAGAGAGAGAGAGAGAGAGAGAGAGAGAGAGAGACAGACAGACAGACAGACAGACAGACAGACAGACAGTATACTGCGAAAGAACTATCTCTTTTTATATCTTGTATAAGGACTCGTGTTCACCTAAGTAGTAGTGGCAAGAGCAGTAAAGCAGATGGCTCTCTCCCCACCCTCCAGTCACTGCCAGTATAAAACAAGGGTAAAAATATACAATACTATATTGAAAACAAACTTTGTGTGTGTGTGTGTGTGTGTGTGTGTGTGTGTGTGTGTGTGTGTGTGTGTGTGTGTGTGTGTGTGTGTGTGTGTGTGTGTGTGTGTGTGTGGAAGAGGGAACATATGTTGCCTTCAGCTAAGAGAAGAGATCCAAGCACACATGTGTTTAAGAAAATCAGGTGTTGACATGCATACAGAAGTGGAACGAGAGAGAGAGAGAGAGAGAGGGGGGGAGAAGGAGGAGAAGAAAGAGAAGTCGTAGCAGTGAGAGGCAGCAGGTGTTATACTCAGCAGTGAGATGCAGCAGGTGTTATACTCAGCAGTGAGAGGCAGCAGGTGTTATACTCAGCAGTGAGAGGCAGCAGGTGTTATACTCAGCAGCAGCAGGTCAGGTGTATGTAGACTGAACCTTGACGGGTCTTCTCCGTACGTGACTTTGAACACCTGTTGCTCAAGGTTCCCTTGATAAGTGGCTGTTCTCGACGCAAACAAGACGACCGTAAACAACAGTAGAAACAAGAATGTGAACAATAACAGAAACAAGAACCATAACCAACCTAAAAGAATATAAAAGCAATAACAACATTAACAAAAACATTAATAATAACTATAGAAATACTACCAACACTAGCAGCAACACAACAGCAACAACAACAGCGACAACAACAGCAGCAACAACGACTGCAACAACAACTTCAACAACAGAAGCAACAACAGCATCAGCAGCAACAACAACAACAGCTGTAACGACAACAACAGCAATAGCAGTAACAACAACAGCAGCAACAACAACAACAGCTGTAACGACAACAACAGCAATAGCAGTAACAACAACAGCAGCAACAACAACAACAGCTGTAACGACAACAACAGCAATAGCAGTAACAACAACAGCAGCAACAACAACAACAGCTGTAACGACAACAAACATAGCAATAGCAGTAACAACAACAGCAGCAACAACAACAGCAATAACAACAGCAGCAGCAACAACAGCAGTAACAACAGCAGCAGCAACAGCAATAACAGCAGCACAAACAACAACAATAGCAACAAAAGCAACAACAACAGCAACAGCAACAACAGCAACAGCAGTAACAACAGCAGGAACAACAACTGCAACAACAACAGCAACAGCAGGAACAACAATGCAACAACAGCAATAACAGCAGCAGAAACAATAACAATAGCAACAGCAGTAAAAACAACAGCAACAATAACAGCAGCAGCAATAACAACTGCAGAAACAACTGCAACACCAACAACAACTGCAACAACAGTGTTCATGGATAAACAAACATAAAAACATCAAAAGCAGCTATTGGTCTCTGCTGACACTGGCCGGTGACACTGCTGACACAGGTGTCAGGAGTCAGGTGTCTTGTGAAGGTGTGTTCACTTGGCACTCTTCACCCTCTTTTTCATCAGCATTCTCCAGTTCTCACCGTTCGTTTTTCTCATTATCTCTCACTTATTCTCTGTATCTCTCCAACTCAATCCTCTTCTCACCCGTATTGTTTAATCAACAGCTCTACAGCCAGTATAACAACTGTCCAAGAATTCTTTCAACCTCAACACAGTCTACGTGATATATCAAACTAAAACAAAAGCCTAAATGTTTCTGAATAGCCGTCTTAGTTGAGAGCTCGGGGCGAAGGGTGTCACTAAGGCTCTTCTCCGTCTTTCATCGGCGATTTCCAGAGTGTAATTCCTCTTGATCCTCTCTAATGAACTATTATTTGCATAATCTTTCCCCGTTTTGTCCCTTCTACCCTCGCGTCAGAATTCTTTAACCTAAACGGAAAATCTTAAAAAAATGAATCTTTAGTTATCACGGAAGTGTATCTAGTCTTTTCCGCTCGGCAGAGCTGAAAATCCTCTTGATCTCTCCTGAACATTATTTTTTTCCTCCGTTATGCTGTTATAGTGCGTGTTGTACTGGTGTTGTGTCTGTGTTATGTGGTTTCGTGTTGTGTGCTCGTGAGTGGGTTCTTTGTGTTCTGTGTTTTTTGTTTTGTGTCTGTGTGTGTGTGTGTGTGTGTGGTGTGTGTGTGTGTATGTGTGTGTGTGTGTTGTGAGTGGTGTGTGTGTGTGTGTGTGTGTGTGTGTGTGTATGTGTGTGTGATGTGTGTTGTGTGTGTGTGTTGTGTGTGTGAGTGTGTGTGTGTATGTGTGTATGTGTTAGTTATTTGGTCCTGTAATGTCGATGTAGACTGGATGTGTGTAGTGGTGCTGTAGTGTGTGTGTGTAGTGTATGTGTTGTTGTGTAGTTACATTTGGTGCTGGTATTGTGTGTGTGAGTGTGTTGTGTGTGCTGTTGTGTTGTGTGTGTTGTGATGTGTATGTGTGTGTGTGTGTGTGTGGTGTGTGTGTATGTGTGTGTGGTATGTGTGTGTGTGGATATGTGTGTGTGTGTGTGTGTATGTGTGTGTGTGTATGTGTGTGTTGTGTGTGTTGTTGTGTGTGGTGAGTGTGTGTGTGTGTGTGTGTGTGTGTGTGTGTGTGTGTTGTGGTGTGTGTGTGTGTATGTGTGTTGTGTGTATGTGTGTGTGTGTGTGTGTGTGTGTGTTTTAAGCTAGAGAGTTTTAAGTCTCCCCTAAGACAGTTACTCGGATTAACGTATCTAAGAGTCTCATGTTACAACTGGAGAGAGAGAGAGAGAGAGAGAGAGAGAGAGAGAGAGAGAGAGAGAGAGAGAGAGAGAGAGAGAGAGAGAGAGAGAATGAGAGAGTTAGCTCAACGGAAGAACACGATCCTGCCAGTAAACGGCTACCTTGTAGTTAGTTGTCTATTGAAGGTCGTATCACAGGGGCGACCTGTGGACTGCATTGAGTGTTCATGGTTCGATCCCCGGTACGGGGTGGAAACGTCGGGCGTGTTTCTTTACACTTGTTGTCGCTGTTCATCTAGCAGCAAGCAGGTACCTGGGTGTTAGCAGGCTGGTGTGGGTCACATCCTAGAGGACAAGATTAAGCTAAGTTGACCGAAATGCTCTGCATAATAAAGGGATTTTCTATATAGTATGTCACTGATGTCAGCTATGGTCTGTAGAAATTATATCATGTACTTCTGGAAATCAAGACTAATAATAATAATAATAATAATAATAATAATAATAATAATAATAATATTATTATTATTATTATTATATTAGTTAGTATATATATACAGCGGAAATATGCAACACTGTTGTTTTTTTAGTTTAACAGCCCGTTATTCTTGCAACAGTTAAGATGATATGGTGAAAAAATCTTCTGGTTAGAATACCGCCAACGAGTTTGGCATGCAGGATGGCAGGAACTGATGAAGACTGTGATCAGACGACACTTGTTGCAGAGCTGACCTGTTAGAGAGAACGTTTCGCTCTGGGTAAAGCTTCATGTTGACCTGGTAAAGCTCCAGTCTGAGTGAAAAGCTGTACCCAGTCGAGTCTCAGCTGCAGCCAGCGCAGTAGAGACTCGACTTACCCATGGAACTCCATGTATCGTTACCAAGGAAGAAGGTTGCCAGGGCTACTGGAGCTGCAGGTGCTGCCGGGGTTACCGGAGCTTCAGGGGGCTACTGGAGCTGCAGGTGCCGACGGGGGTTACTGGAGCTTCAGGGGCTACTGGAGCCACAGGGTCTGTCGGGGCTACTGGAGTTTCAGGGGGTATTGGAGCTGCAGGAGCTGTCGGGGCTACTGTAGCTTCAGAGGTTGTTGGAGCTGCAGGGGCTACTGGAACTTAGGGACTGTCGGGGCTACTGGAGCTTCAGGGGCTACTGGAACTTCAGGGATACTGGAGTTGCAGGGGCTGCCGGGGCTACTGGAGCTTCAGGGGCTATTAGGGATATAAGGACTGATGGGGCTACTGGAGATGTAGGGGCTGCCAGGGCTACTGGAGCTTCAGGGGCTGTCGAGGCTACTGGACCTTCAGGGGCTACTGGAGCTGCAGGGGTTGCCAGGGCTACTGGAGCTTCAGAGGGTTATTAAAGTTGCAGGTGCTACTGGAGCTGCAGGAGCTGCCGGGGCTACTGGAGCTGTAGGGGCTGCCGGAGTTGCCGGGGCTGAGAGAGCGCTGTTGCCTCACTCCATTAAGATGGCTGGACGATTGTGTCAGCCAGCGCCTCGGCCGCAGGTTACCCGATACCCACACTGCTCTCCGCTAATCCGGATACCCGACGAACTCATCCGCTAATCCAGATACCCGACGAACTCTTGGGTAATCCGGACGCCCGACGAACTCTCCGCTAATCCGGATACCTGACGAAATCTCCACTAAGAACGAAACATCACAACACCGTGACTGGAACAATGTTTCGGTCCCTCTCTGGCCTTCTCGTTTGGTTGTGACTTGACAGTAGACATGATTACCACGGAGGGGGTCCTACACCATGGGTCCTACACCATGGGTCCTACACCATGGGTCCTACACCATGGGTCCTACACCATGAGTCCTACACCATGGGTCCTGAACTATGGGTCCTACACCATGGGTCCTACACCATGGGTCCTACACCATCGGTCCTACACCATGGATCATACACCACGGGTCCTACACCATGGGTCCTGAACCATGGGTCCTGAACCATAGGTCCTACACCATGGGTCCTACACCATGGGTCCTACATAGGTCCTACACCATGGATCCTACACCATGGATCCTACACCATGGATCCTACACCATGGGTCCTACACCATGGATCCTACACCATGGATCCTACTCCATGGATCCTACACCATGGATCCTACACCATGGATCCTACACCATGGGTCCTACACCATGGATCCTACACCATGGATCCTACACCATGGATCCTACACCATGGGTCCTACACCATGGATCCTACACCATGGGTCCTACACCATGGATCCTACACCATGGGTCCTACACCATGGGTCCTACACCATGACCTACACCATGGATCCTACACATGGGTCCTACACCATGGATCCTACACCATGGATCCTACACCATGGGTCCTACACCATGGATATCACATAACACCATGGGTCCTACACCATGGATCCTACTACACCATGGATCCTACACCATGGGTCCTACACCATGGGTCCTACACCATGGATCCTACACCATGGGTCCTACACCATGGATCCTACACCATGGATCCTACACCATGGATCCTACACCATGGGTCCTACACCATGGATCCTACACCATGGGTCCTACACCATGGATCCTACACCATGGATCCTACACCATGGATCCTACACACCACCATGGATCCTACACCATGGATCCTACACCAATGGATCCTACACCATGGGTCCTACACCATGGATCCTACACCATGGATCCTACACCATGGATCCTACACTCCATGGATCCTACACCATGGATCCTACACAACCACCATGGGTCCTACACCATGGATCCTACACCATGGATCCTACACCATGGATCCTACACCATGGGTCCTACACCATGGATCCTACACCATGGATCCTACTCCATGGATCCTACACCATGGATCCTACACCATGGGTCCTACACCATGGATCCTACACCAGGGGATCCTACACCATGGGATCCTACACCATGGATCCTACACCATGGTCCTACACCATGGTCCTACACCATGGATCCTACACCATGGATCCTACTCGGTCCTACACCATGGATCTCACCATGGTCCTACACCATGGGTCCTACACCATGGATCCTACACCATGGATCCTACACCATGGGTCCTACACCATGGGTCCTACACCATGGATCCTACACCATGGATCCTACACCATGGGTGAGAGTAATATTAGCTATAAGACACGAGCTTGTAAAGGAGAGCATGTATCACCTGAGAGCTGAGAATAAGGTCGTCGATCCTGCAACATGAGAGGGTAATTCAATCCTTGTGGCTTCACACTTTATGACACATCACGCAGCGGAAGAATAACACTATGATAATGACCGCACGCGCGACGAACACACGCAAACACGCACAGCGAAGGTACGCACGACACACAAGCACGCACAACGAAGGTATGCACGACACGCGCAAGCACGCACGTACGCACGACAAGTATACAAACATACACATGCAGGAACGCACGAGGACACACACACACACACACACACACACACACACACACACACACACACACACACACACACACACAACACACACACACACACACAACACAAGATCTTAGCTCTACATAAACTGTAGAGGCGAAAGCAAGAAGTAATAGAGCATGGAAAATGAAGGATGATGGGAAACAAAGACTCAAGTAGGAGGACCACAAATTATAAATATATATAAATTATATACATGTATATATATATATATATATATATATATATATATATATATATATATATATACCGAAACTGGCCGGTGCCTCCACACTACCACTCTCTGAAAACTTACCCTCCTTCTCCTGTTGTTGCCTTTGCAACATTGCACAGCTCCTGATGATGCACTGAGAAGTGTGAAAGTACTTGAGCCAAAGATTTCCACCTCCCGTGGCTTCTCTTGCATATATATATATATATATATATATATATATATATATATATATATATATATATATATATATATATATATATATATATATATATATTATATATATATTATATATTTATAGGTAGTAGGTTGGTAGACAGCAACCACCCAGGGAGGTACTACCGTCCTGCCAAGTGAGTGTGAAACAAAAACCTGTAATTGTTTTACATGATGGTAGGATTGCTGGTGTCTTTTGTCTGTCTCATAAATATGCAAGATTACAGGTACGTCTTGCTACTTCTACTGACACTTAGGTCACACTACACATACATGTACATGTTTATTTATACACACCCATCTGAGTTTTCTTTGATTTTATCTTAATAGTTCTTGGTCTTATTACTTTTCCTTTTATATCCATGGGGAAGTGGAATAAGAATCTTTCCTCCATAAGCCATGCGTGTTGTAAAAGTCAACTAAAATGCCGGGAACAATGGGCTAGTAACCCCTTTTCCTGTAATAATTACTAAAAAGAATAATAAGAAGAAAATTGTCAAAGTGGGAAGTCTGAATGTGCGTGGATGTTGTGCAAATGATAAGAAAGAGATGATTGTGGATGTTATGAATGAGAAGAAGCTGGATGTCCTGGCTTTAAGTGAAACAAAGCTGAAGGGGGTGGGAGAGTTTCAATGGAGAGGAATAAATGAGATTAGGTCAGGGGTTTCAGAGTTAGAGCTAAAGAAGGAGTAGCAATAATGTTGAAGGATAAGCTATGGCAGGAAAAGAGGGACTATAAATGTATTAATGCAAGAATTATGTGGAGTAAAATGAAGGTTGGATGTGAAAAGTGGGTTATAGCAAGCGTATATGCACCTGGATAAGAGAGAAGTGTAGAGGAAAGAGAGATTTTGGGAAATGTTAACTGAATGCGTGGGGAGTTTTGAACCAAGTGTGAGAGTAATGGTGGTTGGGGATTTCAATGCTAAAGTGGGCAAAAATGTTGTGGAGGGAGTAGTAGGTAAATTTTGGGTGCCAGGGGTAAATGAAAATGGGGAGCCTTTAATTGAGCTATGTGTAGAAAGAGGTTTGGTAATAAGTAATACATATTTTATGAAGAAGAGGATAAATAAATATACAAGGTATGATGTAGCATGTAATGAAAGTAGTTTGTTAGATTATGAATTGGTAGATAAAAGGTTGATGGGTAGGTTCCAGGATGTACACGTTTATAGAGGGGCAACTGATATATCGGATCATTATCTAGTTGTAGCTACAGTTAGAGTAAGAGATAGATGGGAAAAGCGGAAGGTGGCAACAACAAGTAAGAGGGAGGTGAAAATGTATAAACTAAGGAAGGAGGAAGTTCGGGTGAGATATAAGCAACTATTGGCAGAAAGGTGGGCTGGTGCGAGTATGAGTAGTGGGGGGGGGGGTTGAAGAGGGTTGGAATAGTTTTAAAAATGCAGTATTAGAATGTGGGGCAGAAGTTTGTGGTTATAGGAGGGTGGGTGCAAGAGGAAAGAAGAGTGATTGGTGGAATGATGAAGTAAAGGGTGTGATAAAAGAGAAAAAGTTAGCTTATGAGAGGTTTTTACAAAGTAGAAGTGTTATAAGAAGAGTAGAGTATATGGAGAGTAAAAGAAATGTGAAGAGAGTGGAGAAAGAGTGCAAAAGGAGAGCAGATGATAAAGTGGGAGAGGCACTGTCAAGAAATTTTAATGAAAATAAGAAAAAGATTTGGAGTGAGTTAAACAAGTAAAGAAAGCCTAGAGAACGAATGGATTTGTCAGTTAAAAACAGAGTAGGGGAGTTAGTAGATGGGGAGATGGAGGTTTTGGGTAGTTTGCGAGAATATTTTGAGGAACCTTTAAGTGTCGACGAAGAAAGGGAAGCGGTAATTTCATGCACTGGCAAGGGAGGTATACCATCTTTTAGGAGTGAAGAAGAACAGGATGTGAGTGTAGGGAGGTGTGCGAGGCATTACGTAGAATGAAAGGGGGTAAAGCAGCTGGAACTGACGGGATCATGATAGAAATGTTAAAAGCAGGGGGGAGGGGTATAGTGTTGGAGTGGTTGGTATTTTTGTTTAATAAATGTATGAAAGAGGGGAAGGTACCTAGGGATTGGCAGAGAGCATGTATAGTCCCTTTATATAAAGGGAAGGGGGACAAAAGAGATTGTAAAAATTATAGAGGAATAAGTTTACTGAGTATACCAGGAAAAGTGTACGGTAGGGTTATAATTGAAAGAATTAGAGGTAAAACAGAATGTAAGATTGCGGATGAGCAAGGAGGTTTTAGAGTGGGTAGGGGATGTGTAGATCAAGTGTTTACATTGAAGCATATATGTGAACAGTATTTAGATAAAGGTAGGGAAGTTTTTATTGCATTTATGGATTTAGAAAAGGCATATGATAGAGTGGATAGGGGAGCAATGTGGCACATGTTGCAAGTATATGAGAGGTGGTAAGTTACTAAATGCTGTAAAGAGTTTTTATGAGGATAGTGAGGCTCAGGTTAGGGTGTGTAGAAGAGAGGGAGACTACTTCCCGGTAAAAGTAGGTCTTAGACAGGGATGTGTAATGTCACCATGGTTGTTTAATATATTTATAGATGGGGTTGTAAAAGAAGTAAATGTTTGGGTGTTCGGGAGAGATGTGGGATTAAATTATGGGGAATCAAATACAAAATGGGAATTGACACAGTTGCTTTTTGCTGATGATACTGTGCTTACGGAAATTCTAAAGAAAAATTGCAAAGGTTAGTGGATGAGTTTGGGAGTGTGTGTAAAGGTAGAAAGTTGAAAGTGAACATAGAAAAGAGTAAGGTGATGAGGGTATCAAATGATTTAAAGAAAAATTGGATATCAAATTGGGGAGGAGGAGTATGAAAGAAGTGAATGTTTTCAGATACTTGGGAGTTGACGTGTCAGCGGATGGATTTATGAAGGATGAGGTTAATCATAGAATTGATGAGGAAAAAAGGTGAGTGGTGTGTTGAGGTATATGTGGAGACAAAAAAAACGTTATCTATGGAGGCAAAGAAGGGAATGTATGAAAGTATAGTAGTACCAACACTCTTATATGGGTGTGAAGCTTGGGTTGTGAATGCAGCAGTGAGGAGGCGGTTGTAGGCAGTGGAGATGTTCTGTCTAAGGGCAATGTGTGGTGTAAATATTATGCAGAAAATTCGGAGTGTGGAAATTAGGAGAAGGTGTGGAGTTAATAAAAGTATTAGTCAGAGGGCTGAAGAGGGGTTGTTGAGGTGGTTTGGTCCTTTAGAGAGAATGGATCAAAGTAGAATGACATGGAGAGCGTATAAATCTGTAGGAGAAGGAAGGCGGGGTAGGGGTCGTCCTCGAAAAGGTTGGAAGGGGTAAGGGAAGTTTTGTGGGCGAGGGGCTTGGACTTCCAGCAAGCGTGCATGAGCGTGTTCGATAGGAGTGAATGGAGATGAATGGTATTTAGGACCTGACGATCTGTTGGAGTGTGAGGAGGGTAATATTTAGTGAAGGGATTCATGGAAACCGGTTATTTTTATATAGCCGGACTTGAGTCCGGGAAATGGGAAGTACAATGCCTGCACTCTAAAGGAGGGGTTCGGGATATTAGCAGTTTGGAGAGATATGTTGTGTATCTTTATACGTATATGCTTCTAAACTGTTGTGTTCTGAGCACCTCTGCAAAAACAGTGATTATGTGTGAGTGAGGTGAAAGTGTTGAATGATGAAAGTATTTTCTTTTTGGGGATTTTCTTTCTTTTTGGGTCACCCTGCCTCGGTGGGAGACGGCCGACTTGTTAATATATATATATATATATATATATATATATAATATATATATATATATATATAAATATATATATATATATATATATATATAATATACATATATATATACCTGAAGGGTGTTCCGAGGGTCAACAAAGCCCCCGCGGCCCGGTTCATGACCAAGTCTCGCAGGGGATCAGGGCCTGATCAAACAGGCTGTTGCTGCTGGTCGCACGCAAGCCGACGTACGAACCACAGCCTGGCTGGTCTATTGGTAATCCTCCCTTAAGTATGCTGGGAGGCAGTTGAACAGTCTTGGGTCCCTGACACTTATTGTGTTGTCTCTTAGCGTATTCGTGGCTCCCCTGTTTTCGTTGGGGGGATGTTGTACCATCTGCCAAGTCATTTGCTTTTGCTGGGATTGATTTTCGTGAGCAGATCTGGGACTAATCCCTCTAAAGTTTACCAAGTGTATATTATCATTTATCTTTCTCGCCTGCGTTCCAAGGAGTACAGGTCAAGGGCTTTTTTGGTACTTATACGTGCAGTGAAAGTTCTCTGTATATTCTTCAAGTCTGCAGTTTCACCTGCCTTGAAAGGGGCCTTTTTTCAACAAACTGGCCGCATCCCACCAAGGCAGGGTGGCCCAAAAAGAAAAACGAAAGTTTCTTCTTTTAAATTTAGTAATATGTACAGAAGAAATGGTCACTAGCTCACTGCGTTTTAATCACCTGTTAGGACACGCATGGCTAACTGATCTTGAAGACTTTCCATTCCCCGTGGTTTGTCTTGCATATATCACGTTCAGCTACAAGCTAGTATCATTTAAATACAAGTTAGTATAATTTAACTACAAGCTAGAACCATTTAACTACAAGCTAGTACCATTTAACTACAAGCTAGTACCATTTAACTACAAGTTAGTACCATTTAACTACAAGCTAGTATAATTTAACTACAAGCTAGAACTATTTAACTACAAGTTAGTACTATTTAACAAGCTAGAACCATTTAACTACAAGCTAGTATAATTTAACTATAAGCTAGAACCATTTAACTGCAAGCTAGTATAATTTAACTACAAGCTAGAACCATTTAACTACAAGCTAGTACCATTTAACAAGCTACTACCATTTTACTACAAGCTAATCAGTGACAAAAGAGGAACTTCACCCTTTATGGAAGCAAGGCCCTTCCTTGCGAACCTGGTCCTTCCTGGCGAACCTGGTCCTTCCTGGCGAACCTGGTCCTTCCTGGCGAACCTGGTTCTTCCTGCGAACCTGGTCCTTCCTGGCGAACCTGGTCCTTCCTGGCGAACTTACTGACATTCTGAAAATGAAGGAAATAGAGAGAGATAAGGATGGGTTGACTGGAGGAGAGCATTTGACACAGCATCACACCGGAGACTGATTCATAACTTGGAAACTCAGGCGAATGTGTGAGGAAAAATGTTGAAATTGATCACAATATACCTCGGTGATAGAAAACACGCTGGTGGCAAAGAAAAAATATAATAATAATAATAATAATAATAATAATAATAATAATAATAATAATAATAATAATAATAATAATAATAATAATAGTGAATTTGGGGAGAAGAGTTACAAGAAGAAAAGTAATGAGAAAGACCTGGGAGTGATAATTACATCTAGTGTATCCCCGAGGTGCATATAACATTAGCAGCACAACGGAGGCTAACAGATTCTAGAATTGTCTTTAGGTACCTCGGTAAAGAATTTCTGAAGACACTGTACACGAAGTGTATCATTAGGTTTAGTTAAGACTACGCCGCACCAACAACACCAACAGCACCAACAGCACCAACAGCACCAACAGCACCACCAGCACCAACAGCACCAACAGCACCAGCATCACCACCAGCACTTTCCTCACCATCCATTCCACCTCTCCACCGCCTTCTTCACACCCCCCTCCCATCACTCCACTACCCCTCCATCATTTTCCCCACCATTCCACCGATCTCCACAGCGCCGACATCAGCCTCACAATCAACAATCCATCACAGTTTGTGTTGGAGAGCCACGCCTCCCTGCCACCTGTCTGTATTTATCCAAGTTGTACACATGTACTACTCACACACACACACATAAAAACACAAACACAAACATACACACACACACACACACACACACACACACACACACACACACACACACACACACACACACACACACACACACACTCACACATACACAAGCAAACATTCAATACTTGTACAGTCAGAATGCATACTCGTTCCTCAGGACACAATTCTCACCTAGTCAATAAATCTTCCAGTCAAGACACACCGTCCTTCAACTTACCAACCAATCATTGGAAACATTCTGGGAGACACTGTAGACAGTATAAACTGTTGTAGCTCTTGAACTCAGCAACAACAGCAATGAACACCTGGCTTCATTAACGACAGCAAGATCTGCAAATATTGCTTAGAAACTGCCTACACTTAAACCTATAACACCATGAAACAGAATCAAAGAGCATTCAGTACTGAGAGACCATTCACCAACCTTCTTTTACAGGGGAACACACAACATCAGGTGCATGTGAGGTCTACACTCACAGTAGCCAATCACGAAGCGGTACCTCAATACCTAAAACCATACAGACATGGTCAAGTGGTTCAGTTCAAACATCAGAATAGCGAAGAAATGTGATCCAAGTGACTTGGACCGTGGAGTGATTGTTATTGCCAGACGGGGTGGCTTAGTATCTCAGTAACTGCTGATTTCCTGGAATTTTCACGCACAACAGTCTCTAGAGTTTACGGAGAACTGTGTGAAAAACACAAAGCATTAGTCAGGGGTAGTTCTGTGCAACATGAATGTGCAGTCGACAAATCCACTTGCAACATGAATGTGCAGTCGACAAATCTGCAGCAAAAGCATAACACTATCATGTCAACATGGACCAAAATGTCCACGTAGTGTTTCCAGCACCTTGTTGAATCCATGCCACAAAGAAATCAGGCTTTTTCTGGGGACAAAGGGAGATTACCCAGTACTAGAAGGGTGTACTAAATTTATATATATATATATATATATATATATATAATATATATATTATATATATATATATATATATATATATATAAATATATTGTGTGTGTGTGGTGTGTGTTGTGTGTGTGTGTGTGTGTGTGTGTGTGTGTGTGTGTGTTGTGTGTGGTGTGTGTGTGTGTGTGTACTCACCTCACCTAGTTGTACTCACCTAGTTGAGGTTGCGGGGGTCGAGTCCGAGCTCCTGGCCCCGCCTCTTCACTGATCGCTACTAGGTCACTCTCCCTGAGCCGTGAGCTTTATCATACCTCTGCTTAAAGCTATGTATGGATCCTGCCTCCACTACATCGCTTCCCAAACTATTCCACTTACTGACTACTCTGTGGCTGAAGAAATACTTCCTAACATCCCTGTGATTCATCTGTGTCTTCAGCTTCCAACTGTGTCCCCTTGTTACTGTGTCCAATCTCTGGAACATCCTGTCTTTGTCTTTGTTTTTGTCTTTGTCTTGTGTGTGTGTGTGTGTGTGTGTGTGTGTGTGTGTGTGTGTGTGTGTGTGTGTGTGTGTTTTACATATATGTATATGCTTACCAATTCACAAACAGGAGAAATTATTTACAAACATTATCTCTCAGACCACAGCAGGATTCGAACCTGCAAACTCGGAATCAGAGTACACAGTTGAACTAATGATTAAGTTAACACCTTGTCTTCCTATA
>NC_069409.1:64757545-64795045 GCF_026875155.1 Cherax quadricarinatus
AAGAACAGGAACAACTGAGAGTGAGAGTAAGAAGATACCAATGGAAGGAAACAGAGACAGGGCAGACATCGACAAACAGGAAAGCTCAGCCTTGGGGGAAAACACCAAACACAAATACTCAGAATCCCCTCATTTTCTACCATCCCATAGCAATGACACACAAAAACCAGAAACAAGCCACACTCCACAGCCCCTTCCCCCAGCACTAATACTACCATCACAACACCTTCCACAATATCTTACCCTGCCTTCCCCACCCCCATTCCACACTAATCCCTCCCACCTCCCAGATTACAGTACTGGAAAGGAACCTGAAGGTGTAATACACAAGTGCAACAGGAATAATAAATAATAATGAGGAATGGAAAGGGCGAATCATTGAGGCATCCCTGGACATCATACCACTCCCGGAGACAAAGTTCGTGGGGATAACAGATGCGATATTCACAACTGTATATTAGATCCTGAGGAAAGACAGAGGGAACAACAAGGGGGAAGGAGAAGTTGGACTGCTTATCAAAAACCAGAGGTGTTTTGAGGAGATGGGAGGAAGGGACAGAGGGAAAGCAGATGACTTCATAGTCGAAACACTTCAGACCAGGAGTCCAAAGGTGATGATAGCAGTGATGTACAACCCACCACTGAACAGTAAGAGACCAAGACAAGAGTATGATGAGAACAATAGAGCAATGACAGACACATAGCCAAGGTGGCAGAAGGGCCCACATAAGCAAGGCAAAGTTACTCGTCACGGGGATTTCAATCACAAGAAGAGTGATGGGAAAGCCTAAACCCACATTAAGGACCAGAAATGTGGAGGCTAAGATGCTGGAGACAGTATTGGAAAACTTCATGCACCAACATGTTAGAGATACAACCAGAGAGAGAGAGAGAGAGAGAGAGAGAGAGAGAGAGAGAGAGAGAGAGAGAGAGAGAGAGAGAGAGAGAGAGAGAGAGAGAGAGAGAGAGAGAGAGAGAGAGAAAAGAAAGAGAGAGAGAGAGAGAGAGAGAGAGAGAGAGAGAGAGAGAGATAGAGAGAGAGAGAGAGAGAGAGAGAGAGAGAGAGAGAGAGAGAGAGATGTACCAGCAAGGCTGAATTTTCGAATTCTCCTTGAATTGTTCAAACATAGGGAATATTACACACGAAAGGCCCCTTGGCGCTAGTGATCACGTAGTCCTGAGTTTCGAATATCTTGTACAGTGGAGAATGAAGAAGCACGAGAAGGACGGGAGAAGCCAAACTTCGAAAGAGGGACCTACACAGGTATTAAGTAATTCCTGCAAGAAGTGAAGTGGGAAAGAAAACTAGAGGGAAAGACAGTAAATGAAATGAGGGAACAAGTGACCACAAAGTGCAGAGAGGATGAGGAGTTCATACTAAAGGGTAACAGAAAAAAATGGAAAAACCAGAGTTCTTGGTTTACCTGGAGGTGTAAAGAAGCCAAAGCCAAGTGTACTAGTGCGCGCAAAAAGTGTGAAAGGCAAAGGACTTAAGATAAGAAGTTGAGCAGAAGGGACAGAAATAAATATTCATGGATAAGGAGAGAGGCCCAGCGGCAATATGAGAATGACACAGCATCAAAAGCAAAATCTGACTCAAAGTTGCTATACAGTCATATAGGGGGGAAAATAACAAAGACCAAGTAATCAGGCTGATGAAGGAAGTAAGGAAGGAAGCTCACAAAGATTAACTAGGAAGTATGTGAAGAGCTTAGCACAAGATTTAGAGAAGTATTCACAGTGGAGAAAGAAATGATCCAGCACACCGACGGGGTAGGTTGCACCAGCAAGTGCTAGATTCACTGCACATAACCCAGGAGGGGGTGAAGAAACTGCTAGATTAACTGGATACCTCGAAGGCGGTGGGTCCAGATAACATGTCTCTGTGGGTTCTGAGAGAGGAGGCAGAGGAACTGTGTGTGCCGTTAGCGGTTATCGAAACAGGGCAATTGCCAGAGGTGTAGAAGACAGCAAATGTAGTCCCAATTTTTAAGAAAGGAGACAGATAGGCAGCATTAAACTATAGACCAGTGTCGCTGACATGTATAATATGTAAAGTTATGGAGAAGATTATGAGAAGAGTGGTCGAGCACATAAAAAGGATTGGGCTTGTACATGACAATCAGCACGGCTTCAGGGGTGGGAAATCCTGTGTCACAAATCTACTTGAGTTCTACGACACGATAACAGAAGTAAGACAAGAGAGAGAGAGAGAGAGAGAGAGAGAGAGAGAGAGAGAAAGAGAGAGAGAGGGAGGGATGGGTAGATTGCATCTTTTTGGACTGTAAGAAGGCTTTCAACACTGTACCATGCATAAGACTGGTTCAAAAACTACAGAAGGAGGCAGGTATAGTAGGGAAAACACTGCAATGGATCAGGGAATACCTTACAGGAAGGCAACAACGAGTGTTGATACGTGATGAGGTGTCAGAGTGGACGCATGTGTCGAGTGGAGTTCCACAAGGGTTAGTCCTGGGTCCAGTGCTATTTCTTGTATATGTGAATGATATGATTGAAGGAATAGCTTGAGAAGTGTCCCTCTTCGCTGATGAAGTGAAAATAATGAGGAGAATATATGGTAAGAATAAAGGGGTATCTGGACAGGCCGTAATTTGGTCCGACAAATGGCTCCTGGAGTTTAACCCACCAAGTGCGAAAGTCATGAAGCTTGGGGAAGACAAAGAGGACCGCAGACGGTGTACAGAGTAGCGCACCAAACGCTGTAAACCTCACTTAAGGAAAAGGATCTTGGGGTGAGCATTATACCGAGTACGTCCCCTGAGGTGCACGTCAACCAAATAACCGCTCCAACATATGGTCGCCTGACAAACCTGAGAATACCATTTCGATATCTAAATAAGAAGTCATCCATAACACTGCACACCGTGTACATCAGGCCCATATTAGAGTATACAGTACCAATAAGGAGCCCGCAACTGGTCAAACATGTCAAGAAATTGGAGCAAGTGCAAAAGTTTGCAACAAGACTAATCTCGGACCCTGCAGCCACATATAGGCGAGTGTACACACACACACACACACACACACACACACACACACACACACACACACACACACACACACACACACACACACACGGTGTACAACTATGTGTACCCCTAACAACAATATTCAATACATCTATCGAAATAGGGAGATTGCCTGAGGCATGGAAGACAGCAAATGTAGTCCCAATCTTTAAAAAAGGAGACAGACATGAAGCACTAAACTACAGACCAGTGTCACTGACATGCATAGTATGCAAAATCATGGAGAAGATTATCAGAAGAGTGCTGGAACACCTAGAAAGGAATGATCTCATCAACAGGAGCCAACATGATTTCAGGGACGGGAAATCCTGTGTCACAAACCTACTGGAGTGGATTGCTTATTCTTGGACTGCAAGAAAGCGTTTGGCACAGTTCCACACAAGAGATTAGTGCAAAAACTGGAGGGCCGAGCAGGGATAACAGGGAAGGCAATACAATGGATCAGGGAACACTTGTCAGGAAGACAGCAGCGAGTCATGGTACGTGGCGAGGTGTCAGAGTGGGCATCTGTGACCAGCGGGGTCCCACAGGAGTCAATCCTAGGACCAGTGCTGTTTCTGGTATTTGTGAATGACATGACGGAAGGAATAGACTCTGAGGTGTCCCTGTTTGCAGATGACGTGAAGTTGATGAGAAGAATTCACTCGATCGAAGACCAGGCAGAACTACAAAGGGATCTGGACAGGCTGCAGACCTGGTCCAGCAATTGGCTCCTGGAGTTCAATCCCACCAAGTGCAAAGTCATGAAGATTGGGGAAGGGCAAAGAAGACCGCAGACGGAGTACAGTCTTGGGGGCCAGAGACTATAAACCTCACTCAAGGAAAAAGATCTTGGGGTGAGTATAACACCAGGCACATCTCCCGAAGCGCACATTAACCGAATAACGGCTGCAGCATATGGGCGCCTAGCAAACCTCAGAACAGCATTCCGACACCTCAACAAGGAATCGTCCAGGACCCTGTACACCGTGTACGTTAGGCCCATATTGGAGTATGCGGCACCAGTTTGGAACCCACACCTAGCCAAGCACGTAAAGAAACTTGAGAAAGTACAAAGGTTTGCAACTAGACTAGTCCCAGAGCTAAGATGTATGTCCTACGAGGAGAAGTTAAGGGAAATCAACCTGACGACACTGGAGGACAGGAGAGATAGGGGGGGACATGATAACGACATACAAAATACTGAGAGGAATTGATAAGGTGGACAAAGACAGGATGTTCCAGAGATTGGACACAGTAACAAGGGGACACAGATGAAAGGTGAAGACACAGATGAATCACAGGGATGTTAGGAAGTATTTCTTCAGCCATAGAGTAGTCAGTAAGTGGAATAGTTTGGGAAGCGATGTAGTGGAGGCAGGATCCATACACAGCTTTAAGCAGAGGTATGATAAAGCTCACGGTTCAGGGAGAGTGACCTAGTAGCGATCAGTGAAGAGGCGGGGCCAGGAGCTAGGACTCGACCCCTGCAACCTCAACTAGGTGAGTACAACTAGGTGAGTACACACACACACACACACACACACACACACACACACACACACAGATGAGCCACAGGGATGTTAGGAAGTATTTCTTCAGTCACAGAGTTGTCAGGAAGTGGAATAGTCTAGAAAGTAAGGCAGTGGAGGCAGGTACCATACATAGCTTTAAGAAGAGGTATGATAAAGCTCATGGAGCAGGGAGTGGACCTAGTGGCGGCCAGTGAAGAGGCAGGACCAGGAGCTGTGAATCGACCCTTGCAACCATAACTAGGTTAGTACACACACACACACACACACACACACACACAGGGAATGGAAGAAGTAGAGAAGGCAAAGGACAAAGGAGAATAAGGAGAGCAATTGTAGACCCAGAAATGAATATGCACAGGTAAGAAGGGAGGCCCAACGACAATATGAAAACGACATAGCAGCGAAAACCAAATCTGACCAGAAGCTGTTGTAAAGCCACATCAGGAGGAAAACAACAGTCAAGGACCAGGTAATCAGGCTAAAGAAGGAAGGAGGAGAGATCACAAGAAACGACCGTGAAGTATGTGAGGCACTCAACCTTAAAGGCAATGGGGCCGGATAACATCTCTCCATGGGTCCTGAGAGAGGGAGCAGAGGCACTATGTGTACCCTTAACAACAATATTCAACACATCTGTCGAGACAGGGAGATTACCTGAGGTATGGAAGACAGAAATGTAGTCCCAATTTTTAAAAAAGGAAACAGACACGAAGCACTAAACTATAGACCAGTGTCCCTGACATGTATAGTATGCAAAGTCATGGAGAGGATTAGCAGAAAAGTGGTGGAACACCTAGAAGGAATGAGCTTATCAGCAACAGCCAACACGGTTTCAGGGACGGGAAATCCTGTGTCACAAACCTACTGGAGTTCCATGATAGGGTGACAGCAGAAAGACAAGAGAGAGGAGGGGATGGGTAGATTGCATTTTCTTGGACTGTAAGAAAGCGTTTGACACAGTTCCACACAAGAGATTAGTGCAAAAACTGGAGGACCAAGCAGGAATAACAGGGAAGGCACTACAATGCATCAGGGAATACCTGTCAGGAAGACAGCAGCGAGTCATGGTACGTGGCGAGGTGTCAGAGTGAGCGCCTGTGACGAGTGGGGTTCCACAGGAGTCAGTCCTAGGACCGGTGCTGTTTCTGGTATTTGTGAACGACATGACGGAAGGAAAAAACTCAGAAGTGTCCTCTCTTTGTACATGATGTGAAGTTGATGAGAAGAATTCAATCGGACGAGGACCAGGCAGAACTACAAACTGATCTGGACCGGTTGCAGGCCTGGTCCAGCAATGGCTCCTGGAGTTCAACCCCATCAAGTGCAAAGTCATGAAGACTGGTGAACGGCAAAGAAGACTGCAGACGGAGTACAGTCTAGGGGGACAGAGACTATAAACCTCACTCAAGGAAAAAGATCTTGGGGTGAGTATAACACCAGGCACATCTCATGAAGCGCACCTCAACCAAATAACTGCTGCAGCATATGGGCGCCTAGCAAACCTCAGAACAGCATTCCGACATCTTAATAAGGAATCGTTCAGGACCCTGTACACCGTGTACGTTAGGCCCATATTGGAGTATGCGGCACCAGTTTGGAACCCACACCTAGCCAAGCATGTAAAGAAACTAGAGAGAGTGCAAAGGTTTGCAACAAGACTAGTCCCAGAGCTAAGTGGTATGTCCTACGAGGAGAGGTTAATGGAAATCAACCTGACGACACTGGAGGACAGGAGAGATAGGGAAGACATGATAACGACATATAAAATACTGAGAGGAATTGACAAGGTGGACAGTGGAATAGTTTGGGAAGCGATGTAGTGGAGGCAGGATCCATACATAGCTTTAAGAAGAGGCATGATAAAGCTCATAGTGCAGGGAGAGTGATCCAGTAGCGGCCAGTGAAAAGGCGGGGCCAGGAGCTTGAACTCGACCCTTGCAACCTCAACTAGGTGAGTACAACTAGGTGAGTACACACACACACACACACACACACACACACACACACACACACACACACACACACACGTTATAGTCTTCACGAAGCCAACTTCTAATTTATAAGCTCGAGAAATACCTTGGAACAAAACAATAATGACCTGTCATCCTCAATATATGCAAAAGATGGACCCTCCTCCTCCTCCTCCTTCCTTGTAAAGAAAAAAAAAAGCATTGACTCGTCTGAAGTTCTCTGAGTCATTCATCTTCATTTTACACTCGACCAATTTGCTGCGCTTGCCTACCACCCACTGTCCTGCCTCACACACACACACACACACATACACACCACACACACCACACACACAACACACACACACACACACACACACACACACATCACACACACACACAGCCCCCACACACTTATATATATATATATATATATATATATATATATATATATATATATATATATATATATAATATATATATAAACATTGTCTCTACCTCCACAGCAGGACTCGAACCTGCTAACTCTGTATCAGAGCCTATAGTACTTTACCATTGAGCTAGACCCAAGATAAGTATGGGCGCTTAGCCGAAGCTAAGCGATGTCACTCCATACCCCCGGGCACCATACCCCCGGGCACCATACCCCGGGCACCATACCCCCGGGCACCAAGCTCGTTTTGAAAGTTATTCCATCGAATCCTGCCACATGCAGTGGACAACGAAGAACGAGCATGGTGCCCGGGGGTATGGTGCCCGGGGGTATGGGGAAACATCGCTTAGCTTCGGCTAAGCGCCCATACTTATCGCAGGTCTAGTCTCGTGGTAAAGTACTGTAGACTCTGATACAGAGTTAGCAGGTTCGAGTCCTGCTGTGGACGTAGAGACAATGTTTGTAAATAATTTCGCCTGTTTTCAAATTGTTAAGCATGCATATATATATATATATTAATAATATATAATATATAATATATATATATATATATATATATATATATATAATATATATATATATATATATAATAATAAACTTGTAACAGTTGAAGGTTTTAGTAAATATTCATCAAGTTGAGCTAATTATCTCCCCTGATCTTGGCCTCCTCCTCTGATCCCTTTATTAAACTAAGATTATTAATATGTATATTGAAGAGGGAACACTGCTTGATTCAGTGATTTGCGGATAGTGGTGAACCAGTGCAGTGATTACCTCATAAGTGAAGGTAATTACTACGGTCTATTATATTAATTATAATTAAGTTATTGGTGGACGTGGGGTTATACATCAGACACAAGGAATGAAAAGGATTTTAAACACTTTTGCGGATGATATAAAAAATCCTGTGTATCGTTAACTTATAAAAATCAGTGCCAATCACTATATGGCCTAAAAAACTTTGATCATATAATGTGACTGATGGAGGAGAGAATGTAATGTAGATAATTACTATGTGATGGAAATGAGAGAAAATAATAAAGTCATGAGAATGGGGGAACTTGATGTTTAAAACAAACGTGGAACAGTACGTAAGTCTCTTCAGTCATCGCGTAACTACTAGTTGTGAGGGTTGGATGCCAGATGGACCTGCCTTCTTGCTTCTACTAGTGAATCTCATCCCCTGCAGCATCTTCCAGATCTTCCGCCTCACCTTCGACAGTATTTAAGACCTCATTCTCATGCTTCAGCTTCATATCGTTCCATACCATAGAAGTGAACTCTTCCCCAAGCTGAGTGAGGGACTGACCACCTCATATCTCTAAGGTTGATGGACTGATTACATCATCTTCATTTCACTACCAGATCTGCTGCCTCTGTATTAGACTGAAGAAGTCTACTATGTAGGCGACACGTTTCAGCAACAAAGAAACCCAATTGTTGTGTCTAACCATCGACTTGTCGGTATTTTATACTATTTTCAACATACTCATGTGTCTTACACACTCATGTGTCTTACACATGTGTCTGCTTTAGCTTCATCAACACTAAGAGACAACACGATAACAGAACACATAAATAATATAGATTATCACCGGAATATCACAGATATAAAACAATGAACAAGTTACATCCTACTCTGTTGCACTTCATTATAACCTTCAGATTCGTGAATGATGACTTGGTAATGACATGCTCAACGAATATTAGAATGTCTCTCAAGATTAGTAGGTGCTGGAGATAATACCCCTTAAATTACCAGGTGCTGGAGATAATATCCCCTTAAATTACCAGGTGCTGGAGATAATTCCCCTTAAATTACCAGGTGCTGGAGATAATACCCCTTAAATTACTAGGTGCTGGAGATAATACCCCTTAAATTACCAGGTGCTGGAGATAATACCCCTTAAATTACCAGGTGCTGGAGATAATTCCCCTTAAATTACCAGGTGCTGGAGATAATTCCCCTTAAATTACCAGGTGCTGGAGATAATACCCCTTAAATTACTAGGTGCTGGAGATAATACCCCTTAAATTACCAGGTGCTGGAGATAATACCCCTTAAATTACCAGGTGCTGGAGATAATTACCCCTTAAATTACCAGGTGCTGGAGATAATTCCCCTTAAATTACCAGGTGCTGGAGATAATACCCCTTAAATTACCAGGTGTCCCTATCCCTTGGAGATAATACCCCTTAAATTACCAGGTGCTGGAGATAATACCCCTTAAATTACCAGGTGCTGGAGATAATACCCCTTAAATTACCAGGTGCTGGAGATAATACCCCTTAAATTACCAGGTGCTGGAGATAATACCCCTTAAATTACCAGGTGCTGGAGATAATACCCCTTAAATTACCAGGTGCTGGAGATAATACCCCTTAAATTACCAGGTGCTGGAGATAATACCCCTTAAATTACCAGGTGCTGGAGATAATACCCCCTAAAATTGCTAGGTGGTGAGAAATGAGAAAGACAAAATAACTTGGTTGGTTGTCCTCTTCCACGTTTCATCTCTTACTCCTTCCCATAGCCACCGGTTTCCTTCAGTTCCCTTGATTTTTCCTCCCCTTTCCCCTCGACTTCCGCCTCCCCTTCCCTTCCTTCATCTCTCTTCTCTCTCCTTCCACCCCCCGTCCCCTCCATCAGTATCGTGTTGCCTCCCACGAGCGTAAACAAACAGGGCAGTTCCTGGGATTCACGGATATAGTTTCCTTGGCAAGATGACACCAGCGGGCGTTTTGTGGGTGAGGGTTAGAGGGAGGGAAGGTGAGGGGAGGGGGCAAAGGTGATATGATGGATATGTGGGTCAACGGGCCGCCAACAGCAACAGCCTGGTTGACCAGGCAAAGAACAGTGGCCGTAGCCTGGCCACGGGCCAGGCTACGGGGATAGGAAGTCTCGAAAGCCGGTCAGAAGTACATTATAAGGAGAGTGGTAGCAGGTGTGTTGTTAGTGAGAAGGGAGGGGCGGGTGATGGGTGTGATTGTGGTGATTGGTGGGTGGGGTGGATGCCACTAGGGGAAGGGGGAGGGTGAGAGGGGGGAAACGGAGAAGTGGGGTGAGAGGATTATTATTATTACAATAATGAGGAAGCGCTAAACCCGTAGGATTATACAGCGCCTGTGGGGGGATGGAAGACATTCAGGCTTAATTCAGGGAACTGGAGCACAGATCCAATTCCCTAGATCAAGAGCCCCTCACCAGCATCAGGGAACCTTCCTTGAGGGGTGGGGTGAGAGGAAAGACAGGTTTGGGTGTGGATCATGAGATAACGTGTGTCAAGAAGCTTGTGTGTTCCTAAGCATCATTCTCAGGTTTATACTCACTCCAGCGCAAATTTTAGAAAGGACAGAACTTCCTCTTTGACGTGAATTCAGTATTTAGTTTTGCTCGTTAATCTAGCTGGAAGTGCGTCTGGGAGACTCAGATTTATTTTAAACTATGTAGGTTCAGGCCGCAGGTAGCGGAAGCTACCAACAACAGCTCTCCATGAGGAAGCACAGCTGATGTTAACAAGACTTAGGTCTGGGCTGGAACGGGGCACGGGTTTCAAGTTGGAAAAATTTAGATTAAAAAAAGATATAGGAAAGCACTGGTTTGGTAATAGAGTTGTGGATGAGTGGAACAAACTCCCGAGTAGCGTCACTGAAGCTAAAACGTTTTGTAGTTTTAAAAATAGGTTAGGCAAATACATAAGTGGGCGTGGGTGGGTGTTAGCTGGAGCTGACTAGCTTGTGTTAGTAGGTCTGATGCAGCGCTCCTTCCTTCTTAAGTGGATATGACTTGGACCTGACTAGCTTAGGCCAGTAGGTAACTTGGACTTGCCTAACATGAGCCAGTAGACCTGCTGCAGTGCTCCTTATGTTCTTCACGACTAAGATGTAAATATGTAACGTTCTAGACACTGATTATCATGACTACAGCAGCTCGTTCGCCGCTGATATAATAAACTCCTTTTAAGATCCTCCCCCCTACCCTCCCCATACCCCCCTCCACCATCATACATGAAACAAAAAAAAAAAACTTTCCTTTTACTTACCCTTCATACAGACAAAAACGACAAAGCAAACCAACGAATCGTGACTCGGGAAATCGTAGTGACACGGTTGATAACAAACCAAAGCAGCATACACAGAGAAAAACGACATAAACTATGAACTCTCGCTCCCTTCCCCCCCCCCCATATCAAACACGAAAACGACAAAGCAAACACGAATGTTCCCTCTACTTTCCTCTCCCCCCAACACACGACAAACAACATAACTACGAACCCCTCACTCCCTCCCCCCACCTTCCACGTCACACACACACGAAAACGACAAAACAAACCCACAAACCTTACGCCCCTCCCCCTTTTTCCTCCACTCCAACAAATCTACAAATTCTTCCCCCTTTCCTTCCCCCAACACAAACAAAAAAGGGCAAAACAAACCCTCACCACAGACTCTAAAATTAAAATCTCACACTTGCTCACCCTACACGCACACTATAAACACAATCCTGCATAAATCATGTGTAAAATTTTCTAAATAGATCGTAATTTTTGCAAGGGATGAGGCAGAAGGGAGGCGGTGGAGGTGGTACTGAGGAGGAACAGCAGTAGCAGCAACAGCAGTGGCAGCAGCAGCAGCAGTGGCAGCAGCAGCAGCAGTGGCAGCAGCAGCAGCAGTGGCAGCAGCAGCAGCAATAGCAACAGCAGTAGCAGCAGCAGCAGTGGTAGCAGCAGCAGCAGTGGCAGCAGCAGCAGTAGTGGCAGCAGCAGCAGCAGCAGCAATTAGCAACAGCAGCAGCAGCAGCAGCAGTGGTAGCAGCAGCGGTAACAGCAGCAGCAGCAACAACAGTAGTAGCAACAGCAGTGGCAGCAACAGCGGCGACAGCAACATCAGCAGCAGCAGCAGCAGGAGTATCAAAGAAGAGACAGATGAAGGTAGTATCAGGTTCTGCGGAATATGCGGGTTGGTGGTATGTTGGAGCGGGTAATGAGGCGTAGGGGAGGAGGAGGAGGAGGAGGAGGAGGAGGAGGAGGAGGAGGAGGAGGAGGAGGAGGAGGAGGAGGAGGAGGAGGAGGAGAAGGAGAAGGAGAAGGAGAAGGAGAAGGAGAAGGAGAAGGAGAAAAGAAAGAATGGAAAAGAGAAAGTTGTAGAGGTAAAGAAAGGATGAATACCCGGTGAAAGCGGAGAAGACTTGACAGTTCACGCTCTTATACATTCACCGGGAAGCGCTAAACCTTTATGGGCCTCATAGCCCCCCCTAAGGAATGGGGGGCATTTGGGTTTGATCCAAGGAAGGGGAGGTCAGCTCCAGCTCCCTGGATCTACAGTCCTCCAGCAGCATCAGGTTTACGGTGCATTTTGAGGACAATCAGTCGGATGGCCAAATTTTTTCTCACTTGAGATATTGTGTAGTGGGACGGGTATATACATTTCTCAGTGCATATAAATCTCTGAGAGATATCTCTCAGGGTACGTACATCGGGATGTATATATATCCCTTCAGAGTGTTATACACGAATGGTATACAATAAAGATACCCAGCGTATGAGAGGTGTATATCTCAGGATATATAAATTAAGATGTGTATATATTCGTGAATATATACACATTTTAATCAGAGGTGTATATATTGGTGTATATCTTTCAGTGTATAGACATCAAGAGTCGTATCTCGGTGTATATAAATAACAAAAACGGCACAATACCGTGACTGGAACGATACACAAATAACCCGCACATAGAAGAGAGAATTTACGTAGTTAACTATTTTAAGAATGAAAGTGTTGTTGATGTTAGTGTACAGGTGAACTGCAATCTTAATGACCCGTCTGCAACTGATAGGTGGCAGGGTTGCTGGATGTAGGATTCGGCAGGGGTGGTGGATGACGGGATCAAGAGAGGCGCTGGATAAATGGGGCGGCAAGGGTGCTGGATGAAGATGGGTAGGGTAGAAGCGCCGGGATATGTGGAGGGGGGGGGGGTGGCAGAAACACAGCTCCATCAGGAGAAACAAAAGAGCTTCCGTGTGCTGCCGCAGGCCTATACATCACCACACAACAGATATCCATGTTTGGGCGTAAATCGAGAACTAGATGACTCGGTCAGAGGAGAGTGCCATCCCTGGGGGGGTGCCTCGAGGGCCTATGAAACCGTAGACGACCTCTGAGGCAACCGACCTTCGCGGCACTGGAAGTTTAGCGCTCTTTTCCCTCCTCACCACCTACAAATGTACGTGAGGATCCGCCATATTGCTTGGTTCCCATGTCGTCCCAGTGATGCCAACGCAGGACCCACATCTTCACCTTACGGTATTTATATTCGAACTGTTTTATTAGCAAATGAGGCGAGATATCGAGGCTGATATTACGAATCTTTTGCGGTGTGGCTGTTAAAATATTGCGGTATTTTTGACAAATGATGCTCAGGGGTTGCTCTAGAGGTTTCACAGGCAGGGGATAAAAGCATAAACAAAAATCTGGGGTGATTCACTGGAGCCCCTGTTCGACCTCCCACACATTGTTCGTCCTGGAGCCGAATCTGCCGCAGTCTCTCCCTCAATTATCCACACGCGGCATCAACAAGGCCCTTTAGCCATAACGTGCACGACATTACAGTCGCGGAAGTGACCCCTACGACGTCCCGGCGTAGCAGCGAAGTGAGGGTGCCAGGTGCAAGTGTGGGTAATGACACTGATCGCCAGCCAGCACCAAGACAATGATCAGACAATAGAAAACGGAATCCTCTTTCACCCGCTCAAGTTGCAGTTGGAAAATAAGGAACCCGACTTATTAAACCTTTGTTGCCCCTTAATTGAACACTGAAAAGAGCAACATATCAAAGTTCATGAGGGTGGGCGGCGTCGAAGGGCGTCGGAGGCCAGGATGTCATCGGGAGTTTCGCTCTTGCCAACACTAGCGTGGAGTAGGGATTCTTGAGGACATCCCTATCCGACTGTCACTCAACAACCAATCATGTTCAACAGGCAATTACAAAGGGCTAGTGTGCGTGCACTCAAGGCCTGAACTTGGCTCTTACGGGAAGTTGGCACTTGAGGCCTTGTGGCACCGACCACTAAGTGAGTGCCAATAATTGAGTGGTCGCCAGGAAGATGAGATTTATGAAGGCTTCCTGTGGTGATTAAGATAATCAGGACAGAGAGATGCTTGCCTGGGGCCGGGGCGTAACTCAGCCCAGGAGGACGTCCGCTCATCCCTCTTCTGGTTTTACCCTGTTCATCTTTACATTCCAGCACTGCCCCGCCCCGCCCCACCCCACTATCACCCTGCACTATCCACCTCACCTCACATTGCCCCGCCCCACCCAACACTGCCCCGCCCACCCTACATTGCCCCGCCCCACCCTACACTGCCCCGCCCCACCCTACACTGCCCCGCCTCACCCTACACTGCCATGCCTCGGTTCGGTACCGTCTTGCAATTAATTAACCGGGCGTGAAAATAGCTTTTTAAGAGCCGTGTCGTGGTCATCATAGAATTAATAGGCCTGTCGGAGACCCTCATAACCCCCTACACACACACACAAACACACACATACACACGTGTATGTGTGTGTGTGTGTACTCACCTAGTTGTGGTTGCAGGGGTAGAGTCACAGATCATGGCCCCGCCGCTTCACTGGCTGCTATTGGGTCACTCTCCCTGCACCATGAGCTTTATCATACCTGTGTGTGTGTGTGTGTGTGTGTGTGTGTGTGTGTGTGTGTGTGTGTGTGTGTGTGTGTGTTAGTTACCATTCTGTCCTAGGCACATGTCGATTAGACACTTGGCCTGTTGTATATAAGTGTGTGTGTGGTGTGTGTGTGTGTGTGTGTGTGTGTGTGTGTGTGTGTGTGTGTGTGTGTGTGTGTGTTTTAGTAAATACTTCTTAAGCCTTAGCATGATTATGACGTGGAACGGCCTAGACAGTGATCCATACACAGGTTTAAGAATAGACATGATAAGTCTCACGTAGCCGGGAGGGAGGCAGGAGCAAAGTCTCGATCGACCCCTACAATCACAAAAAGGTGAGTACAAACAGGTGGTACGCGCGTGCGTGTGTGTGACTGCTTGTCCTCTGTATTAAGAGATTTCACAAAATCGTAAAAATTAACAAACGTGTGTAAGGAGCATGATGTATCCCTCAATCTTTGATAGAGGGATACATCATGCTCCTTTGACTGAGGGATACATCATGCTTGACACGAGAGTAACCGCTCAGCAACTGACGTTACTACTCATGACACATGATACGCCTTCTATACGACCCAAAGCTCACTTGACACTTAACACACCTATGACACAACCCCAAGGTTCCCTTGACACATGAAACATCTCTATAGCTATATCACTGTTCTTCCTATTAAAAGTGAATGTAGGCAGCAGCCGGGGTGTATCACAAGCATTTTCTCTGCCATGTAACAGATGGGATAAATTGTAGCGATCGTGGTAATAATAATTATTATTTTTTTATAGTCACGGGGAAGCTGTAAAAACGTCACTATGGTCATGCAACGTCTATTGGAATGGAACTTAATCAGGTTAGATCCAAGGAAGGGAAGGCCACACTAAATCAAGACAACACGTCAACAAGTGGAAAATAGACACTTAATAAAGTGTTAATTTTTATTGGTTAGAACACTTCACCAGCATCAAGGTACAGACTCCCCTTCAAGTCAGTAGCGAGTGTACACTCGCTGCTTCACTAAATAAAAAATGAAATTAAGCGTAGTGCTTGTACTAAAATGCACACATTGGCTTGGTAAAACTTGATTTAGGCTCTTGAAATATGACAGTCAGTTACTCTGGACATATAATTCATAACAATGTTCTACATATAGGGTTGTTAAAATGCTGACTCTTAGCGTGCGTGGGAGACTTGACTGAAAATTGAATCAGGCTGGTTTGTTAACCACTCTGAGTTTGGTTGCAAGTTACTGTGGCTTCTGATTTTATTACGTTTATTTGCGAGTTACCAAGCTGTGTCGTGGAAGCTCCTAAATCTAGCACATCATTTTCTGAACTTAGGTTAGAAGTGCGTCAGTCAATTACTTTTGTAATGCATTTCATTAATCTGTTCTGCTCTTCATAGAATTATTAAGACGTTGTTTCTTAAATACATCAGTGACCTTAGTGAAAAAAGATAGTTAAGGCTAACTTGCTAATTATTACCAATATTCTTGCTGGATCCTGTAATTATTTTATTGCTCTTATTACAGATGGATGATTTTGTGCTAACTTCACTAATGATGATTAGCTTGATTTATACGAATTTTAATATTTGTCTAATAGTTGATAATTTAATAATAAATAGCTTATATTAGAATCTTTACAAAGATATGATGAATATAAAGAAGGGACAGGCGTATGGTATTTAGTCAACTCGTAATATTTGTATTTTGATTTATAGCTGTGTAGAGTGGAACAAACGTTTTGTCTTCATTAACTTTTAATAATCTAAAAGTAGTAGATTAATCATGGATGAATTATTCGCTGTATTAATTGGAGTCAATGATATTTTTTTTCTCGAGGTAAACATTTATAGTGAGGTACTCTTGGCAGTGTTCTTCATTTGTTTACAGGGAATATTTGTGTTAGCGAGTGCTCTCTCGTCTCGCTGATGTTATAACGCTGATGTTAGACGGACAGAATCATGTGTCAGCCCATTTTAAATTTAGAATAATATTAAAATAATGGAAGCCTATCGCCATCTCTTTCTTTAATTTCTCTGCTGAAGCACAACTCTGGTTAACCACGGCAGTAAACTAGGTGTTATTTTCATCCCTGTTATTTCCCCATGGTACTGATGATGCCTCCCTTAGTCATTGTGGAAAAGCTTTCGCCACTAAGTTTCTGCATAGGTTACGTTCCTGATAAAGAATTATTTGGAAGGAAGAGCATATGGAAAATACGATTACGTTCTTTACTTCTCGAAAACTATATATTTTTTTTAATTTCATAATTCGTCAAAAATATTGTTCTTCACACTTTACATTGTAGTTGTTGCTTGCTAATCTGGAAATATGTGGAGTGTTGATGTGACCCAGCACAATCCCTACAAGCAAGGAACCAGCATCATTTGCAGTCATGTTAATATCAGTCAAAACAAGTCACAGTTCCATACCTAACTGTACCAAACATACATAAACTCACCACACGTACGCCAAATAAACACAGAGTGAAGATGAGTGGATTTCAGAAACTATTAACTAAGAAAAGCACTGTAGTATTGTAGTTAAATCATGATGGAAGGTGTTGTTGCTCTTCAAGGGCTGCAGTAGCTTGAGCCGTATGAACTCTTCTCCCAGTGGTTTGTAAGGCCAATACAGCTCACTACGACGTAAGTTATGGTAGCCCTATACACCATGTATACAATAATTTCGCAAAAATCATTCTGAACCTAACGAAAACGTATATTTCATTGTGTTTATTTATTATTACATTATTTTAAACTTATTTAAAATATATTTAGTTGGGTTGGGCTAAAAGGTTAGGTAAGCTTTCTAAGGTTCTTTTGGTACAAAATTATTAATTTTTACATTAACATAAATGAAACAATATATATATCTTTAAACGTATAAGAGAATATTTTAGAAAGGACTTAATTTTAAATGAGTTCTTGCTAATTGACCAGTTTTACCTATTCGGCACGACACATATATTAATGCATCCACGGAAACAAGTGGTTTTAAAGCAAAAAACATGCTACTGCGACCAGCCGGGCGTTGAACCTGAGTTACTTACCCAGCCTCCTGGGAAGCTAGGCTAAATTCTCGACGCCTTAATCAAGAATTTAGCTAGTTTCCCGGGAAGCTGGCTAAATAACTAGAGTTCGATCCCCGGCAGTACGCAGCATGTCATTTGCTTTGAAACCACTTGTTTCCGTGGATGCATTAATATATATTATATATATTATAATATATATATATATATATATATATATATATATATATATATTATATATATATATATATATATATATATATATAATAATATATATACATATATATATATAAGCCAAAAGGCAAATAGAAACAAACACAAACACAAAGCAAGATAGACAGACAAGCAGATGAACACACAAAGATAGATATATTCATCGACAACATGGAATATGAAAGAAAGAGGAGGTCCATGAGGGAGTAATTACGCCGTAGCCGGGGGCAGCAGCAGGGATCCAAACACTGGCGCTCAAGGCAGTGTTGCCACTAACCTTCCTTCCTTCCTTCCCAGTACTTCTAGTTTAGCTTTTTTCTGTCACACAAGAAAGCGGCGAATTGTTTTGGGGGTTGCGTTGGACTTTGAGATGTATTAAATAACACCTCTGCTCTTTTTACGTAGAGAAGCGGTTCTTACACCTCGTAGAAGTTACGCAGGTTGTGGCTGTGTTACTGGGGTCCTATATTCCAACATTCATTTGAGTGGTATATTTGATTGTCTTTTAATTATTTTACAACATTTAATTTACAGTCTATGAGCTTTTATCTTCCCTCAGCTCATTTCAAAGCCATTCCTATCTAAGCTCTACTGTCACTCCCCTCGTTCAATTTCTTCAAATTTTACCAAATAAGTTCCGCATAACTATGTACTGACTACATGAACAACTAAATGTTACCTATCACTGTACGAATATTGTATCAAGCTGAAATATACTACTATTACTACTACTACTACTATTATTATTATTACTACTATTACTATTACTACTACTACTACTACTATTACTACTACTATACTACTACTACTACTATTATTACTACTACTATTACTACTACTACTATTACTACTACTATTGTGGAAAATTGCATTTACTTGGATGTATCATTATATACATAACAGAAAATGATAACAAAGATAATTATTATTTATCAGAGTTACATCGATAAGTAGGAATTTGGTACACCTCGGTCACAAAAAATGTCCCCCTTCGATACCTACCACTGTCATATCCACAAGTTGCTCTGGACCTATTATTAAATGAAATATACATACACCAGGAAAGTTGGTAAATATATAAACTTGTGGACTGTATATTAAAAATAATAAATGGTTATATATATACACAATTACATAACAGAAGGAAAATATATCTTAATATCACTCACCAATTTGACTGGAGATTAATGTGTATCATACTCAGAAAACCTCACTCTAACTAAATCTATGAAAATAATGCTGGCTAGAATTACACACAAATCTAGAGAGCTTATCTGAGGTTCCTGGAGCTGTCTTGTCCAGTCGTCTGATATCTCAAGTTATGCAGGAATGCACATCCACCAATTTCGTCTCCTATTTGAGAGGTGTCAGCCCAATTTTAACCTCTAGAGCACGAAAAATTCTTCCCATTACACCAACGTTTGTACAAAATTCAAAACCAAGATGGCGAGTCTCGTCTGCGCAGACGCAGGCTTTCCGTTTTCTATGACATAAATATTATTAAATACAGTATGGCCATCTATTTACATATAAATACTGAATTTCTGGAAAATATATACAGTATTTTCCACAACTATTACTACTACTACTACTACTACTGTAACTACTACTACTACTACTGCTATTACTACTACTACTACTACTACTACTATTGCTACTACTACTACTACTACTACTATTACTACTACTACTACAACAACAACTACTACTACTACTAATAATAATAATAATAATTATTATTATTAATATTATTATTATTATTATTATTATTATTATTATTATTATTATTATTATCATAACTCCCAAATTCCTAGTTACCACCTGGTAAAGCTGGGCAGGAGGTGTAAGGAAGCTTGCTCATAGTTCCGACTCCTCCAATATTGATCCTTTGCTATACTGAGCACTCTAGGATGTTTCAGAGTAACTTTACACTAATTTGTGCCCCATAACGCTGTTATTCTCTCTCTCTCTCACTGTATTGTATTGATAAAACTCTTGGTGGGCAAAACCTTTCCATAATACATTGTAAGTTACACAAAAGTCTTTGTTTTCGTGTTCTTATTCCGGTCGGCTGCTACAAATGCAGTCTTGAGAGGCAGGTCTCAGGTACACAAGGGCGCAACTGGAAGTTAAAAACACTGTGGAGTTACAAGGATGTTAGGAAATACTTCTTGAGTCTTAGAGCGGTTAGGAAGTGGAATGGACTAGGCAGCGAAGCGGTACAGATAAGATCCATACATAATTTTAAGAGTAGGTACGATAGAACTCACGCAGCCAAAAGAGAAGAAACCTAGTGGCGGCCAGCTGAGAGGCGGGGCCAAGAGCTGAGGCTTGAACCCTGCAACCACAAATAGGCGAGTACACACACACACACACACACACACACACACACACACACACACACACGCGCGCGCGCGCACACACACACACACATACACACTCACACATACACAGTATAGGCTAGGTGGCCAAAGACTGCAAACCTCGCTCAAGGAGAAAGATTTTGAGGTGAGTATAACACCGAGCATGTCTCCGGAAGCACACGTCAACCAGATAACTGCTGCAGCATATGGGCGCCTGGCAAATCTGAGAACAGCGTTCCGATACCTTAGTAAGGAATCGTTCAAGACACTGTACACCGTGTACGTCAGGCCCATAATGGAGTATGCAGCACCTGTTTGGAACCCACACTTGATCAAGCACGTTAAGAAATTAGAGAAAGTGCAAAGGTTTGCAACAAGGTTAGTTCCAGAGCTAAGGGGAATGTCCTACAAAGAAAGGTTAAGGGAAATCGGCCTGACGACACTGGAGGACAGGAGGGTCAGGGGAGACATGATAACGACATATAAAATACTGCGCGGAATAAACAAGGTGGACAAAGACATTATGTTCCAGGGAGGGGACACAGAAACAAGAGGTCACAGTTGGGAGCTGAAGACTCAGATGAGTCCAAGGGATGTTAGGAAGTATTTCTTCAGTCATAGAGTTGTCAGGCAGTGGAATAGCCTAGAAAGTGAGGTAGTGGAGGCGGGAACCATACATAGTTTTAAGACGAGGTTTGATAAAGCTCATGGAGCAGGGAGAGAGAGGACCCAGTAGCAACCAATGAAGAGGCGGGGCCAGGAGCTAAGATCCTACCCCTGCAACCACAAATAGGTAGGTGAGTACACACACACACACACACACACACACACACACACACACACACACACACACACACACATACAGAGTCTTTAATTTGCCAGGAAGTGGAACAATCTGGAGAGTGTAGTGGAGGCAAGATCCATACATAGCTTTAAGAAGAGTTACGATCAGGCTCTTGGAGCAGGGAAAGATTGGAATTAGTAGAGATTAGAGAAGAGGCGTGGACAGGGGCAAAGACTCGACCCATACAACCACAAACTGGTGAGTACAAATAGGTGAGAGAGCGCGCGCGAACACACACACGTCTATATATGTTGGTACTGTGTACATAAAAATAGCTATGAATGATAAAAATATGGTACAGCTAGTGAGGCATTTTACCGTTAGTGGATGAAAGAGCGAGAATAAAAGGAGATAAATAGTGGGAGTAAACATTTTGACAGAAAAAATATCCAACCTTTCTTTCCCAGTGCCATCACGAACGATCACGCATCTCAGCGCGCAAAAAAAATGTATTTATACCTGATTTGGCTCTAAAGGTATACACATCCATCGGATCACTACCTGGATCAATGGAAAATAATAAATGATAAAAAAATGCATGTTTTTGACCATATAAATTACAAGGGCTAATAGGAAGACTGCCAATTAAACCCCCAAACGAGCCATGATATATTGTGGTGAATATTTCCCTTCCCCCCCCCCACCCCCTTTTATCAATGGCCTAGTACCCTCAGGTTGTGAGGGCTAGAAGCTGCTAAACCACGCGGATACACAAGAGTCAATTTCGTGGTTGTAGAGGGAAGGGGGGGGGGGTAAAAATCTCCCTTATGGCAGTAGATGACGAGGCTCCATTCATCACATTGTTGTGGTCGAGTGGAAGAAGTTTTACATACGGAATATGTTTACATCATGGAGGAAAAAAGAGAGGATTTTATTCTGATTATTAAGCCTGAGGGTTATTAACCCAGAGTAACCCAATGAAATCTCTGGCTTATTTCCAGTGGGTTCTATGAGTCTTTTCTCCCTCCCCTCAGGATGCGAGCCACTGCAGTCGGCTAACACCCGGGTACCTAGTTACTGCTAGGTGAAAAGGGGCAACGGGTGTAAGGAAAGATGCCCGATGTTTCCAATTGTGCTGAGATCGAACCCGGGTCTTTCAGATGCGAGCCGAAGACGCTATCGCTTGAGCCAGGCTCAGTGACCGTCCTGAGTAGCGTTTTCTATGCGACTGAAGCTGCGGCACAATAACAGCTGGAGCAACAAAAGGAACATATATAAAAGTTTATTTTGTCAGTGAAAGAGAGAGCGAGAGAGAGAGAGAGAGAGAGAGGAAGAGAGAGAGAGATGAGAGAGAGAGAGAAGAGAGAGAGAGATAGAGAGAGAGAGAGAGAGAGAGAGAGAGAGAAAGAGAGAGAGAGAGAGAGAGAGAGAGAGAGAGAGAGAGAGAGAGAGAGAGAGAGAGAGAGAGAGAGAGAGAGAGAGAGAGAGAGAGAGAGAGAGAAGGGAGAGAGGAGGATGAAGATTGGAATGAGAGATTACATGAGAAATGCAGATAACACGAGACATTACATTCTATAGATAAGAATATTATACGAGTTATAGGGGACTAAACATATGTCTGACTGCCAGAGCCTCGGTCTTGACAGATGAGTAAACCATAAGGCTCTCTCCATACTCTCCACTCCCTCCGACCACACTGCCAGGAGACAAAATTGGGTAAAAAGAATTGCCAAAGAAGGGGACAGGACCACCACCACTCTTACTACTACTACTACTACTACTACTACTACTACTAATACTACTTCCATTACTACTACTACTACTACTACTACTACTACTACTACTACTACTACTACTACTACTACTACTACTACTACTACTACTACCAAAACTAACACTGTCTATAAGTCTTTGATTTACTAATACTACTATGCAGCTGTTGTTGCTACTATTACTACTACTATATTAAATTAAAATACTAGAGTTAAATAGTTCTCTTCATGTTCATGATGAGTTTACTCCTACTTATTTATAGTGAGAGACGCAAAGTTGTAGAAATATTCTGGAAGAGTCAGACACCTGCCAGTGTGTGAGGCAGCGCTGAGGTCACACTGTCGTGCTGGGTTGTCTGTGGTTGCTTCTCAGGGCTCTAGTGAACCACCTTCATGGTCCTGTTTTAAAGGCAAGTCCTATCTATGTTAATACAATACGACCCCCCTCCCCTCCCCAAGATGCGACCCACAACAGTTGATTAATACCTTGACGTCTATTTACTGTTGGCTGAGCAAGGGAAGTAGGTGTTAGGAGTTTTGTCCATGCATCTCTTTCCGCTCTGAAATTGAACCCGGGTTCTTCAGGTTGTGAGCTGAACACCATCACTAAGCTACAGGTCATCTTTATTTCCATCTGAGATCTGTAAAACGCATATCCACTCGTTTTTAAAGGTACTGTATTATATATGCACTTTGTTTCACTGTTCTACGATAAGGGGCTAAAAAGAGTCTTTAAGCCACATTTGTGTTGTATCTCTTGCCGAAGAGTTTCATAATGTTGTTTTATCTTGTTTGTTTTTGTTTGTTAGTGACTTGAAGGTTTGAATAAACTATCCCCATAGTCTCCCTCCCTCCCCCCCCGTTCCTGTCCCATCATCCTTTCCTTCACCACCCTACCTCAATCACCACCCCTTCTCCATCACCCTTTCTCCACCACCAACCTGCCACTACAACCTCCACCTCCACCCACCACCCACCTCCACCACCACAAAACCCCCCTCCACCACAACCCACCTCCACCACAACCCACTCCACCACAACTCACCTCCACCACAACCCACCCCTACCCAACACCCCCTCCACCCACCCCACCCCACCCCCTCCACCACCCCAAAACCCACCTCCACCCCAAACCACCCCCCACAACCCCCCTCACCACAACCACCCCCACCCACCCCCCACCCCAACCCACCTCCACACAACCCACCCACCACAACCCTCCACCACACCCACCTCCACCACAACCCCACCTCCACCAACAAACCCCCCCCCCACCTCCACCACACCCACCTCCACCACAACCCACCTCCACCAACCACCTCCACACAAACCCCCCTCACCACAACCCACCTCCACCACAACCACCTCCACCACAACCCACCTCCCCCCCAACCACCCCACCACAACCCACTCACCACCACAAACCTCCACCAAACCACCTCACCACAACCCACCTCCACCACAACCCACCTCACCACAACCCACCTCCACCACAACCCACCTCCACCACACCCCCCCCCTCCACACAAAACCCACCTCCACCACAACCCACCTCACCACACAACCCCACCTCCCCCACAACCCACCTCCACACAAACCACCTCCACCACAACCCAACCTCCACCACAACCCACCTCCACCACAACCCACCTCCACCACAACCCACCTCCACCACAACCCACCTCCACCACAACCCACCTCCACCACCACAACCCACCTCCACCACAACCCACCTCCACCACAACCCACCTCCACCACAACCCACCTCCACCACAACCCACCTCCACCACAACCCACCTCCACCACAAACCCACCTCCACAACCCACCTCCACCACAACCCCCCTCCACCACAACCCACCTCCACCACAACCCACCTCCACCAAACCCACCTCCACCCCCACAACCACCTCCACCACAACCCACCTCACCACAACCCACCTCCACCTGAGCACCACCGCGGCTCCTTATTGCTAATGGAGACATTAATATCTTGATGGTCTTACTTCAACCTTTAAATTAATGGGAGGAGACGGTATGGTGCCATTATCCTGGGTGGGGGGGGAGTAGAGGGGTACCCATCCTCATATTGGCACTCAACCACCCACTCACCCATCCACTTACCCACCCATCTACTCACCCACCTACTCAACCACCCGCTCAACCACCCACCTACCCTCTCAACCACCCACTCATCCACCATCCAACCCATTCAACTACCCGCTCAACCACTCAACCACTCACCCATCCACTCACCCACCCATTCAACCACGCACCCACTAGCTCATCCATTCACGAGGGGAGCGCCAAAGCCGTAAGGGGAAGTCATCCCTCCTTCCTTGGATCAAGATTTCCTCACTAACCTCAAGGAACCTCCCTCGTTCAGATTTAATGTTAGGGAAGGATTCTTGATCCAAGGAACTGGAGTTGCCATTAGCTTTCTTTTATCAGACTTGACTCCCTGTCACGAGATATTCTATGACTCCTACGGGTTTAGGGCTTCCCCATGAATAATAATAAATAATAATAATAATAATAATAATAATAATATTAATAATGTAATCAGTAGCAGCACCAACACCACCACTACCATGACAACAACCACCACCACCACCACTACCACCAGCATCACCACCAGCACCACCACACATAGCACCACCACACATAGCACCACCACTACTGCCTCCACCAGCACCAACAACCTTAGGGATCACACCAACATCTCGGCTTTAAAAAACAAAAGATAAACATTGCCATTTCTTTGCTGGTTCCCCTCTGGTCGTCTCTTAAATGATTCTTCTCCCCTCTGGCTGCCCCTCGTCCATAACTCTTTCCCCCTTTCATTTATTCACTCCATCTCACCTCCCCTACCGCCCTCCATTCCCAGCACTTCCCTCCCTCCCTCCCTCTCCTTATTCCTTCAATGCCCCTTAAGGGCTCTTGATCCAAGCAAACTGGAACTGTCTTTGCTTTCTTAGATAATCATTAATTATTTCCTGTTCCCAAGACGGTGTATGATTCCTTATGGGTTCAGCGCTTCCCCATTATTCTATTACTACCCATTTTTTCTTCTCCCTTCATTCTCACTCTCCCCATTATCTACATTCTTCCCTCCCTCACTATGTTTCTCTTTTTTTCTTACTCTAATTATAAGTAATTTCAGACTTACAGAAATATTAAAAAAAAAATGAAAGGTTGGACTGAGATGGTGAAGGAGGTTTTGAGTAGCAGGAGCGTATGTGTGAACGTCTTACATCAGAGTAGAGACAAAAAGGTTTTTGGGATTTGATGCACTGTTGGAGTGCCAGTATAAAGATGTCTGTGGGATGGATACGGGAATCTGGGATACCTAGAACTGATTTTTTTTTTTTGTGGAGATGAATACCGTTAGTGCAATGACTGTACTCAGAGAGTGGGGAGGTTAAATGCAAGTTTATAGCCTATCGCTTAAGCTTTCCACCAAATTAGAAGAATTTAATCCCTAAAATTGGGATTGAGGCTGGTTGGCTAGTGGAGTTCACAGCTTATCAGCTACACTAGGGTCATCAAGGTCGCACTAAGTGCATTAACAGTGTGATGATGACTGCTTCACCTCTTAACTAGAAACAAAACATCCAGGATTAGAGGAGGTATAGACTGAAATAGAGACTCTAGACTCCTTAAAGTGATGAAAATTGTGTAAAATTGGCCAAATTACCGAAGGCACACTAGCAAAATAGGCTAGAATTGCGTCAGTTTAAGCAGTGAAACAGGAGTGTAAAGGATTCTCTACTACCATTGTCTTTATTACCATCCTTGACTTACAGCAGTATTGATCAGATGAAGCGATTTGTTTACTTTGATCATATTTTAAATGGGAGAAAACGAGTCACATCAGTGACTCGTTTTGAATATTGTCAACTCCTCCGTCCACCCCAACAAAATCTCGCCCGCCGTAGGGTCGACCGTCCATCCTGGTTGAATAGATCTATGATTGACCATATGATGAGACTGTAACATATGAAATGACTATAATATCTTATATATATATATATATATATATATATATATATATATATATATATATATATATTATATATATATATATATATATATATATATATATATATATAATATATATATATATATATATTATATATATATATATATATATTATATATATATATATATATATATATATATAGTGGTACCTCGGTATACGTCCGCTTTGAAACAAGTCCAACTTGGTATACGTTTTGTTTGGACGCGAAAATTTTTGCTTGGTATACGATCTTTGTTTGGAATATGACTCGCGTGTTAGAACTTGTATCAAAATCAATTCAAAATCTTTATTTCATTGTAAAGCTTACAATGTGTGGTTTACATGTTATCAAATTTTAATTACAAAGAAGGCCACTAGCATGCCTAGGCATTTCGGGCAGACTAATACAAATTCTTAGGAATTATTAAGAATTTTATGTTTACAGTCATTTGGGTGCCCGCTAGCGTCAGTGCGCCCGTTGCTACTATTCCTATTGAGAGAGTTTTGGAAAGATCACTTTACTATCGCCTATTGCATAACTCTCATTGACAAAACTTGGCAGGAAGTTTCATATAACAATGAACTGTGTTTGGAGAAATTTGTGGCCAGAAGCAGTGGCTGAAAGGGACTTTGAGGGCTTTGAGGCTGTGTCTATAGTGGAGGATATTATCTCTCTGGGCAGGTCCATGGGTCTGGATGTGAGTGATGGTGATGTGGAGGTGTTAGTGGAGGGGGACAGGGAAGAGCTGACGACTAACTAGCTGCAGGAACTTGAGGAGGAGGATCACAAGACTAAGATGGATGCACTCTCTTTAGGCTGGGAAGAGGAGACAGAGGAAGCCCCTACTTCATTAATCAAGGAAATCTTTGCCAAATGGATGGACGTCAAAACCTTTGCAGAGAAGTACCATCCCAACAAAGCCCAAACAAGCCGTAATAACATTGTCTGGAATGACCAGACAATGTCACATTTCTGAAACATCTTGAGGAGAAGGCAGAAGCAAAGTTCCTTGGACAGATTTTCTGTAAAAGTGAAACCTGGTGAGCTTCAACCAGGTCCAAATAAGGAAAAGAGACAGTAAAGAGACAGTAAAGAGAGAGTAGAGACAATAACATTGCCTCCTCCTCCCGTCTCAGCACTATCCTAGTTGTTAGGTAAGACACATCTGCAACAGTTAGGTATCTTTATTATGAAACGTTTCGCCTACACAGTAGGCTTCTTCAGTCAAGTACAGAAAATGGTATTTTATACCATTTTAATGTTCAATCTGTCAGACACTGCAACACAAGGGTATCTTGGTACAGACCTGCAATCAACTTCGACAACTTCCACTAGTGAGAGGGGCTGGATTTGAGAGGGACCTGACTTCTCAACATCTGAGTTCTTACCTCTCCTAGTGGCCTACGTCTCACCTCTTGGCGCTATAAAAAGCTCCATCCTGTCACTTCTTCTCCATATTGTTTCATACTATGGAACAATGTTCTTCTCCAGACTGAGGGACTGACCACCTCAAAACTTTAAGGGTGATGGACTGATTACATCGTCTTCAAGTATCTTCTGCTTCTATCAACTTTTCTGTACTTGACTGAAGAAGCCTACTGTGTAGGCGAAACGTTTCATAATAAAGATACCTAACTGTTGCATATGTGTCTTACCTAACAACCTGTCGGTATTTTATACCATTTTAATGTTCACTATCCTAGTTGCCACTCGACTTCAGCAAACTGAGATTAAATTTATATTTGTTTCATCTAATTTTTTTTTGTATTTATGTATGCATTTTAGTACTAAGCAGTGTTTAAATTATCTTATACAACCTCATCAATGTACAATATGCCAGTAACAATAGGATTTTTTTTTCATGAGAACGAATTAATAGCTTTCCTTATATTTCCTTTGGGAAAAGTCCAAGGTCCTGGCACGGATTAAGGACATATACTGTGACATCACTATATATATATATATATATATATATTATATATATATATATATATATTTTATATATATATAATATATATATATATATATATATATATATATATATATATATATATATATATTGCCAAGAGCTAGTATCGCATTTGTAATTCCGTCTTTCACATTACCTCTGATAGGATGAGCTGTGTGTGCACAATAACCAAGGGGTTCAGTCGCCGTGCACTCCGAGAAAGGCGTCCTCCTCCGCCTAAGTGTCTCACGCGTACATTGCCTTACACTTCGATACACTCACACGCTGCCACATTAACTTTCTTAAGCAGTGAAATATGAAGACTCAAAGCCAGTCAGAAGCGACAATCACAAAGTTATCACATAGAAATTACTAACCCATATTCTTAAAAGAAATGTCAAATTGGCACCTACGCAGACCTAAATTGGCACCTACCCAGACCTAAATTGGCACCTACCCAGACCTAAATTGGCACCTACACAGCCCTAAATTGCCCCTTCACAGACCTAAAAATGTTCAAACTTTTATTTTCTTGGTAAGACAGACTAGCTCATGAGGCACATCGAAGGTGACATCTTCACTTATTGCAGGGGAAACCAATTTAATAAAATTGGTTAATGTAAAACTTGCATATTTGTGGCTTACGCCGGTTATGTTCCGTGTATTCGACGTTCGTCACCCCCCCCCTCCCATGTACATGACGTCTCGACCAGCGAACTGGCAGTTCAGAGTAACAGTTCCGGGTCCCCCGCTGCTGCATTACTTGTCCAGCCGGCTTACCCAGCCAAGGTGCCGGCTTACCCAGCCAAGGTGCCGGCTCACCCAGCCAAGGTGCCAGCTTACCCAGCCAAGGTGCCGGCTTTCCCAGCCAAGGTGCCGGCTCACCCAGCCAAGGTGCCAGCTCACCCAGCCAAGGTGCCGGCTCACCCAGCCAAGGTGCCGGTTCACCCAGCCAAGGTGCCGGCTCACCCAGCCAAGGTGCCAGCTCACCCAGCCAAGGTGCCGGCTCACCCAGCCAAGGTGCCAGCTCACCCAGCCAAGGTGCCAGCTCACCCAGCCAAGGTGCCGGCTCACCCAGCCAAGGTGCCGGCTCACCCAGCCAAGGTGCCGGCTCACCCAGCCAAGGTGCCGGCTCACCCAGCCAAGGTGCCGGCTCACCCAGCCAAGGTGCCGGCTCACCCAGCCAAGGTGCCAGCTCACCCAGCCAAGGTGCCAGCTCACCCAGCCAAGGTGCCGGCTCACCCAGCCAAGGTGCCAGCTCACCCAGCCAAGGTGCCGGCTCACCCAGCCAATGTGCCGGTTCACCCAGCCAAGGTGCCGGCTCACCCAGCCAAGGTGCCAGCTCACCCAGCCAAGGTGCCAGCTCACCCAGCCAAGGTGCCAGCTCACCCAGCCAAGGTGCCAGCTCACCCAGCCAAGGTGCCGGCTCACCCAGCCAAGGTGCCGGCTCACCCAGCCAAGGTGCCGGCTCACCCAGCCAAGGTGCCGGCTCATCCAGCCAAGGTGCCAGCTCACCCAGCCAAGGTGCCAGCTCACCCAGCCAAGGTGCCAGCTCACCCAGCCAAGGTGCCGGCTCACCCAGCCAAGGTGCCAGCTCACCCAGCCAAGGTGCCAGCTCACCCAGCCAAGGTGCCGGCTCACCCAGCCAAGGTGCCAGCTCACCCAGCCAAGGTGCCAGCTCACCCAGCCAAAGTGAATCCATATTACTAGCACTTCTATTCCTTCTACTATTATGATTACTAGTACTACTTCTGTTGCTACAACTATTACTACTACCACTACTATTTCTATTTTTACTACTGCTACTATCTCGCTTCACTTCATTTTCTGTCTCTTGTGCCAGGACGACGTCTCGATCCGACCTCGACCATTTCCAGAGTCACATTTGGAGGAAGAACAAACAGGTAACAGTTTAAAGGTGATCCTCCGGGAACATTTCTAACGTTATAAAAAACGTTTATATTCAACACGGAAACGTTTTATGAGAAACTGAAGGAGATGAAGCGAATTATAAACGGTAAACTTCAATAAGCAGCCGATAAACTGACGATTATCTATTATCTGTCTAGTTTTAAGTAGTTACTATGTGTTAGAATTAGTCTGCCCGAAATGTCCCGGCATGACAGTGACTTTCTTTGTATTTAGCAAACCAAAATTGTTATTACACATTGTAAACTTTACAAGGAAATAAACCTTTATCTTTATAAACAAACGATAAACCCACAACAGACGGAGCGTAAGTGGTAAACCAATTACATCCCTTTTTTCGCTACTTGTCACTACAAAATTCAACATTTTTCACTCTGTCAAAAAATTCGGAAACTTCACACACACACAAGCACAATCTGTCTACAAAAAACATTACTACATTGCCAAATAATTTATCTCCAGTGGATTAACTTAACATAAAGTGGTCGTACGTGATTAACATAGCAAATTACCAGAGTTTTTTTTTTTTTCCCAGCAACATCATGATAGAATAATCTGTAAATTTTTGTGCTCTTGGATGAGTTGGGAAAAAATATTGTTTCAGAGCAAGGTAGAGCTGGGCAGGAAGGAAGGAGGTGCGTGGACTAGTGTTAATTTGTGTTAATATTGTAGCAGCTGGTGTGGGTGTTGTAGCAGGTGGTGTGTGGGTGTTGTAGCAGGTGGTGTGTGGGTGTTGTAGCAGGTGTGTGGGTGTTGTAGCAGGTGTGTGGGTGTTGTAGCAGGTGTGTGGGTGTTGTAGCAGCTGGTGTGGGTGTTGTAGCAGGTGGTGTGTGGGTGTTGTAGCAGGTGGTGTGTGGGTGTTGTAGCAGGTGGTGTGTGGGTGTTGTAGCAGGTGGTGTGTGGGTGTTGTAGCAGGTGTGTGGGTGTTGTAGCAGGTGTGTGGGTGTTGTAGCAGGTGTGTGGGTGTTGTAGCAGGTGGTGTGTGGGTGTTGTAGCAGGTGGTGTGTGGGTGTTGTAGCAGGAGGTGTGTGGGTGTTGTAGCAGGTGGTGTGTGGGTGTTGTAGCAGGTGGTGTGTGGGTGTTGTAGCAGGTGGTGTGTGGGTGTTGTAGCAGGTGGTGTGTGGGTGTTGTAGCAGGAGGTGTGTGGGTGTTGTAGCAGGTGGTGTGTGGGTGTTGTAGCAGGTGGTGTGTGGGTGTTGTAGCAGGTGGTGTGTGGGTGTTGTAGCAGGTGGTGTGTGGGTGTTGTAGCAGGAGGTGTGTGTGGGTGTTGTAGCAGGAGGTGTGTGGGTGTTGTAGCAGGTGGTGTGTGGGTGTTGTAGCAGGAGGTGTGTGGGTGTTGTAGCAGGTGGTGTGTGGGTGTTGTAGCAGGTGGTGTGTGGGTGTTGTAGCAGGTGGTGTGTGGGTGTTGTAGCAGGTGTGTGTGTGGGTGTTGTAGCAGGTGTGTGGGTGTTGTAGCAGGTGTGTGGGTGTTGTAGCAGGTGTGTGGGTGTTGTAGCAGGTGGTGTGTGGGTGTTGTAGCAGGTGGTGTGTGGTGTTGTAGCAGGAGGGTGTGTGGGTGTTGTAGCAGGAGGTGTGTGGGTGTTGTAGCAGGTGGTGTGTGGGTGTTGTAGCAGGTGTGTGGGGTGTTGTAGCAGGAGGTGTGTGGGTGTTGTAGCAGGTGGTGTGTGGGTGTTGTAGCAGGAGGTGTGTGGGTGTGTTGTAGCAGGAGGTGTGGTGGGTGTTGTAGCAGGTGGTGTGTGGGTGTTGTAGCAGGTGGTGTGTGGGTGTTGTAGCAGGTGGTGTGTGGGTGTTGTAGCAGGTGGTGTGTGGGTGTTGTAGCAGGAGGTGTGTGGGTGTTGTAGCAGGTGGTGTGTGGGTGTTGTAGCAGGAGGTGTGTGGGTGTTGTAGCAGGTGGTGTGTGGGTGTTGTAGCAGGAGGTGTGTGGGTGTTGTAGCAGGTGGTGTGTGGGTGTTGTAGCAGGAGATGTGTGGGTGTTGTTGCAGGTGGTGTGTGGGTGTTGTAGCAGGAGATGTGTGGGTGTTGTTGCAGGTGGTGTGGGTGTTGTATCAGGTGACGTGGATATATATAGGGCAACCAGTGCATCGTAGTAATATGACAGTGGTAGAGTGGAGATTTCTCAAAGGGAGCCTGGATAACAGTACGAGCGTCTTGGAGTCTTCTTCAGGATGGCTGGGATGCAAATTTTTGTATGTCTCTCTCTGGTGGCAAGCAGTACCCCAACAGAGCCTTCCCCGGGCCGTCTGGAAGACCTTGCCAGGACTACCGCAAGTCCTTCCTCCACAGCTTCTTACTAAGGCTCTCTAAGAGTCCTCATATCCTCCACCAATCCTTCAAATCCTTCCTTCCCAGGACTTCTTTGAGCACTCACTAACAGCTCCACAGTTCTTCGATCCTTCTCAAGACCCTGCTAGGACTTCCGGAAGTCCTTCCTTTCCCATAATCTGGCTAGGTTCTTCCCAGGAGCTGTACAGGTAGCCACGTAAGAAGCAACAGGATGAGGCGAGATCATTACCTTAATTACGGTTGCTGAAGATGGGTGTGTGTACGGTAGGGGAACTTCCCTTCCTTACTACAACTTCCAATTAGAATATATCAGTTTTAGGGCTTTTTATTTTGCTTCTTTATGGTGGAATTATATGCAGGAGGGCGGTAAATACCGCCTCGTTTGGGGGTTGTAAACTAGACGTGGTAAGGCTGAGCCGGGCCCCTGGTGGTGCCGCGCAAGATGGGTCTCTTGTAGTGCGATTTGTCACGGAGGACGTTTCTGGCTCCATTAACAGGGTGAAACTCGAGTTTACACGCTCAACGTCTCCACTAGACGGACGGGAATCTTTATACGGACGTCCTTGGGGCTATAATTTCTATCCACGTTAAAAGATAATATCTGCAAAGAACAGACAGGACCGATACGTCGTCGTAAGCTCCTCTCTCCTATGCGCTGGGTTGTGTAAAATATCTATTTTAGTACCTCTGTAAATGCCTCTTGGATGCGTCTTACTTATTATTTACATTTTGCTTCCTCTACGTCGTGTTTCATTCATTCATACCCTTTATTTACCTGTTAAATGGTTCGCTATTTTTTCTCTTTAGCTGCTTCAACTGAGGCGAAAATCTTAATGGCTAGATCGCTGACACCAAGATGAACCTCGGGCCGACACTGTCTTAATATATGACACTGTGGTGAGGCAGTGTGGTGAGGCAGTGTGGTGAGGCAGTGTGGTGAAGCAGTGTGGTGAGGCAGTGTTGTGAAGCAGTGTGGTGAGGCAGTGTGTTGAAGCAGTGTGGTGAGGCAGTGTGGTGAAGCAGTGTGGTGAGGCTGTGTGGTGAGGCAGTGCGATGAGGCAGTGTGGTGAAGCAGTGTGGTGAGGCAGTGTGGTGAAGCAGTGTGGTGAGGCAGTGTGGTGAAGCAGTGTGGTGAGGCAGTGTGATGAGGCAGTGTGGTGAAGCAGTGTGGTGAAGCAGTGTGGTGAAGCAGTGTGGTGAGGCAGTGTGGTGAAGCAGTGTGGTGAGGCAGTGTGGTGAAGCAGTGTGGTGAGGCTGTGTGGTGAGGCAGTGTGATGAGGCAGTGTGGTGAAGCAGTGTGGTGAGGCAGTGTGGTGAAGCAGTGAGGTGAGGCTGTGTGGTGAGGCAGTGTGATGAGGCAGTGTGGTGAAGCAGTGTGGTGAGGCAGTGTGGTGAAGCAGTGTGGTGAAGCAGTGTGGTGAGGCAGTGTGGTGAGGCAGTGTGGTGAGGCAGTGTGGTGAGGCATGTGGTGAAGCAGTGTGGTGAGGCTGTGTGGTGAGGCAGTGTGATGAGGCAGTGTGGTGAAGCAGTGTGGTGAGGCAGTGTGGTGAAGCAGTGAGGTGAGGCTGTGTGGTGAGGCAGTGTGATGAGGCAGTGTGGTGAAGCAGTGTGGTGAGGCAGTGTGGTGAAGCAGTGTTGGTGAGGCAGTGTGGTGAAGCAGTGTGGTGAGGCAGTGTGATGAGGCAGTGTGGTGAAGCAGTGTGGTGAAGCAGTGTGGTGAAGCAGTGTGGTGAGGCAGTGTGATGAAGCAGTGTGGTGAAGCAGTGTGATGAAGCAGTGTGGTGAGGCGTGTGGTGAGGCAGTGTGGTGAAGCATGTGATGAAGCAATGTGTGTGAGGCAGTGTGGTGAGGCAGTGTGGTGAAGCAATGTGGTGAGGCAGTGTGGTGAAGCAGTGTGGTGAGGCATTGTGGTGAAGCAGTGTGGTGAGGCAGTGTGGTGAGGCAGTGTGATGAAGCAGTGTGGTGAGGCAGTGTGGTGAAGCAGTGTGGTGAGGCAGTGTGGTGAGGCAGTGTGGTGAGGCAGTGTGGTGAAGCAGTGTGGTGAAGCAGTGTGGTGAGGCAGTGTGGTGAAGCAGTGTGGTGAGGCAGTGTGGTGAGGCAGTGTGGTGAGGCAGTGTGGTGAAGCAGTGTGGTGAGGCAGTGTGGTGAAGCAGTGTGGTGAGGCAGTGTGATGAGGCAGTGTGGTGAAGCAGTGTGGTGAAGCAGTGTGGTGAAGCAGTGTGGTGAGGCAGTGTGATGAAGCAGTGTGGTGAAGCAGTGTGATGAAGCAGTGTGGTGAGGCAGTGTGGTGAGGCAGTGTGGTGAAGCAGTGTGATGAAGCAGTGTGGTGAGGCAGTGTGGTGAGGCAGTGTGGTGAAGCAATGTGGTGAGGCAGTGTGTGAAGCAGTGTGGTGAGGCATTGTGGTGAAGCAGTTGTGGTGAGGTGGTGTAGTGAGGCAGTGTGGTGAGGCAGTGTGGTGAAGCAGTGTGGTGAAGCAGTGTGGTGAGGCAGTGTGATGAAGCAGTGTGGTGAGGCAGTGTGGTGAAGCAGTGTGGTGAGGCAGATGAACAGTGTGGTGAAGCAGTGTGATGAAGCAGTGTGGTGAAGCAGTGTGATGAAGCAGTGTGGTGAAGCATGTGGTGAAGCAGTGTGATGAACCCAGTGTGGGGAAGCAGTGTGATGACGCAGTGTGGTGAAGCAGTGTGGTAAAGCAGTGTGGTGAAGCAGTGTGGTGAAGCAGTGTGATGAAGCAGTGTGGTGAAGCAGTGTGATGAAGCAGTGTGGTGAAGCAGTGTGATGAAGCAGTGTGGTGAAGCAGTGTGGTGAAGCAGTGTGGTGAAGCAGTGTGGTGAAGCAGTGTGGTGAAGCAGTGTGATGAAGCAGTGTGGTGAAGCAGTGTGGTGAAGCATGTGATGAAGCAGTGTGGTGGGGCAGTGTGGTGAAGCAGTGTGATGAAGCAGTGTGGTGAAGCAGTGTGGTGAAGCAGTGGTGGTGAAGCAGTGTATGAAGCAGTGTGGTGGGGCAGGTGGTGAAGCAGTGTGGTGAGACAGTGTGATGAAGCAGGTGATGAAGCAGTGTGGTGAACAGTGTGGTGAAGCAGTGTGGTGAAGCAGTGGGGTGAGGCATGTGGTGAAGCAGTGGTGAAGCAGTGTGGTGAAGCAGTGTGATGAAGCAGTGTGGTGAGGCAGTGTGGTGAAGCATGGGTGAGGCAGTGTGATGAAGCAGTGTGATGAAGCAGTGTGGTGAAGCAGTGTGGTGAAGCAGTGTTTTTGAAGCAGTGTGGTGGGGCAGTGGTGAAGCAGTGTGTTGAAGCAGTGTGATGAAGCAGTGTGGTGAGGCAGTGTGGTGAACAGTGTGATGAAGCAGTGTGGGAAGCAGTGTGTGAAAGCAGTGTGGTGAAGCAGTGTGGTGAGGCAGTGTGATGAAGGAGTGTGATGAAGCAGTGTGGTGAAGCAGTGTGATGAAGCAGTGTGGTGAAGCAGTGTGATGAAGCAGTGTGGTGAAGCAGTGTGGTGAAGCAGTGTGGTGAAGCAGTGTGATGAAGCAGTGTGATGAAGCAGTGTGGTGAAGCAGTGTGGTGAAGCAGTGTGGTGAAGCAGTGTGATGAAGCAGTGTGATGAAGCAGTGTGGTGAAGCAGTGTGGTGAAGCAGTGTGGTGAAGCAGTGTGGTGAAGCAGTGGATGAAGCAGTGGGTGAAGCAGTGTGATGAAGCAGTGGGTGAAGCAGTGTGGTGAAGCAAGTGTGGGAAGCAGTGGGGGAAGCAGTGTGATGAAGCAGTGTGGTGAAGCAGTGTGAGAAGCATGTGGTGAAGCAGTGTGGTGAAGCAGTGTGATGAAGCAGTGTGGTGAAGCAGTGTGATGAAGCAGTGTGGTGAAGCAGTGTGATGAAGCAGTGTGGTGAAGCAGTGTGATGAAGCAGTGTGGTGAAGCAGTGTGGTGAAGCAGTGTGATGAAGCAGTTGGTGAAGCATGTGATGACGCAGTGTGGTGAAGCAGTGGGGTAAAGCATGTGGTGAAGCAGTGTGGTGAAGCAGTGTGATGAAGCAGTGTGGTGAAGCAGTGTGATGAAGCATGTGGTGAAGCAGTGTGATGAAGCGTGTGTGAAGCAGTGGGGTGAAGCAGTGTGTGAAGCAGTGTGGTGAAGCCGTGTGGTAAAGCAGTGTGATGAAGCAGTGTGGTGAAGCATGTGATGAAGCAGTGGTGAGGCAGTGTGGTGAGCAGTGTGGGAAGCAGTGTGGTGAAGCAGTGTGGTGAAGCAGTGGGGTGAGGCAGTGTGGTGAAGCAGGGTGGGAAGCAGTGTGGTGAAGCAGTGTGGTGAAGCAGTGTGATGAAGCAGTGTGGTGAAGCATGTGATGATGCAGTGTGGTGAAGCAGTGTGGTGAGGCAGTGGGGTGAAGCAGTGTGGTGAAGGCAGTGTGATGAAGCAGTGTGGTGAAGCAGTGTGATGAAGCAGTGGGGTGAAGCAGTGTGGTGAAGCAGTGGGTAAAGCAGTGTGATGAAGCAGTGTGGTGAAGCAGTGTGATGAAGCAGTGTGGTGAAGCAGTGTGAT
>NC_069409.1:64800045-64882545 GCF_026875155.1 Cherax quadricarinatus
GAGGAGGCTGGAGGCTGGAGGCAGTGGAGATGTCATGTCTGAGGGCAATGTGTGGTGTGAATATAATGCAGAGAATTCGTAGTTTGGAAATTAGGAGAAGGTGTGGGATTACCAAAACTATTATCCAGAGGGCTGAAGAAGGGTTGTTGAGGTGGTTCGGACATGTAGAGAGAATGGAACAAAACAGAATGACTTCGAGAGTGTATAAATCTGTAGTGGAGGGAAGAGGGGGTAGGGGTCGGCTAAGAAGGGTTGGAGGGAGGGGGTAAAGAAGGTTTTGTGTGCGAGGGGCTAGGACTTCCAGCAAGCGTGCATGAGCGTATTTGACAGGAGTGAATGGAGATAAATGGTTTTTAATACTTGACGTGCTGTTGGAGTGTGAGGAAGGTAACATTTATGAAGGGATTCAGGGAAACCGGCAGGCCGGATTGAGCCATGGAGATGGGAAGTACAGTGCCTGCACTCTGAAGGAGGGGTGTTAATGTTGCAGTTTAAAAACTGTAGTGTAAAGCATCCTTCTGGCAAGACAGTGATGGAGTGAATGATGATGAAAGTTTTTCTTTTTCGGGCCACCCTGCCTTGGTGGGAATCGGCCGATGTGTTAATAAAATAATATATATATATATATATATATATATATATATATATATATAAAATATATTATATATATATATATATATATATATATGTGTGTGTGTGTGTGTGTGTGTGTGTGTGTGTGTCTGTGTGTGTGTGTGTGTGTGTGTGTGTGTGTGTGTGTGTGTGTGTGTGTGTGTGTATCGTGCCTGATAGGAAAAAAATGGTCAATTAGCAAGAATTCATTTAAAATTAAGTCCTTTCTAAAAATTTCTCTTACACGTTTAAAGATATATTTTTTTCATTAATGTTAATGTAAAAAATTTTAATTATGCACCAAAAGAATCTTAGAAAACTCACCTAACCTTATTATAACAAACGCAATTTATTTTAGCCTAATCCTACTAAATATATTTTAAACACTTTTACAGTAATTTAATACTAAACAAATACAATGAAATATATTTTTTTCGTTAGGTTTAGAATGATTTTTGCGAAATTATTGCATACACAAATTTTCGCTTGTCTTATATGGCAAGATGACCGTTGCTATTTAAGCCAAGATCGCAAGTTCTGCCTATTCGGCCACGACATATATATATATATATATATTATATATATATATATATATATATATATATATATATATATATATATATATATATTATATATATATATATATATATATATATATATATACATATATACATGTATATATGTATAATCTTGAGTTATTCCTGAAGTACGTTTATTCCCTTCTTTGAGGATGAGGGTCCCCAGTCCAGTTCTAGAGGTGGTACCTCCCTATAACACCGTCCATCTCCCACCGAGGCATGGTGACCCGAAAAAGAAGAGACACTTTCGTCATCACTCTATCACCGTCCTGCCAGAGGCACGCCGATATTACAGTTCAGATGCCCCTTTGTGGTGAAATCATGCATCAATGTTTAAGGCCTACTTTTACTGGAAAATAATTTCCCCTCTTCCTTGTACACTCTTACCTGAGCCTCAATATCCTCATAAAAACTCCTAACTGCTTTCAGTAACCTCCAACCTATTCCATACATTTGCAGCATCTATCACATTGCTCCACAATCCACCCCAACATATGACTTTTCTAAGCCTGTAAATGCAATGAAAACTTTCTTTCATTTATCTAAATATTGTTCACTTATCTGCTTGAGTGTAGACACTTGATCTACACACCCCCTACCCTTCCTAAAACCTCCTTGTTCATCTGCTATCTTACTCTCCGTCTTACCTTTAATTCTTTCAATAGTATAACTCTGCCATACATTTTACATGGTATACTCAACACTATTATTCCCCTATAAGTCTTACATTCTCTTTTATCCCCTTTCCTTTATACAAAGGACTATACATGCTCTCTGCCAATCCCTAGGTAACTTCTTCCCTTTTTATACATTTATTGAACAAATGCACCAAATTAACAGGAAAATGCAATTGAAAGTAAATTAGTTCATGTTTTGCAGCGTTTCGGGTGAACAAGCCATCCTCAGGCCAGCGAAGAAAAAAAATATAAATATGTACAATAATTTTCGATAAGAGAATCGATACAGGTGAGAAGAAAGAGTTCCAAGTCTGACCACCACTGAGATGCCACAGAGAAAAATATACATTTCATATGTTAATGAGTTACCGGACATACTAAGTGTATATAATAACTTTTCTTGAAACAGATAAGAAAATTGTAGGGTAACGGCTTCACAAATCTCCTGGAGAGCGAAACGTTGCCACAATAAAATGTCAAATTAGTTGCATCTGTGTCCATTTACCTAACAAGACAATTGTAGGTATAAACTCAGATGTACACCTGTTAGCCATATTGTTGTCCAGTTCCTAGATCTTTTGTGTATCCACGGGATGGATATGGGGCGCACAGTAAACCAGCCACTTCGTCGACAAAACCTAAATCTAATCGTACTCTCGGTCGGCTGTGGAAGAATAATCAATATCAATTATTTATGATTGTGTATACCAATGATGCAGGAGCACCAAGAAAACCTTGTCCTGTCTGTATGCATTCGTGTTCATTTCCTTTGATTTATCGGCAGTCATTTGCCTTTTTACTACTTGTGCATCTGACCTTTTGGTGGAAAAACCTTAGCTTTCATAAAATGTTTGAGTAACCTTTGTTTGTTTGGTTTAAGGTTTATCGATCGCACGTGGGTCATGAAGACTCCATCTCGTCTGTACAATAATCAAACTATATTTAAGTTTTCTGAATTTTTGGTGCATATACACGGAGATACACATCTCTCAGTGTATATTTATAGTGAGACACTACTATTAGTGGATATGTACTGAGATACGCTAAAGCATCCTCTGTGTGGCGAAGAACAAAAAAAGCGTCTCAACCCTCTCGTTCATGCAAGTGTTTTGAAGAGGGAATCATGCCCCTTTCATTGTAGCTAGAGGGCTACAGAGGGTATCGCGTCCCTCTCATTTACGGTAGATTAACGAAGAGGGCATCACATCCCCCTCATTAGCCACGGCATCCCTTTCGTTGAAGCCTACATCATCCTTCAACAAAACAGTTATGAAGTTTCTTGTTATTCAATCCATCATTTTTCTTGCCTCTGTGACAATAACACTCTAATGTTCCTGGAACGTCGGATCTTCCTACATGGTTACTCCCAGGTTTCTTACGCTTCCATTTCGCTTTAACGATTGCATTTGACGCCGCTTTACACATTATTCCGCCTTCTATTTCTTTTTCAATTTGTCCAGAGCGAAGTAGCTGGAATTTGCCCTCATTAAACAACATGTTTTCTCTTGCCCAGTAAATGATTTTGCTTCTATAGGTTTGGAGAATGACTGTGTTCTCGATGGATGCTCCTCTCATACGTATTCTAGTATAATTTGCGAAGGATGATACAGCAGTATGATTTGTATCTTTGTCTGTGTCAGAGATGATAATGAGAAAGTAAATTAGGGCGAGTAATATGACTTGACAGAGAGTGTTGTTCACTGCCATGACTTTTGATTGACTCTGTGGGACGGGGAGGAGAGGGATAGGGAGGAGACGGATGGGGAGGAGAGGGATGGGGAGAAGAGGGCGGAAGAGTGGGATGTGTAAGGAAGGGATTGGAGATGGGTTTGATAAGAAAGGGCAATATATGTGAGGGGAGAAGGAGAGGGATGAGAAGGGTAACATCAGGGAAGGTAGAAGGGTGGGGGGTGGGGGAATGATGGGAAGGGAGAGGAGTGGGATGTAAGGGAATAGAGTAAAGGAAAGGAAGAAGGATAAGCGGGAGGGAGGACGTGGGGGTGAGGGGGCTGGGGTGTGAGCGGGCTGCGGGTTTTAGAGTGCTGGGGGGTTGAGGGGGCTGGAGTTGAGGGGGATGGGGGGTGAAGGGGCTGGGGGGTTGAGAGTGGGTGGGGGTTGAGGGGGCTGGGGGGTGAGTGAGTAAGGTGTCAGCTGGGGGCGTGGTAATGACTGCAGTGTCCCCATAGGTGTGAGTCTTCCACTGACAAATGAAGATGAAAGAAGACTTGGGGGTTGATCTTCCCGCCACCCCCTAACACAAAGTGGGTGGCGGGAAGGAGTGTACCGCCAGTGTACCGCCAGTGTACCGCCAGTGTACCGCCAGTGTAGCGGTACCGCCATGACAGCGGCGGTGGCGCGGCAGCGGTGAAGGACTCTTTTGGAATTGTCCATTGTCTACCTGGAGGGGTGTCCGGGGGCGACGCCCCCCCCCGGGCCAGCACTTGACAGGCCTTCAAGTTTAATCACCAGGCTGTTACTGCGGCTTTTCGTAGTCCAACGTTCACTCTCTCTTCTCTTCCCTCTTACGTCTATTGCTTATTTTTCTCTCGTTTCCTCAGTGTTTTTTTTGTATCCCTCCCACACTTTTATGTTTCCCTGTCTTCCCCATCCCGCCTTCCATCTCTCTCTCTCTCACTCTCATTCTTCGTTTGTTTTCATTTCTTCTTCATCTTCTTCTTCTCTCTCTCTCTCTCTCTCTCTCTCTCTCTCTCTCTCTCTCTCTCTCTCTCTCTCTCTCTCTCTCTCTCCTCTCTCTCTCTCTCTTCTCTCTCTTTCTCCCTGTCTGCTCTTTCTCTCCTTAATTAATTGTTATACTCTCTTGGTCTCGCATTTTCTTTATTTCTCCCTCCCTTTCTCTCCGTTAACTCCTCCAACTCTTCATTTCTTCCTTCCTCACTTCCCTTCTTCTTGTCTTCAGGATTTATAGCCAGGTTGTTGTATTGTCTTTCTAGAAGCTGTTGTCACCACCACAACTACCACCATCCCTGCTACCACCGTCACTACCACCATCTTCACTACCACCGTCCCCACCACTACAACCTCTATCCCTGCTTCCACCCCTTTCCACCACCACCACTATCTTTTCTAATTGCTGCTTGTACCCTCAGGATATAACAAGACTGGTGGTAGAGGGAAGAGTGGTGTGGAGGGAAGTTAAGTAGAAAGTTGGGATAGGGATGGATTGGAGGTGACTAGGAGGGAGGTGCAAGGTGGCTAATGTGAATCATAATAGAGATGCAGACAGGTACACACATACACACACGTACACACATGTACACACACACACACACAGTGGTAAGTACACACACACAGTGTCCCTGTTCGCAGATAATGTGAAGTTAATGAGGAGAATTAAATCAGATGAGGATCAGGCAGGACTACAAAGAGACCTGGACAGACTGGACACCTGGTCCAGCAACTGGCTTCTCGAATTTAACCCCGCCAAATGTAAAGTCATGAAGATCGGGGAAGGGCAAAGAAGACCGCAGACGGAGTATAGGCTAGGTGGCCAAAGACTGCAAACCTCGCTCAAGGAGAAAGATCTTGGGGTGAGTATAAAACCGAGCACGTCTCCGGAAGCACAGATCAACCAGATAACTGCTGCAGCATGTGGGCACCTGGCAAACCAGAGAACCGCATTCCGATACCTTAGTAAGGAATAGTTCAAGACACTGTACACCGTGTACTGGAGCATGCAGCACCTGTTTGGAACCCACACTTGATCAAGCACGTCAAGAAATTAGAAAAAGTGCAAAGGTTTGAGACAAAGTTAGTTCCAGAGCTAAGGGGAATGTCCTACGAAGAAAGGTTAAGTGAAATCGGCCTGACGACACTGGAGGACAGGAGGGTCAGGGGAGACATGATAACGACATATAAAATACTGCGCGGAATAGACAAGGTAGACAGAGACAGGATGTTCCAGAGAGAGGACACAGAAACAAGAGGTCACAATTAGAAGTTGAAGACTCAGATGAGCCAAAGGGATGTTAGGAAGTGTTTCTTCAGTCATAGAGTAGTCAGGAAGTGGAACAGTCTGGCAAGTGATGTAGTGGAGGCAGGAACCATACATAGCTTTAAGATGAGGTATGACAAAGCTCAGGGAGCAGAGAGAGAGAGAGGGGGGAAAAGAGAGGAGAGAAGGAGAGAGAGGGGAGAGAGAGAGAGAGAGGAGAGATATGACCTAGAAGCGATCAGTGAAGAGGCGGGGCCAGGAGCTGAGTCTCGACCCCTGCAACCACAATTAGGTGGGTACACACACAAAACCAAATACCAACTTCTCCAGATATCAGCCTCTGAAAATCTTCAGTTACCTAACTACGCCACACATATTGTCCCGAACCCCACACCAACCCTTCAAGTCACATCAAGACAAAACGTACTGAGAAAACATGATCAAAATTTTCTACGTAAATGCAAGTGATACAACGAAAGTGACGAACTAAATGAACTGATAAACCAGAGATTTCAAGACAAAAAAAACATAAATTATAACATATGCAATATTCTCAGCGGGGTACCTTGTAATGACTAGGGAAATAGAAAGCAGAGGAAATGGAGGAGTGGTATTGCTAAGCAGGAATATATGGAGGTTTTAGTGAAAATGTATAACAGGCGTAATAACAACGAAGGACCAGAAATAGTTATAGCTGCATTTTACAAGCACCAAACAGCAGGAGACTAAGGCAGACGTATAGGAGTATCCAGACTCCAACACGGAAAAAATTAAAGCTATTGAGCCAGCAGGATCGAGACAAAACTACTCATCATGGGAAATTTGAACCACAGAGAGACTGGGAAAACTGAGAACCAATGAACTACATGAAATATGGAGAGTTGAGCTTGTGTATTCAGTAATGAATAAGTCTACGTCACGTAATGGTACCAACGTAAAAGAAACAAAGCAGAGTGGGGAGGATGCCACCAGCAAGACTGGATCTGGGTTTTACATTAAATGAGGCGAATAAAAAGGAGCCCAGTAAAGGCCAGTGACCTTGCAGGTCCTTATCTTCAACTACTTGGTAGAAATGAACCTAGAAAGGAACTTAGAGAGGAAGAGTTAACAAGAATACAAGCATGGAGGCTACACAAGCATGAGGACCTTCATAAAATGCACTGGGAAGGAGAAATGGAAAGAAGGACAGTAATGGAGATGACTATGTATCTTAACTGGAAATGATCGAGTCCCCAGTATTAAATTTAGAATGAGAGAAAGTGAGCAGCAGTTTCTTCTCCCAGTATATACAGTACTGTTAACACATCGGTAGAATTTATTCTTTACCGTCAACCCACATCAACGAGTCTTGCTTCCACTTATATTACTCTTTTTATTGAATCATTTATATTTTTCATTATTTCTCTATGAACTGAGAAAAATATATTTTCTATATCCAGTCACATTGAATAGTTAATGACTGACGGCTAAGGATGACGGGTAATATTAGCAATACAATAAAAATCTCGCAGTAATAAGTAGGCAATTCTTGAACCAACTGTCACGTGAATAAATACATATATACTCGCGGTAAGTTGAAAAAACATACATATATACCAATAGTACGTTACATACATACTATATACACATGGTTAAAAATATACGTATATACCTGCAGTAAATTAAAAGACACACATATATGCTCTCAGTTAAAAAAATCTAATTTGAAATTCCAATCTGAAAAATGTGCTAAAATTTGAACGCAAAAGTTTGGTCTGAATCTGCAAGCTGATAATTATACATTTTTCCACAAGGGCTGTGAGTCTCAGCACCATGAGGCAATCTGTTGACACGCACGTGAGGGAAGACACCAATGTAGAGATATTATGAAGCTGATGCAGATTAGAATTCGAGGCGCACTCTCCACTGCTGCTGCTGCTGCTGCTGCTGCTGCTGCTGCTGCTGCTGCTGCTGCTGCTGCTGCTGCTGCTGCTGCTGGTTGCTGCTGCTGCTGCTGCTGCTGCTGCTGCTGCTGCTGCTGCTGCTGCTGCTGCTGCTGCTGCTGCTGCTGATACTGCTGCTGCTGCTGCTACTGCTGCTGCTGCTGCTAACTGCTGCTGCTGCTGATACTGCTGCTGCTGCTGCCCGGCTGCTGCTGCTGCTGCTGCTGCTGCTGCTGCTGCTGCTGCTGCTGCTGCTGCTGCTGATACTGCTGCTGCTGCTGCTGCTGCTGCTGCTGATACTGCTGCTGCTACTGCTGCTGCTGCTGCTGCTGCTGTGCTGCTGCTGCTACTGCTGCTTCTGCTGCTGCTGCTGCTGCTGCTGCTGCTTTCTGCTGCTGTGATATGCTGCTGCTGCTGCTACTGCTGCGGCTGCTGCTGCTGCTGCTGATATCTGCTGCTGCTGCTGATACTGCTGTGCTGCTGCTGATACTGCTGCTGCTGCTGATATTGCTGCTGCTGCTGCTGCTGCTGCTGCTGCTGCTGCTGCTGCTGCTGCTGCTGCTGCTGCTGCTGCTGCTGCTGATACTGCTGCTGCTGCTGCTGCTGCTGCTGCTGCTGCTGCTGCTGCTGCTGCTGCTGCTGCTGCTGATACTGCTGCTGCTGATACTGCTGCTGCTGCTGCTGCTGCTGCTGCTGCTGATACTGCTGCTGCTGCTGATACTGCTGCTGCTGCTGCTACTGCTGAGCTGCTGCTGCTGCTGTGATACTGCTGCTGTGCTGTGGGTACTGCTGCTGTGCTGCTACTGATTTCTGCTGTGCTGCTGCTGTTGATACTGCTGCCCCCTGCTGATACTGCTGCTGCTGTGCTACATGCTGTGCTGCGGGTGATACTGCTTGCTGCTGCTGATACTGCTGCTGCTGTGCTACTGATGCTGTGCTGGCTGCTGGTATGATGATGATGGTCATGATGCTGTTACTATGTTTATGCTTTCGACTTAAGACTGCCCCTGTTAACACAGGTGTAACAACCCCGCCAACCCCTGTATTACAACTGAAGCCACCACCAAAGATATAAGGGGTTACCATTGACCCCTGCTGCTTCAGAGGAACCAGAGAAATACGTTAAGTCAGTGTGACCGTTTAGCGGCCCGGGGTGTGGGTCTTACGTTGGAGGTGCACGGCTAGCAGTAACAGCTTGGATGATCATGCCCTGATCCACAGGGAGGCCTGGTGGAGGACCGGGCAGCGGGGATGTTGCCCCGGAAAATAAAAACCCCCAGGGGAAGTAGACCCTGGTATACAAATTTTTCACGTCCTTTTCCCCCAACAACCAACAACACCAACACGTTTCCCAGACCAGCCTGCCTTCAGGGCCCCTGCTGTTTAAAAATTACACACATACGTATAAAACCGCCACAAATTATAGGATATAACTCCGAAGGCCGCCATAAAACGACCATATCTGGCAGCTAAGTTTCAAGAGCTCCATCATTCATAATAATGCCGACTTTTACAAGAGGCTGATTGCAGCTCGGGGAGCAAGCTAGACTGCCTTTCCCAGCGCAGCAAAAAGACCGATTTAGAACACTTGTCCGTCAAGAATTGTTCTGGGTTACGTAATTGGTAGGGATGAAACGCACCGAATGAGACTAATATCAGTATCAGGAAGTATTGCTCAAGGCAGACCTCACCAACGTGGATGGAAAGCGTCTTGCGCAGACCAGCTGCTGATTGAGTTGTTGCCTGGGAATAATTGAAGAGAATTACCCCTTCCTTTGACTTTGTTAAGGCGTTATCAGGACTCTGTTATACTTTGACCAAAAATAAACGTGCTTTTTTAGACGACAGAATCCATGCCTAATCTCTAGATTATTTTCTTACTTAATTATCCAACTACCGAATAGGCTTGTTTGCTACCAAGACGGCAGAAGTGTGCTGCTTCCTTGTGGCGTAACCTTACGGTATGACCTGGTGGTGTGACCCACTAGTGTGACTGGCGATCTGACACGATAGGACGATCCAATTGTGACCCATGATATGACCTGGTGGTATGACTCGGGCGTGTGACCCAGTGCTTTGATATAGTAGTATGACCTGGTGGGGTGACCCACTTATATATCTGGTAATATGACCCGGTAAGGATGAATTCAGTTGTGTGAGCCAGAGATATGACGTGATACGACGATAAGTGGGTTCCAGGCAACATTTCTGCATCTTAGAAATAATTATCAATTGCGAGGTGATAGAGATGGAAGCGGCCTCCAAACATCACACCATCAACAGCAGCATTGTGCCCTCATAGTTCAAAGTATTGAAAGTAGCATTATCATTAGTATTAGATACCGTCACTTCTGAGAGCCGCAACAAATACTGTTCTCTGGAGCGTAGTCAGAGTATCGTTCCTCCGCTTCCACGCTCTCCCTCCCAGCTACCTCTCAGTACGATACCAGAGCATGACGCTGTAATTACCCAACTAGACAAGTGTGATTCGCGGACGAACGAGCTCATGAAACCACCCCGACGCTCGTTACGGATGTCTTTATTCGCAAACTACCGAGGGACGCCCAACTGCTTGTTAAGTGCCCGTGGGTAGACAACTAGCTTAGCGGCTATTTGTAGTCATATGGCCTCTTGATTGCTGGTGTGTGTGTGTGTGTGTGTGTGTGTGTGTGTGTGTGTGTGCTTCACTACACACTTTTACAGCTTTTACGTTCATGAAATGTTTCCTGATATTTTCTCTTGGTTATCTTTCTGTTCCAGTTTCTCTCGCGATAAATTGCTTTTCCTTGTCTACCTCGTATATTCTGCATGCCGTGATCACATCCCTCCTATTACATTAATGGTATACAATATCGACGGGTTGACGAATGAGTCATGAACAACACCACAAATACCACATCTAGTATCGGGCCCTTACTCAGACAGGATGGGACTTACACAGATGACAACAAGGAAATGAGTGAAATATTGAAATCCCAGTACGACTCTGTGTTTAGTGAACCACTAATCGGTCTGAGGATCGACGACCCAAATGATTTCTTCATGAATGAGCCTCAAAACTCCATAAATGTATGCCAGATTTCCGACATTACTCTAACTCCGATAGATTTCGAAAAAGCCATTGACAACATGCCTATGCACTCAGCCCCGGGCCCAGACTCGTGGAACTCTGTTTTCATTAAGAACTGCAAGAAACCCCTCTCGCGTGCCCTAAGTACACTATGGAGGAGGAGCTTGGACATGGGTGAAATTCCAGTCACTTAAAACAACGGATATAGCCCCACTCCATAAAGGTGGCAGCAAAGCATTAGCTAAGAACTATAGACCAATAGCTCTGACGTCCCACATCATAAAAATCTTTGAAAGAGTGCTAAGAAGCAGGATTGCAAATCACCTGGATTCCCAAAATCTGCACGATCCAGGGCAACATGGGTTCAGGGCAGGTCGCTCCTGCCTCTCACAACTACTGGATCACTATGACATGGCCTTGGATGCACTGGAAGAAAATCAGAATGCAGATGTAATATACACAGACTTTGCAAAAGCATTTGACAAATGCGATCATGGCGTAATAGCCCATAAAATACGTGCTAAAGGAATAACTGGGAAAGTGGGGAGATGGATCTTCAACTTCCTAACAAATCGAACACAAAGAGTAGTGGTCAACAGAGTTAAATCGGAGGCTGCCATAGTGAAGAGCTCTGTTCCACAAGGCACAGTACTCGCCCCCATCTTATTCCTTATCCTCATATCAGACATAAACAGAGATATACACCACAGCACCGTATCATCCTTTGCGGATGATACTAGGATCTGCATGAGGCTGTCATCTGCCGAGGACGCGGTTAACCTCCAAGAAGATATAAACAAAGTTTTCCAGTGGGCAACGGTAAACAATATGATGTTCAATGAGGACAAATTCCAACTACTCCGTTATGGAAATCTGGAGGAGATAATAACTAGAACAGAGTATACTACTGACTCCGGCCATACAATAGAGCGGAAAATTAATGTAAGGGACCTGGGAGTAGTAATGTCTGAGGATCTCACTTTCAAGGATCACAACAGTGCCACGATCGCACGTGCAAAGAAAATGATAGGATGGACAATGAGAACTTTCAAAACGAGAGATGCCAAGCCTATGATGATCCTTTTCAAATCACTTGTTCTCTCTAGGCTGGAACACTGCTGTACATTAACATCTCCATTCAAAGCAGGTGAAATCGCAGATCTAGAGAGTGTACAGAGATCCTTTACTGCACGTATAAGTTCTGTCAAGCACCTTAACTACTGGGAACGCTTGGAAGCACTTGACTTGTACTCGTTGGAACGCAGGAGGGAGAGATATATCATAATCTACACTTGGAAAATCTTGGAAGGAATGGTCCCAAATCTGCACACAGAAATCACTCCCTACGAAAGTAAAAGACTGGGCAGGTGATGCAAAATGCCCTCAATAAAAAGTAGGGGCGCCATTGGTACACTAAGAGAAAACACCATAAGTGTCCGGGGCCCAAAACTGTTCAACAGCCTCCCATCAAGCATTAGGGGAATTGCCAATAAACCCCTGGCTGCCTTCAAGAGAGAGCTGGACAGATACCTAAAGTCAGTGCCGGATCAGCCGGGCTGTGGCTCGTACGTTGGACTGCGTGCGGCCAGCAGTAACAGCCTAGTTGATCAGGCCCTGATCCATCGGGAGGCCTGGTCATGAACCGGGCCGCGGGGGCGTTGATCCCCGGAATAACCTCCAGGTAACCTCCAGGTAACCTCCAGGTGTTGTACATCTCTTATTCATCATAGCCTCTCTTGATCTTCATTCCTTCATGAGCAAGAGATTTAATTATCTTAGGGTGAGGGTGTCCCGTGGCTCGGTTGGTAGCGCACTAAGCTCACATTCTCAATGTCCATGGTTGGATACCCGGCTTAGGGATAAACGTTCGCCTAGTTTAAGTACGTACCTGAGTGTTAGTCGATTGTTGTGAGTCGCATCCTGGATGGGGGGGGAGGGTTAGTTGACCTTAGATGGAGTTGAGCTTTGAAATGAGCTGAGGACGGATAGATCCTAGCCTGTAAAACTGATTTATGTAAATAAAAAAATTCTCATAATTCACGGCTTTCTTAAGATGGAACTATAATTTACAAGGATTAGTGTCTTGCTGGAGCCATACTCAAGGATTAGTGTCTTGCTGGAGCCATACTCAAGGATTAGTGTCTTGCTGGAGCCATACTCAAGGATTAGTGTCTTGCTGGAGCCATACTCAAGGATTAGTGTCTTGAAGGAGTCATACTCAGCGACTGGTGTCTTCCTGGAGTCATATTCAAAGGTTAGTGTCTTGAAGGAGTCATACTCAACGACTGGTGTCTTCCTGGAGTCATATTCAAGGATTAGTGTCTTGAAGGAGTCATACTCAGCGACTGGTGTCTTCCTGGAGTCATATTCAAGGATTAGTGTCTTGAAGGAGTCATACTCAACGACTGGTGTCTTCCTGGAGTCATATTCAATGACTAGTATCTTGAAGGAGTCATACTCAGCGGCTGGTGTCTTCCTGGAGTCATATTTAAGGATTAGTGTCTTGCTGAAGTCATACTCAACGACTGGTGTCTTCCTGGAGTCATATTCAAGGATTAGTGCCTTGCTGGACTCATACTTAACGACTGGTGTCTTCCTGGAGTCATATTCAAGGATTAGTGTCTTGAAGGAGTCATACTCAACGACTGGTGTCTTCCTGAAGTCATACTCAGCGACTGGTGTCTTCCTGGAGTCATACTCAAGGATTAGTGTCTTGAAGGAGTCATACTCAGCGACTGGTGTCTTCCTGGAGTGATATTCAAGGATTAGTGTCTTGAAGGAGTCATACTCAACGACTGGTGTCTTCCTGGAGTCATATTCAAGGATTAGTGTCTTGAAGGAGTCATACTCACGACTGGTGTCTTCCTGGAGTCATTTTCAAGGATTAGTGTCTTGAAGGAGTCATACTCAACGACTGGTGTCTTCCTGGAGTCATATTCAAGGATTAGTGTCTTCAAGGAGTCATACTCAACGACTGGTGTCTTCCTGAGTCATATTCAAGGATTAGTGTCTGAAGGAGACATACTCAAGGATTAGTGTCTTGAAGGAGTCATACTCAGCGACTGGTGTCTTCTTGGAGTCATATTCAAGGATTAGTGTCTTGAAGGAGTCATACTCCAAGGAATTAGTGTCTTGAAGGAGTCATACTCAGCGACTGGTGTCTTCCTGGAGTCATATTCAAGGATTAGTGTCTTGAAGGAGTCATACTCAGCGACTGGTGTCTTCCTGGAGTCATATTCAAGGATTAGTGTCTTGAAGGAGTCATACTCAGCGACTGGTGTCTTCCTGGAGTCATATTCTAGGATTAGTGTCTTGAAGGAGTCATACTCAACGACTGGTGTCTTCCTGGAGTCATATTCAATGACTAGTATCTTGAAGGAGTCATACTCAGCGGCTGGTGTCTTCCTGGAGTCATATTTAAGGATTAGTGTCTTGCTGAAGTCATACTCAACGACTGGTGTCTTCCTGGAGTCATATTCAAGGATTAGTGCCTTGCTGGACTCATACTTAACGACTGGTGTCTTCCTGGAGTCATATTCAAGGATTAGTGTCTTGAAGGAGTCATACTCAACGACTGGTGTCTTCCTGAAGTCATACTCAGCGACTGGTGTCTTCCTGGAGTCATACTCAAGGATTAGTGTCTTGAAGGAGTCATACTCAGCGACTGGTGTCTTCCTGGAGTCATATTCAAGGATTAGTGTCTTGAAGGAGTCATACTCAACGACTGGTGTCTTCCTGGAGTCATATTCAAGGATTAGTGTCTTGAAGGAGTCATACTCAGCGACTGGTGTCTTCCTGGAGTCATTTTCAAGGATTAGTGTCTTGAAGGAGTCATACTCAACGACTGGTGTCTTCCTGGAGTCATATTCAAGGATTAGTGTCTTCAAGGAGTCATACTCAACGACTGGTGTCTTCCTGGAGTCATATTCAAGGATTAGTGTCTTGAAGGAGACATACTCAAGGATTAGTGTCTTGAAGGAGTCATACTCAGCGACTGGTGTCTTCTTGGAGTCATATTCAAGGATTAGTGTCTTGAAGGAGTCATACTCAAGGATTAGTGTCTTGAAGGAGTCATACTCAGCGACTGGTGTCTTCCTGGAGTCATATTCAAGATTAGTGTCTGAAGGAGTCATACTCAGCGACTGTGTCTTCCTGGAGTCATATTCAAGGATTAGTGTCTTGAAGGAGTCATACTCAGCGACTGGTGTCTTCCTGGAGTCATATTCTAGGATTAGTGTCTTGAAGGAGTCATACTCAGCGACTGGTGTCTTCCTGGAGTCATATTCAAGGATTAGTGTCTTGAAGGAGTCATACTCAGCGACTGGTGTCTTCCTGGAGTCATATTCAAGGATTAGTGTCTTGAAGGAGTCATACTCAGCGACTGGTGTCTTCCTTGAGTCATATTTAAGGATTAGTGTCTTGCTGAAGTCATACTCAACGACTGGTGTCTTCCTGGAGTCATATTCAAGAATTAGTGTCTTGCTGGACTCATACTTAACGACTGGTGTCTTCCTGGAGTCATATTCAAGGATTAGTGTTTTGAAGAAGTCATACTCAGCGACTGGTGTCTTCCTGGAGTCATACTCAAGGATTAGTGTCTTGAAGGAGTCATACTCAGCGACTGGTGTCTACCTGGAGTGATATTCAAGGATTAGTGTCTTGAAGGAGTCATACTCAACGACTGGTGTCTTCCTAGAGTCATTTTCAAGGATTAGTGTCTTGAAGGAGTCATACTCAACGACTGGTGTCTTCCTGGAGTCATATTCAAGGATTAGTGTCTTCAAGGAGTCATACTCAACGACTGGTGTCTTCCTGGAGTCATATTCAAGGATTAGTGTCTTGAAGGAGACATACTCAAGGATTAGTGTCTTGAAGGAGTCACACTCAGCGACTGGTGTCTTCCTGGAGTCATATTCAAAGGTTAGTGTCTTGAAGGAGTCATACTCAACGACTGGTGTCTTCCTGGAGTCATATTCAAGGATTAGTGTCTTGAAGGAGTCATACTCAAGGATTAGTGTCTTGAAGGAGTCATACTCAGCGACTGGTGTCTTCCTGGAGTCATATTCAAGGATTAGTGTCTTGAAGGAGTCATACTCAGCGACTGGTGTCTTCCTGGAGTCATATTCAAGGATTAGTGTCTTGAAGGAGTCATACTTAGCGACTGGTGTCTTCCTGGAGTCATATTCTAGGATTAGTGTCTTGAAGGAGTCATACTAAGCGACTGGTGTCTTCCTGGAGTCATATTCAAGGATTAGTGTCTTGAAGGAGTCATACTCAGCGACTGGTGTCTTCCTGGAGTCATACTCAAGGATTATTGTCTTGAAGGAGTCATACTCAGCGACTGGTGTCTTCCTGGAGTCATATTCAAGGATTAGTGTCTTGAAGGAGTCATACTCAACGACTGGTGTCTTCCTGGAGTCATATTCAAGGATTATTGTCTTGAAGGAGTCATACTCAGCGACTGGTGTCTTCCTGGAGTCATACTCAAGGATTATTGTCTTGAAGGAGTCATACTCAGCGACTGGTGTCTTCCTGGAGTCATATTCAAGGATTAGTGTCTTGAAGGGGTCATACTCAAAGACTATTTTAAAGAGGTCTTTGTCTAGATTACTGAAGATCATTCTGACCATTGTGAGTCCAGTATATGCCGCTTGTGTTATTATTTTGAAGTGCCGCTTCTGGGTACAGGTTAAGTATAATGGCTACTCCTGAGTCTTTTTCCTTGTCTGTTTCCATGAGTTGACCTCTCCCTCCTCTCTCCCCCATTACCTCATGTGATCTCCTGCACACACCTAGCTGTACTCACCTAGTTGTGGTTGTAGGGTTCGAGTCACAGCCCCTGTGTGTATGTGAGTGTGTGTGTGTGTTTGTTCGTGTCTAGTTATATAACTGGCTGGTGCCACCTGCAGTGTTCCTCCATTCTTATATTATCTTGTGTTTGCGGAGTTGAATTCCATCTCCTGGGCTCCGCCGTTAGTCCTCAACATTACGTCTTTCTAATTATTTAGGTTTTTTATATATGTTGTCTAATGAAAGTGTTGAATTACCTTCCACTACGTTTCTTTGATCTTGTAATTTACACCGGTGTTTCCTCAGTCACTTTCTTCCTAACACATTCTTCCTGTGTCTGCTTCTTGTCTCTGAATATCTTATAAGTTGTGATCACGTGTCTCCCATCACTACCACCGCCGCCGCCGCCGCCACATCACCACCACCACCAGCACAACCACACCACCACATCACATCACCACCACCACTAACACCACTATCACACCACCACCACCATGGCCACCACTAACACCACCATCATACCACCACTACCACCACCACCAACCGCCACCACCATCTCAACACCACCACCACCACCATCATCGCAACACCATCACACAACCACCACCACACCACCACCACACCACCACCACCACCAAACACCACAACCATTACAACAACACCACCACCACCACCACCACACCACCACCACACCACCACCGCCACCAAACACCACCACCATTACACCACCACCACCACCACCACCACCACCACCACCGCCGCGGCCGCAAGCGATCAGAGCATATTGATATACGGGCGGCGGGGAAGACAGCACGCCCCTGGCGTCACCTCCATCAGGAGAGAATACAGCTGTAGTGTAGGTTATGGCACTGGTGGGCCACGCAGGAGTGCCACCCCTCCACAATGGCCAGCCACGCCCCCCTCCACAATGGCCTGTCACGCCCCCCTCCACAATGGCCCAAACACAAACGGTTTAACACCTCTACGCTAGTCTGCCCTAAGTGAACCCCGACACGGCAGGCTGTGGGAGGAAGCCTGCTGAGGTGGGAGGTAGGGAGGGAGGGAGGGAGGGAGGGAGGTAGGAGGGAGGGAGGGAGGGAGGGAGGGCGGCAGAGATGAAGGAGTTTTGATGGCGCGAAGGAGGAATGGGAACAAAGTTGTCCTGAAAGGAGTGAGTTAGGGCGAGATTCAAGAAAGGATGTAAAGAGAGATAGAGAATGGAGTTAGGGAAGGGCTTATGAAGAGCGACAGAGAGGAAGGGAGAAGTGGAGGAAGGGAAATAGGGAGAGAGGAAGCGAAAAATGAAAAAAAAAGAAGGGAGGAAAAGAACCTTCATTGTGGGGAAGGAGGGAGTTGTCTATCAAAGGAACTTATCTGCTTCTCAGTGCCACTGACATCTATGATAACCTCTCATCTCTCACTTGCTGCTTCACACACATCGGACTGACGACACTGGAGCACAGGAGGGTCAGGAGACATGATAACGACATACAAAATACTTCGAGGAATAGATAAGGTGGACAGAGACAGGATGTTCCAGACATGGAACACAGAAACAAGGTGTCACAATTGGAAGTTGAAGACTCATATGAGTCAAAGGGATGTTAGGAAGTATTTCTTCAGACAGAGAGTTGTCAGGAAGTGGAATAGTCTGGCAAGTGATGTAGTGGAGTGTTGCGACCCCTGAATGGGTCACAATGTATATAATGTATATTACCTGTTCATAAAATTTTCTGTTGCTTATATTTGCGATATTAGCTAAATCGTAAATATATTGCTTTATATTATTATTTGACTTAGTTATATTATTAGGTAGGATGTAACATTTATATAGATTATTCAGTGCTCATAGTTCGAGAGTGTTAAGTAGCAGACAGCATTGTCTAACTACCAGTTCCGCTTGTTTCCCTGCCGGCTTCTCTATGTTGCTGGGCAGCAGCAGTCCACGGAGAGTCACATGATCGGGGGGGGGGGGGGTAATCACACCTCACCTGGGTGAGACTGTATTGCTATGATTCGCTCTCTTTTCTGTTTGGCTTGGCTTCCGACAAGACGTGTCTTCCTTACTGGCTCTTGTTGGAAAATCGTCTCTGTCACTTTCTTGTTGTTGGTTCTGTGCAACTCTGTTCACAGAACATAGTCTAGACTTAGTGATTTTCGACGTTGTACTGAGGTTGTGTGTCGCATAGACACTCTGAGCAACTCAGGTCCTGAGCTGTAGCTTCTGACCTAACTTGTACTGGTATCTGTGTACTGTCACAGTCGGGGATTTTCTTATGCTGAACTTAGATTCAGTAGTATGGGAGTTTTGTGACTTTTGTGGAGGATCTGCTGATGGTCCCTACTTAGTGTCGTTATATTATCTCCTTGCTCCTGATTCTGTGTCACTGTTGCTTGTTATATTGCTGATCGGCTTATCAGTCGTTTTATTGTTCAAGCAAGCTGTTCTGATTGCCAGGTTGGTCAAGAAGTTAATTTATGTGAGGACTTTTAGTCAGTCACTGGTTAAGTCTAGTCGAATCTTGAGACATAGCGAACTACTTAGAGCACTAACACACATACACACAAACTTACTTGTATATATTTGTATTATGTTATTAAATGTTAATGTACCAGACGGTACTTAAAAGCCATTAAGATGTGATATGTGCCTTCAGCACAATACTGTACACGAGAGAAGTGTAGCAACTTGTATCCTATATTATATTCAATTCATTACTATAATTTACTTTGTTAATATACGCCTAGACAACTTTGTTATAAATAAACTTATTAAATTTTAATTTCTCTAGTTAGTAGCCTACCAGTTGTAATCCTGAAGCATTGTTGAATCTTACTGAATTCTAATGGATAATTGGACCAGGATACTGACTACTTGTTACAAAAACCCAGTAACAGGCTGGATGCTAGAAGGGCAGTCCTTTCTAGTATTCACTGGAGATCTCTATGCTTAATAGATATCGCGTTTTTTGTGACATGGAGGCAGAAACTATACATAGTTTTAAGACGAGGTATTGTAAAGCTCATGGAGCAGGGAGAGGGAGGACCCAGTAACTGTCAGTGAAGAGGCGGGGCCAGGAGCTGAGTCTCGACCCCTGCAACCACAAATAGGTGAGTACAAATAGGTGAGTACACACACCCACACACACACACACACACACACACACACACACACACACACACACACTGGAGAGTGATGTAGTGGAGGCAGAATTCATACATAGCTTTAAGAAGAGATACGATAAAGCTCATGGAGCAGGGAGAGTGGAGCTATTAGCCCAGCAAAGAGACGGAGCCAGGAGCTGTGAATCGACCCCTGCAACCACAAATAGGTGAGTACACCCATACACACACACTGCCGATCTTAGAAGAAACATGCAACAGCCTGCTTGACCAGGCAAGCATCAAACAAGCCTGGCCAAAGGCCGGGCTCCTGGAGTAAGAGAAGTCTCGAAACTAATTAAGGGTATATCAGTGGTACAGGGGAAATATAATAACGACGTGCAAGATGCTCGAAGAATTTAACAGAACAGATAAGACTGTTTAAAATAGGAGAGACAGGTTCGAGGGGAACGCAGATAGAATCTAAAAACAAAGATGAATAACAGGGATGCCAGGAAATACTTCTTCAGCCTAAGGATGATAAATGCGACCGTTCCTCCACCCTTTTTCCCTTCACCTTTTCCCTTCCCTTGTCCCTTCCCTCACTTCCCCCTCCTCTTCCCCCTTCATATTCTCCTTCACAACCATTTTTTACTCTTTACCTTCGTCCCCCCTTTTCCCCAAAACCCCCCCCCCTTAACCCTCTTCTTACACCTCCCTAATCGTTCCCCTCATTCCCCCCCCTCATCCCTTCCCCTCATCCCTGTCCCGCCCCCCCTTTCCCCCTTGACAATAACATCTCCCAATAAGAGTGAGTAAATAAAAACAAATAATACACAGGTTACAACCTTTTTTAGCATTGGGAAGAAAAGAAAAGAAAAAAGAAGAAGAAGAAAAGAAGAAGAAAAGAAAAAGAAGAAAAAGAAGAAGAAAAAAACAACAAACAACAACAACAAAAAGAAGGAAAATTTAAGATAAAAGCGTGAACTCATTAGAAGTTAATTACCTTGGGTGGTTGTTGTCTGTCCCCCATAACCACTTGCAACACTGTGATGTACTGACCAACACGTGATTACCACCAACACTGTGATGTATGAAAACACTTGAGTATGACCAACACTGTGTGACTGACCAACACTGTGATGTCTCACCAACACTGTGATTACTGCCCCAACACGTTTTTAAACCACCAACACGTGATGTACTGAACAACACTGTGATGTACTGCCAACACGTCTGTTAGCCAACACGTGATGTCCACCAAACTGTGATGTACTGCCCAACACTTGAGACCCCCAAAACCTGTGATGTAGAACAAACGGATGTACTGCCAAACACTGTGATGACTCACCAACACTGTGAGTACTGCCCAACCTGTGATGTACGCCCAACACTGTATGTATCCCCACACTGTGAATATAAACAAACTTTGATGTAGACCAAACTGTGATTATGAAACACGGGGATGTACTGACCAAACTGTTGACGAAAACACGGGGATGTTTCTCCCCACACTGGATGTACTGACCAACAGGGTACTCCCAACATTTTGTGTAAAACCAACACTGTGTTTTTCTCCCCAACATGGTTACCCCAACCGTGGTATCCCAACACTGTGATGTCTCCCCAACATGTGAGTCTCACCAACACTGTATGTACTACCAACACTGGATGTACTCCCCAACACTGTGTTATACTCACCAACACTGTGATGTACTGACCAACACTGTGATGTACTGACCAACACTGTGATGTACTGACCAACACTGTGATGTACTCACCAACACTGTGATGTACTCACCAACACTGTGATGTACTCACCAACACTTGATGACGACCAACATGTGATGTATCACCCACTGTGATGTATGAAAAACACTGTGGGTACGACCAAACCTGGAGTCCACCAACACTGTGAGATGCCAACACTGGAGTACTGACCAACACGGATGACTCCCCACCCTGTGATGTATCAAAACCTGGATGTACTGACCAACAGTATTACCAAACACTGTGATGTACTGACCAACACTGTGATTACTGCCCAACACTTTGATGTATCCCCCAACACTGTGTGTACTCACCAGCACTGTGATGTATGAAACCACCTGTGATGTACTCCAACACTGGATGTGCTCCCCAAACACTGTGATGTACGACCAACACTGTGATTACTGACCAGCACTGGATGTCTCACCAACCTGTGAACTATAAACACTGTGATGTATCACCAACCTGTGATGTACTCACCAACCTGGATGTAATCACCAACAGTGATGTACTCACCAAACTGTGTGTATCCCCCAGCACTGTGAAGTACTCACAACACTGGATGTACTCCCCAAACACTGTGATGTACTCACCAACCGTGATGTATCCCCAAACACGTGATGTACTGACCCCCCTGTGATTTTACCACCAACGTGGTACTGCCAACTTGTGATGTACTGACCAACATGTGATGTACTCCCCAACACTGTGATGTACTCACCAACATGTGTTGTATACCAACCTGTGATGTACTCACCAACACTGTATGACTCACCAGCATGTATGTACTCCCCAACACTGTGATGTATGCCCAAAACACTGTGATTACTCCCCAACACTGTGATGTACTGCCAAAACACTGTGATTACCCCCAAACCCTGGAGTATCATAAACATTGTGATGTCTCCCCAAACACTGTATGTACTCACAACCGGTGATGTACTCACAACACGGATTATCCCAACACTGTGATTTTACTGACCACATTTTGGGATGTAGACCAACACTGTGATGTACTCACCACACTGTGAGTATCACCAAACGTGATGTATGAAAAACACTGTATGTACTCCCCACTGTGATGTACCACCAACACGTGATGACCACCAACACTGGATTTTCACCAGCACTGTGATGTACTCACAAAACTGTGATGTACTGCCCAAACCCGTGATGCCAAAAAACACGTGATGACTCATAACACTGTGGTACTCCCCAACCTGTGTTTGTCTCCCAACACTGTATGTACGCCCAAACTGTGATTATGACCAACACTTTTGGTACTGCCAACACTGTGATGTAACAAACACTGTGAGTACTCCCAACCTGTGATGTACTCCCAACACTGTGTTTTCTGCCCAACTTGGTGTACTGACCAACACTGTGTGTACTCTCCAACACTGTGATTACTCACCAACACTGTGATGCTCACCAAAACTGTGTTGTATCACCAACCTGTGATGTATCCCCAAACACGGGTGTACTGACCAACACTGTGATGTACTCACCAACACTGTGATGTACTCACCAACACTGTGATGTACTGACCAACACTGTGATGTACTCACCAACACTGTGATGTACTCACCAACACTGTGATGTACTCAACAACACTGTGAGTACTCCCAACGCTGTGATGTACTGACCAAACTTGTGATGTAGACCAACCGTGATGTACTCCCCAAACACGTGATGTTCACCAACACGTGATGTACGACCAACTGGGTTACTCCCAACACGTGATGTACTGACCACACTGTGTTGTACTCCCAACACTGGAGTACTCACACACTGTGATGTACTGCCCAACACGTGGTACTCACCAATCGTGATGTACTCACCAACACTGGATGTACTCACCAACCTATGTTGTAGTCACCCCCCCTTTGATGTACGACCAACACTGTGGTTTACCCCCCTGGTGTACTCGCAACACTGTGTTTTCTCCCAACCTGTGATGTATCGCCAACACTGTGTGTATGCCAAAACCTGTGATGTATCCCAAATGGATTATCACCAACACTGTGATGTCTCGCCAACACTGTGATGTACTCCCACACGTATTTTTCCCCAACACTGTGTGTACTGCCAACATTGTGATGTATTCCCCAACACGGATGTATGCCAATCTGTGATTTACTCCCCAAAACACTATGATGTACTCCCCAACACTGTGAAATCCCCAACCTGTGAGTACCCCCCAAAAACCTGTGATGACTCACCAACACTGTGATGTACCCCCCAAATTTTGTAGTACTACCAAAACTGGATGTACACCAAAATGGATGTACCCCCAAACACGTGATTGTACTCCCAATACTGTGATTATCCCAAACCTTGATGTACTCACAAAGGGAGTCTCACCCACTGGATGTCTCAGCAACATTGTGTGTACTGCCAACACGTGAGTGCTCCCTAGACTGTGTGTACTGACCAAATGTGATGTATTACCAACACTGTGATGACTCCCCAAACACTGTGATGTCTCGCAACCGTGATGTACTCCCAACATTGATGTTTCCTATTTACTTGATGAAATCCCAACACTGTGATGTCTGACCAACACTGTGTGTACTGCCAAACCCTGTGTGTACTGCCCAAACCCCTTGTGATTTACTGACCAACCTGTGTGTACTCCCAAACGTGTTGTATTCCCAAAACGTGATTACTGACCACACTGTGATGTACTCCCCAACCGTGATGTACTCCCCAAAACCCTATGTGTACTCACCAACACTGTGATGTACTCCCCAAACCTGTGATGTACCCCCCAACACTGTGATGTACCCCCAACATTGTTACTCACTAACACTGTGATGAAACCCCAAAAACGTGATGTATCACCAAACTGTGTATACTCACCAATACGTGATGTCCACCACCTGGATTTTCTCCCCAAACACTGTGATGTATCGCCAACACGTAAATGTACTGCCAACCGTGTTGTTCTCCCCAACACGTGTGTCTCCCCAACCGTGATGTACTCCCCAACACGGATGTATCCCCAAACACTGGATTTTTCCACCAAATGTGATGTTCCCAAACATTGTGATGGTCGCAACACTGGGACTCGCCCCCTTTGATTACTCCCAAACACTGTGTTGTCTCGCCAACACTGTGTGTCTCACCAACACGTGATTACTCCCCAACACTGGATGTACTCCCAAACTGTGATGTACCAGGACCGTGATGTACTCACCAAACTGTGTGTGTCCCCAAACCGTGATATACTCACCAACACTGTGAGTACCACCAACATGTGAGACTAAAAAACCTGTGTGTCCCCACCAACACTTGATTTACTCCCCAACACGTGATGTACTCACCACACTGTGGTACTCCCAACCTGTGGTACTCAAAACACTGTGATAATCACAACACTGTGATGTACTCACCAACACGGATGTACTCACCAACAGGGGTGGTCCCCCAAACCGTGATGTACCCCCAAAACCTGTTTTTTTTCTCACCAAAAATGTGAGTATCACCAACCTGTGATGTTCCCCAAACCTGTGATGTCTCGCCAACACTGTGATGTACCCCAAAAACCTGGAGTATCCCCAACATGGATGTACTCAAAAAACACGTAAATGACTCCCCAAAACACTGGATGTCCACCAACACTTTTATGTACCCCCAACATGTGAGTACCCCAAAAACACTGTTATACTCCCCAAAACACTGGTGTACCCCCAACAGTGATATACTCACCAACACTGGAGTATCCCAACACTGTGTGATCACCAACACTGTTGTACTCACCAACCTGTGGTACTCACCAACACTGGTTACCCCCAACCTGTGGTTCCCAACACTGTGATTTTACTCCCCAAAAACACTGTATGTACTCGCCAACCTGTGATTACTCCCAACACTGTTAGTTCACAACATTGTGTGTATCACCAACACTGTGATTCTCCCCAACACTGTGTGTACCGCCAACCTGTGATGTCCACCACACTTAATACTCACCAACACTGGATTATCACCAACCTGTGTTTACTCCCAAAACACTGTGATGTACTCGCCAACCTGTGATGTACTGCCAACACTGTGATGTACTCGCCAATATTGGATGTACTCCCCAAAAACCCTTTGGATGTACCGCCAACACTGTGATGACTCCCCAAACACTGTGTGTCTAGCAAAACTGTGATGACTCACCAACACTGTGAGTACTCCCCAACCGTATGACCCCCAAAACACTGGAGTACTCACCAACATGTGTTACTGACAACACTGTGATGTACTGACCAACACTGGATGTCTCACCACCTGTGATGTACCCCCCAACACTGTGTGTATACCAACACTGTAAATGTACTCACCAACACTGTGATTTACTCACCAACCTGTGATGTACTCCCCAAACCCCGGATGTATTCGCCAACACTGGATGTACTGGCCCCGGGTTCACTTCCCAAATTCACTCCTTCCTAGCCTCGGGCCCTTTTCGTTTGGTTTTTTAAAAACACGTAGGGGAAAGCATTATTCTTCCTTGTACGTCGAGTTTTCCATTTCCCTGCGGGGTTAGCAGGTACAGAGAGCCACATTCTTAGGCTAGTTTTTCCCCGATAAAATTTTAAAAAAAAAATTTTTAATAATAATAAAAAAATTTAATAATAATAATAATAATTAATAAAATAATAAAAATAAAATAAAAATTTCATGCTTAGCGCAAAAACACGTGGGTCATTCAGCGCAAACGTGGGGGGGTTGACCCTCCTTTACTGTGCGCAAGATACACGGACAGTACATGCCTCGTATACTTTTTTCCCCCCTCCAAAAGCTTGTACGTCTCTACCCATAAATTTCAAAAGGTATTTTACGTGTTATCGTGTCCCTCTGGTTTCCTCTTTTCTCCAACTCTTTAACCTAAAGTTCGTTAGCCCTGTTGCTCATTTTCTCATGGTTAAGGGGTCAAAACGCAGCTCCTGGTCCCGGCCCCTTCGTGTTATATGTGGTGTGTGTGGGCGAGAACCCGTTTTCCAAATTTAGTTTAAAACTTATAAAAATACGGACTTGTTTTTCCCCCAAAAGATTTATATAATGAACCGTGTGATGAAAACAAATTAATTTAAAAATAAAAGTGAAAATTCTATGTGCACTTACTCATAGTTAATGTCTGGCCTTATGTAAAATAGATAAAACACCCAACACTCGCACCACCTCTGCTTGGCACGAGGATGTTCAAAAAGTACGCCCTTTTTTTACTTATTTAAAAAACTGCTGGTACTGGTCTCGGCGGGGGTTGCTGGTTTGGTTGACGACGGGGGGTTTTCTGGTACGGTCTGACGGGAGGGGGGGTTGTGGGGGTGGTCTGCGGAGGGTGTTGCTGGGCGGTCTGAGGGAGGGTGTTGCTGGATGGTCGACGGGGAGGGGTGTTGCTGGTATGGGCGAGCGGGGTGTTGTGTCTAGTCTGACGGAGGGGGGGGGTTTCTGGGACGGTCTGACGGCGGGGGGTTGCTGGGGCTGGCTGACGGGAGGGTGTTGTTGGGAGGTCGACGACAGGGGTGTTGCTGGGGTGGTTGAAGGGGGGGGTTTGCTGGGTTTTCTGGGCTGACACAGGGGGGGTTCTGGGCTGGGTTTACGACGGGGGGTTGCTGGTATGGTTTTACGGCAGGGGGTTGGGTACTGGCTGAGGGGGGTGTTGTTGGTATGGGCTGACGGCAGGGGGGTTGTGGGGGCTGGTCTGACGGCAGGGGGGGGTTGCTGGGTGGTTTGACGGGAGGGGTGTTGCTGGTATGGTTGCGACAGGGGTGTTGCTGGGGGTGGTTGACGGCAGGGGGGTTGTGGTATGGGCTGACGACAGGGGTGTTTCTGGTACTGGTCGCGAAGGGGGTTTTGGTACTGGTTGACGGCAGGGGTGTTGTGGTACTGGGCTGACGGCGGGGGGTTGTTTTAGGTTGACGCGGGGGTGTTGCTGGGATGGTTGACGGCAGGGGTGTTGTTGGTATGGTCTGACGGAGGGGGGTTTTTTTGGGACTGGTCTGAGGCAGGGGTGTTGCTGGACTGGTTGACGGTGGGGTGTTGCTGGGACTGGTCTGACGGCAGGGGGTATTGCTGGTATGGTCTGACGGCAGGGGTTTTGGTACTGGGGTGACGGCGGGGGGTTGTTGGGATGGGTTTACGGCCAAGGGGGGGTTGTTGGTACTGTTTGACGGGAGGGGTTGTTGGTATGGTTGACGGCAGGGGGTTGCTGGTCTGGTCTGCGGTGGGGTGTTGGGGACTGGTTGACGGGAGGGGGGGTTGTTGGGGGCTGGTCTGACGGGAGGGGTGTTGCTGGTACTGGTTGACGGCAGGGGTGTTGCTGGGACTGGTCTGACGGGCAGGGGTGTTGCTGGGATGGTCTGACGGCAGGGGGGGTTGCTGGTACGGTTTTGACGGCAGGGGTGTTCTGGAACTGGTCTGACGGCAGGGGTGTTTCTGTACTGGTCTGACGGCGGGGGGTTTTCGGGACGGTCTGACGGCGGGGGTTGCTGGGACTGGTCGCGGGGAACGGTGTTGTTGGGACTGGTTTTTGACGCAGGGTGTTGCTGGTACTGGTCTGACGGCAGGGGGGTTGCGGGACGGGCTGGGCAGGGGGCAGGGTGTTGGGTCGGTTGACAGCATGGGTGTTTTGGGACTGGTCTGCGGCAGGGGGGTTGCGGGCTGGTTTTTACGGCAGGGGGGGTTGTGGGGATGGTCTGACGGCAGGGGGTTGCTGGGGGTGGCTGCGGTAGGAGTGTTTTGGTACTGGTTTTTGCGGCAGGGGTGTTGCGGGACTGGTCTCGGCAGGATGTTGTGGTATGGGCTGACGGCAGGGGGTTTTTGGACTGGTTGACGGCAGGGGTTTGCGGTACTGGTCGACGGGAAGGGGTTTTTGGGGTGGGCTGACGGCAAGGGTGTTTTTTGGGGGGGGCTGACGGCAGGGTGTTGCTGGTATTTTGGGCTGACGGCGGGTGTTGCTGGGGGGTCTGACGGCAGGGGGCAGGGTGTTCTGGTACTGGTCTGACGGCAGGGGGTTGTGGTACTGGTTGAGGCAGGGGTGTTGCGGTCTGGTTGCGGCGGGGGTTGGGTACTGGTTGGGCGGCAGGGGGGTTGCGGACTGGTCTGACGGGGGGGGGGTTGCTGGGGGCTGGGGACGGCAGGGTGTTGCTGGTATGGTCTGCGGCAGGGGTGTTTTGGTACTGTTTACGGCGGGTGTTGCTGGTACTGGTCTGACGGCGGGGTGTTTCTGGTACTGGTTGACGGAGAGTGTTGCTGGGACTGGTCTGACGGGGAAAGGGGGTTTTGGATGGCTGACGGCAAGGGTGTTTTGGGGGCTGGTCTGACGGCAGGAGTGTTGCGGTATTTGGCTGACGGGAGGGGGGTTGCTGGGACTGGTTGACGGCAGGGAAGGGGGGTTTTCGGTATGGTCTGCGGCAGGGGGTTTGCTGGGGACGGTTGCGGGAGGGGTGTTGCTGGAATGGGCTGACGGCAGGGGTGTTGGGTATGGTCTGACGAGGGGTTGCTGGGACTGGTCTGACGGCAGGGGTGTTGCGGGGTTGGGGTGTCGGGAAGGGGTTTCTGGTAAGGTCTGACGGCAAGGGGGGTTTTCGGGACTGGGCTGACGGCAGGGGTGTTTTGGTATGGCTGACGGCAGGGGTTTGTTGGTTTTGGTCTGACGGCAGGGTGTTGGGGGACTGGTCTGACGGCAGGGGTTTTTGTTGGTATGGTCTGACGGCAGGGGTGTTGCTGGGACTGGTTTTTGACGGTAGGGGTGTTGCGGGTACGGTTGACTGGGGGGTGTTGCTGGGACTGGTCTGACGGTAGGGTGTTGCCCGGACTGGTCTGACGGAGGAGGTTTTTTGGGACTGGTCTGACGGCAGGGGTGTTGTGGGATGGTCTGACGGCAGGGGTGTTGCTGGGACTGGTCTGACGGCAGGGGTGTTGCTGGGACTGGTCTGACGGCAGGGGTGTTGCTGGGACTGGTCTGACGGCAGGGGTGTTGCTGGGACTGGTCTGACGGCAGGGGTGTTGCTGGGACTGGTCTGACGGCAGGGGTGTTGCTGGGACTGGTCTGACGGCAGAGGTGTCGCTGGGACTGGTCTGACGACAGGGGTGTTGCTGGGACTGGTCTGACGGACAGGGGTGTTGCTGGGACTGGTCTGACGGACAGGGGTGTTGCTGGGACTGGTCTGACGACAGGGGTGTTGCTGGGACTGGTCTGACGACAGGGGTGTTGCTGGGACTGGTCTGACGACAGGGGTGTTGCTGGGACTGGTCTGACGACAGGGGTGTTGCTGGGACTGGTCTGACGACAGGGGTGTTGCTGGGACTGGTCTGACGACAGGGGTGTTGCTGGGACTGGTCTGACGACAGGGGTGTTGCTGGGACTGGTCTGACGACAGGGGTGTTGCTGGGACTGGTCTGACGACAGGGGTGTTGCTGGGACTGGTCTAACGACAGGGGTGTTGCTGGGACTGGTCTGACGACAGGGGTGTTGCTGGGACTGGTCTGACGACAGGGGTGTTGCTGGGACTGGTCTGACGGCAGGGGTGTCGCTGGGACTGGTCTGACGACAGGGGTGTTGCTGGGACTGGTCTGACTGCAGGGGTGTTGCTGGGACTGGTCTGACGACAGGGGTGTTGCTGGGACTGGTCTGACGACAGGGGTGTTGCTGGGACTGGTCTGACGACAGGGGTGTTGCTGGGACTGGTCTGACGACAGGGGTGTTGCTGGGACTGGTCTGACTGCAGGGGTGTTGCTGGGACTGGTCTGAGGGACAGGGGTGTTGCTGGGACTGGTCTGACGACAGGGGTGTTGCTGGGACTGGTCTGACTGCAGGGGTGTTGCTGGGACTGGTCTGACGACAGGGGTGTTGCTGGGACTGGTCTGACGACAGGGGTGTTGCCTGCTCACACACAAGTGGACCTCATATACAAAACAAATGATTATAACTGACTAAAGAATACATTTACAAATTGCCCAAAAATTATTAGTGTTCTAACTGTCCGCTGGTGTTAAATGAGAAGGTATGATGTCTCACTGAGCTGATATAAAATGCGTCATCCAGGCACCAGGCAAAACACTGACCTCCTTTCAGGATGGTCTGTACAAGAACGAAGAGCAACAGCAATACAGAGAGAGAGAGGATCACATCTTCCCGCGGTAAGGAAGATACCAAAATCTGACGTATGTACTACCTCCCAAAGGCCACAGTCTCACCCGAAATATATGAGCAGCAGAAGTGAACTATAATACTTTTGAAGGACCTTTGAGTTCCAGTATTTATACATGAAAACTGTTATTCCAAACGGGAGGAGAATGAAATTAGTCATGTAGCTGCCATGTTCGCATCAGGAGTGATATATCCATTGATACTAGGCACCTGATGGCCCAGTGGACTACGGCGTCTCGGCATTTTGGCGGACTTCTCGATTCCTGGCTAGTCGCAGTATTGTTATTTGCCTAAAAGCCCTCGTTCGTGGATGCATAATCTATTCAAATTTTAATTCGAAGTCCATATTGATGGCGTGGGTGAGGAAGGGAGGGAGGGAGAGGTGTAGATGAAATAGGAAAGAAGAAAAGAGATGGAGTGAGGGTGAAAGGGAGGGGAGAGATCAGAGCCAAGAAGGAAGATGAGGGATTGGGGTCACAGTGGAAGGAATGTGAGGGGAGGGGTGAAGGGGTAATAGAGATAAGAAGTGGGAGTGAGGGAGGAAGGGTGGGGTTGAGAGGATAAAGGGAGAGCAAAGATGAAGGGGTAAGGGAGGCAAATATTGGGGATAATGGAGGAGAGTAGGTGGGGATGGGAGTGAGAGATTCTTTTTATTTAACGAAATTGGATAAATCAGAAGTGTGCTGCTACCCTATTCTATATAATAATAACACAGTGGAAACAAAATCTAACAAGTATGTGTCTCTGTCACAGTCCCTCATACAAGGATGTGTCTCTGTCACAGTCTCTCATACAAGTATGTGTCTCTGTCACAGTCCCTCATACAAGGATGGGGCTCGTACAAGGTATTGAAATCTGTCAGTCTGAGCTGAGAGACTTCGGTGGGGCAATGAAGACATCGCCAAGTATTCCAACAAGGCTTGATCAACTACGGCAGTTTCAAAGGCTTCGTTCCAGTTACTATCACTCGGGAATGGCCATCTCCCAGGATAGTCTATCCCATGCACAGGAAATATTGATTTTTTATGGAGTGGTATGTGGGGATAGGGAGGGGGATGATGATGGAGGAATGGAGGTTGAGGTTGGGGTGAGGGAAGAAAGAAGGAAGAGAAAGTAAATGTTTAGTGAGCGTATTTTTTCATACACGTGTTTGGAGGGGGGGAGGGAGCAGGTCCATAATACAAGCCTACAAAATGTAATAACAACAACAGCAGCAGCAGCAACAACAACAACAACAACAATAACAACAACAACAACAACAACAACAACAACAACAACAACAACAACAACAACACATTAAAGGTTGTTCCAGTTTGACTTATTTTGCATACATTTGGGCTGCTGATTCCTCATATAACATCACTTCTTCACTATGACGTAAGGTTCCTTCACAACATACTGCTGACCTTGACTTAAAGCGTATACATAAAGCAATATGTTGTCAAATATAAAACATTGTAGACAAAAGGACATTAATTGAAGTTACTGCCAGACCAGAACCATTTAAAATATTTATAAAGTTTAACACTAATAAATTCTAGATTCGTTGTTAAACCTTTGTCTTTTCCAATCAAAGATGCGATTTTTTTTTGTCACTCTTTGTGTACGGTATTCAGCAATAGTCGACCATCAAACTGACACTTCATATACCTTGGTACCTTCTCTCCATCTCCATTACATCCTGATAAAAGCTTCCACCTTATTCTTTACTCTAAGCTCCCAGATTTTCAGGAAAGTGGTCCCAATGAGCATCCAGGAAATGCACTTTGAGACTCTTATTACCTCCAAAGGCCTTGACCCTCTCCAACATCATCTTCAAGATTTTTTCACAGTTTGGGTAATTCTAGTTGCCTAAGAACCTTGTTTTATGACATCTAAAAACAATCCATATTTTTTTTTTCCACCATCAAGCAAAATGTTATCATAATTCTGATCCTGAAGGTTTCTTATATTGACCTGACAAATATGTCTTCTTTGAGTTTGCCATCTGACAACCCTGGAAACTTCTGGCACAAAAACTTAAAATTGTCTTCATCTTGCGGTAAAGATTTATTAAACCATTTTATTAAGCCAAGTTTTATGTGGAGAGAATGCAAGACGATATTGTTTTGGGATGAACCACACTGTCTCACACTAGAGTCCTTGTTACTGATGTAAGTCTACTCACACTAGAGTCCTTGTTACTGATGTAAGTCTACTCATACTAGAGTCCTTGTTACTGATGTAAGTCTACTCATACTAGAGTCCTTGTTACTGATGTAAGTCTACTCATACTAGAGTCCTTGTTACTGATGTAAGTCTACTCACACTAGAGTCCTTGTTACTGATGTAAGTCTACTCACACTAGAGTCCTTGTTACTGATGTAAGTCTACTCACACTAGAGTCCTTGTTACTGATGTAAGTCTACTCACACTAGAGTCCTTGTTACTGATGTAAGTCTACTCACACTAGAGTCCTTGTTACTGATGTAAGTCTACTCACACTAGAGTCCTTGTTACTGATGTAAGTCTACTCACACTAGAGTCCTTGTCATTGATGTAAGTCTACTCACACTAGAGTCCTTGTTACTGATGTAAATCTACTCACACTAGAGTCCTTGTTACTGATGTAAGTCTACTCACACTAGAGTCCTTGTCATTGATGTAAGTCTACTCACACTAGAGTCCTTGTCATTGATGTAAGTCTACTCACACTAGAGTCCTTGTCATTGATGTAAGTCTACTCACACCCAACTACTAGAATTCTTGTCACTGATGTAAGTCTACTCACACTAGAGTCCTTGTCATTGATGTAAGTCTACTCACACTAGAGTCCTTGCCACTGATGTAAGTCTACTCCTACGAGGTCATTGTTTCTGGGACCAGTTGTAGACACTTGGCTCTGCTATCCCATTCATACAAGCAACACGGAAACTTTGTGTATCACAACTGTAGTCCAAGCAGTTTTAACGTACCTTTAATTCCCCACAAACCATCCATCTGTGGTCTTCGTAGTTACTCTTATTTAGGACCACATTCAGAGTGTTATACCTTTTAGGTGCACAAAATAGCCCCTCAGAAACAAGAATATTTCTTACCATTGCTTAGAGCTATCTTAAGACTTCTTTTAGAGGATTTGAAGAAAAGTTTCCACTTATCAACATTATACCTCACTCCAAAGCTGTCTATTAAACCAATAATATATGTGCAGTAAACTAAATCACATTCTTGAACAAAATATGGAACAAAATATTTGTTTCGGTTCTGATGCCAAGAGAATCATGTGCTAGTAGCCAATTTATTTTGTGTTTAAGTCTGGAATCTAAAATCTGGGCAGAATCTTTAGCAAGACCCAAGTCTTGTATACAGTCCGTCAAAACTGATGGTATGAATACATCGATTCCAGGCACAGGGACTGTTTACCTCGAACTTGTATTTTTTCTACAGTATTGGACAGTATTCTGCAGTATTGGACTGATGAAGCCACTGTGTGGGTAAACGTTTCCTCACTAAATATTCCCAGAAGCTGCAGAAGTGTCTCATTTTTCAACTTATCGGTTTTTCTTCACCATTTATCACACAGGTAATATTCAAGAGAGTATTTAGTGGTATTATTGGTTTGTAAAGGTGAGGTGTTTCATGGAACTGTTGGAATGTATACAAAGGTAACATGTTTAGAGAGTATTTCACACTTTTTTTGCAAATTAGGATGTTTCTAGAGAGTGTTTTGGAGAAATAAGCTTCCTCAAAAACGATAGTCTATACAGTGTTACATGATAATAGAAGGGCAATACAGCGTATTTCCAGAGCGAAATCAGTGTTCATATTACAATTGGAGTAATACGGAGTAATACATTGGAAGGTGAGGTGCGTTTTCACAGGTAATAAGTTTTGAGGTACTATGTACTTCGTAACGATTTCTTTCTTCCTTTCTGGTTTCAAGGTGATGTGAAAGAATGTATTCACGGTACTGTGTTTCAAGGTAAGGTGATTCAACGTATTGCTCTTAGGATGTTTAAAATTGTATAAAATACCGACAAGTTGATGATCAGGAGACATATACCACAGTTGGGTATCCTTATTGTTGAAGGATGAATCTAATTCTTTAAGACCGCTCTGCTCTTCACCAACTATAAGTTAAGACACAGGCAACATTTAAGCAACTTTATTCCGAAACGTTTGGCCTACACAGTAGGCTTCTCCAGTCGAGTACAGAAAGTAGGTAGGAGCAGTAGAGATGTGAAGACGATGTAATCAGTCCATCACCCTTAAAGTCGTAGATTTGAGGTTGTCAGTCCCTCAGCCTGGAGAAGTTCTGTTCCAAAGTCCTTTCGGACCCCTGATACAGTATCTTTGGGACCCCTGATACAGTATCCTTTGGGACCCCTGATACAGTATCTTTGGGACCCCTGATACAGTATCTGTGGGACCCCTGATACTGTATCTTTGGGACCCCTGATACAGTATCTTTGAGACCCCTGATACAGTATTTTTGGGACCATTGATACAGTATCTTTGGGACCCCTGATACAGTATCCTTTGGGACCCCTGATATAATATCTTTGGGATCCCCTGATACAGTATCCTTTGGGACCCCTGATACAGTATCTTTGGGACCCCTGATACAGTATTTTTGGGACCCCTAATACAGTATCCTTTGGGACCCCTGATACAGTATCTTCGGGACCCCTGATACAGTATCTTTGGGACTCTTAATACAATATCTTTGGGACCCCTGATACAGTATCTTTGGGACCCCTGATACAGTATCTTTGGGACCCTTAATACAGTATCTTTGGGACCCCTGATACAGTATCTTTGGGACTCCTGATACAGTATCTTTGGGAACCCTGATACAGTATCTTTGGGACTCTTGATACAGTATCTTTGAAACCCCTGATACAGTAACTTTGGGACCCTTGATGCAGTATCTTTGGAACCCCTGATACAGTATCTTTGGGACCCCTGATACAGTATCTTTGGGACCCTTGATACAGTATCTTTGGGACCCGTGATACAGTATCTTTGGGACCCCTGATACAGTATCTTTGGGACTCCTGATACAGTATCTTTGGAACCCCTGATACAGTATCTTTGGGACCCCTGATACAGTATCTTTGGGACCCTTGATACAGTATCTTTGGGACCCGTGATACAGTATCTTTGGGACCCTTGATACAGTATCTTTGGGACCCGTGATACAGTATCTTTGGGACCCTTGATACAGTATTTTTGGGACTCCTGATACAGTATCTTTGGGACCCCTGATACAGTATCTTTGGGAACCCTGATACAGTATCTTTGGGACTCTTGATACAGTATCTTTGAAACCCCTGATACAGTAACTTTGGGAACCTTGATGCAGTATCTTTGGAACCCCTGATACAGTATCTTTGGGACCCCTGATACAGTATCTTTGGGACCCTTGATACAGTATCTTTGGGACCCGTGATACAGTATCTTTGGAACCCCTGATACAGTATCTTTGGGACTCCTGATACAGTATCTTTGGAACCCCTGATACAGTATCTTTGGGACCCCTGATAGAGTATCTTTGGGACCCTTGATACAGTATCTTTGGGACCCGTGATACAGTATCTTTGGGACCCCTGATACAGTATCTTTGGGACCCTTGATACAATATCTTTGGAACCCCTGATACAGTATCTTTAGGACCCCTGATAGAGTATCTTTGGGACCCTTGATACAGTATCTTTGGGACCCGTGATACAGTATCTTTGGGACCCTTGATACAGTATTTTTGGGACTCCTGATACAGTATCTTTGGGACCCCTGATACAGTATCTTTGGGAACCCTGATACAGTATCTTTGGGACTCCTGATACAGTATCTTTGGGAACCCTGATACAGTATCTTTGGGACTCCTGATACAGTATCTTTGGGAACCTTGATACAGTATCTTTGGGAACCTTGATACAGTATCTTTGGGACTCCTGATACAGTATCTTTGGGAACCTTGATACAGTATCTTTGGGAACCTTGATACAGTATCTTTGGGAACCTTGATACAGTATCTTTGGGAACCTTGATACAGTATCTTTGGGACTCCTGATACAGTATTTTTGGGAACCTTGATACAGTATCTTTGGGAACCTTGATACAGTATCTTTGGGAACCTTGATATAGTATCTTTGGGAACCTTGATATAGGATGCCATAAATGTCAAGATGACTCAATTGAATATTTTGCACAAGGGTTTGTATTGATACCAAACTGGGAATTGTGGTTGTGATGTTGGTATTGTGGTTGTGATGTTGGTATTGTGGTTGTGATGTTGGTATTGTGGTTGTGATGTTGGTATTGTGGTTGTGATGTTGGTATTGTGGTTGTGGATGTGTGTATGTTGTATTGTGGTTGTGATGTTGGTATTGTGGTTGTGATGTTGGTATTGTTGTGATGTTGTATTGTGAGATGTTGGTATTGTAGTTGTTATGTTGGTATTGTAGGTGTGATGTTGGTATTGTAGGTGTGATGTTGGTATTGTGATTGTGATGGTGGTATTGTGGTTGTGATGTGTGGTATTGTGGTTGTGATGTTGGTATTGTAGGTGTGATGTTGGTATTGTAGTTGTGATGTTGATATTGTAGGTGTGATGTTGGTATTGTAGGTGTGATGTTGGTATTGAGGTTGTGATGGTGGTATTGTGGTTGTGATGTTGGTATTGTGGTTGTGATGTTGGTATTGTAGGTGTGATGTTGGTATTGTAGTTGTGATGTTGGTATTGTAGGTGTGATGTTGGTATTGTAGGTGTGATGTTGGTATTGTGGTTGTGATGGTGGTATTGTGGTTGTGATGTTGGTATTGTAGGTGTGATGTTGGTATTGTAGTTGTGATGTTGGTATTGTAGTTGTGTTGTTGGTATTGTAGGTGTGATGTTGGTATTGTGGTTGTGATGGTGGTATTGTGGTTGTGATGTTGGTATTGTAGGTGTGATGTTGGTATTGTGGTTGTGATGGTGGTATTGTGGTTGTGATGTTGGTATTGTGGTTGTGATGTTGGTATTGTAGGTGTGATGTTGGTATTGTAGGTGTGATGTTGGTATTGTGGTTGTGATGGTGGTATTGTAGTTGTGATGTTGGTATTGTAGGTGTGATGTTGGTATTGTGGTTGTGATGGTGGTATTGTGGTTGTGGATGTTGGTATTGTGGTTGTGATGTTGGTATTGTAGGTGTGATGTTGGTATTGTAGGTGTGATGTTGGTATTGTGGTTGTGATGGTGGTATTGTGGTTGTGATGTTGGTATTGTGGTTGTGATGTTGGTATTGTAGGTGTGTTGGTATTGTAGTTGTGATGTTGGTATTGTAGGTGTAATGTTGGTATTGTGGTTGTGATGGTGGTATTGTGGTTGTGATGTTGGTATTGTGTTTGTATGTTGGTATTGTGGTTGTGATGTTGGTATTGTGTTTGTGATGTTGGTATTGTGGTTGTACTGGTGGTATTGTGGTTGTGATGTTGGTATTGTGTTGTGATGTTGGTATTGTGGCTGTGATGTTGGTTTGTGGTTGTGATGTTGGTATTGTGTTTGTGATGTTGGTATTGTGGTTGTATGATGGTATTGTGGTTGTGATGTTGGTATTGTGTTTGTGATGTTGGTATTGTGGCTGTACTGGTGGTATTGTGGTTGTGATGTTGGTATTTGGTTGTAATGTTGGTATTGTGGTTGTGATGTTGGTATTGTGGTTGTGATGGTGGGTATCGTGGCTGTGATGTTGGTATTGTGGTTGTGATGGTGGATATCGTGGCTGTGATGTTGGTATTGTGGTTGTGATGGTGGTATCGTGGCTGTGATGCTGGTATTGTGGGTGTGATGTTTTGGTATTATGGTTGTGATGGTGGTATTGTCGTTGTGGTGGTGGTATTGTGGTCGTGATGTTGGTATTTGTGGTTGTGATGGTGGTATTGTGTTGTGATGTTGGTATTGTAGGTTGTGCGGGGATTGTGTTTATAGTGTGTGTATTGTAGGTTGTGGTGCGGGTATTGTAGGATGTGGTGTGAGTATTGTAGGTTGTAGTGTGGGTATTGTAGATTGAGGTGTGGGTATTATAGGTTGTGGTGAAGGTATTGTAGGTTGTGGTGCGGTATTTGTTGGTTGTGATGTGGTATTGTAGTGTTGTGGTGCTGGTATTGTAGGTTGTGGTACGGCTATTGTAGGTTGTGGTGCGGCTATTGGAGATTGTGGTGCGGTATTGTAGGTTGCGGTGCTGGTTATTGGAGGTTGTGGTGCGGGTATTGATAAGTTGTGGTGCTGGTAATATAGGTTGTGGTGCGGGTAATTGTAGGTTGTGGTGCGGGTATTGTAGGTTGTGAGTGGGGTATTGTAGGTTGTGGCGCAGGTATTGCAGGTTGTGGTGCGGGTATTGTAGGTTGTGTGAAGGTATTGTAGGTTGTGGTGCGGGTATTGCAGGTTGTGATGAGGGTATTGTAGGTTGTGGTGAAGGTATTGTAGGTTGTGGTGCGGGTATTGTAGGTTGTGGTGCGGGTATTGTAGGTTGTGGTGAAGGTATTGTAGGTTGTGGTGCGGGTATTGCAGGTTGTGATGAAGGTTATTGTAGGTTGTGATGAAGGTATTGTAGGTTGTGGTGAGGTATTGTAGGTTGTGGTGCGGGTATTGTAGGTTGTGGTGCGGGTATTGTAGGTTGTGGTGCTGGTATTGTAGGTTGTGGTGCGGGGTATTGTAGATTGTGGTGCGGATATTGTAGGTTGAGGTGCGGGTATTGTAGATTGTGGTGGCGGGTATTGTAGGTTGTGGTGCGGGTATTGTAGGTTGTGATGCAGGTATTGTAGGTTGTGGTGCGGGTATTGTAGGTTGTGGTGAGGGTATTGTTGGTTGTGGTGAAGGGTATTGTAGGTTGTGGTGCGGGTATTGTAGGTTGTGAAGGTATTGTAAGTTGTGATGCGGGTATTGTAGGTTGTGGTGCGGGTATTGCAGGTTGTGGTGCGGGTATTGTAGGTTGTGGTGCAGGTATTGCAGTTTGTGGTGCGGGTATTGTAGGTTGTTGTGCGGGTATTGTAGGTTGTGGTGCGGGTATTGTTGGTTGTGGTGAAGGTATTGTAGGTTGTGGTGCGGGTATTGTAGGTTGTGGTGAAGGTATTGTAAGTTGTGATGCGGGTATTGTAGGTTGTGGTGCGGGTATTGCAGGTTGTGGTGCGGGTATTGTAGGTTGTGGTGCAGGTATTGCAGTTTGTGGTTTCGGGTATTGTAGGTTGTTGTGCGGGTATTGTAGGTTGTTGTGCGGGTATTGTAGGTTGTGGCGCAGGTATTGTAGGTTTGTGGTGCGAGTATTGTAGGTTGTGGTGCGGGTATTGTAGGTTGTGGTGCGGGTATTGTAGGTTGTTGGTGCGGGTATTGTAGGTTGTGGTGCGGGTATTGTAGGTTGTGGTGCGGGTATTGTAGGTTGTGGTGCGAGTATTGTAGGTTGTGGTTCGGGTATTTTAGGTTGTGGTGCGGGTATTGTAGGTTGTGGTGCGGGTATTGTAGGGTTGTGGTGCGGGTATTGTAGGTTGTGGTGCGGGTATTGTAGGTTGTGGTGCGGGTATTGTAGGTTGTGGTGCGGGTATTGTAGGTTGTGGTGCGGGTATTGTAGATTGTGGTGCGAGTATTGTAGGTTGTGGTGCGGGTATTGTAGGTTGTGGTGCGGGTATTGTAGGTTGTGGTGAAGGTATTGTAGGTTGTGGTGCGGGTATTGTAGGTTGTGGTGCGGGTATTGTAGGTTGTGGTGCGGGTATTGTAGGTTGTGGTGCAAGTATTGTAGGTTGTGGTGCGAGTATTGTAGGTTGTGGTGCGAGTATTGTAGGTTGTGGTGCGGGTATTGTAGGTTTGGTGCGAGTATTGTAGGTTGTGGTGCGGGTATTGTAGGTTGTGGTGCGGGTATTGTAGGTTGTGGTGCGGGTATTGTAGGTTGTGGTGCGGGTATTGTAGGTTGTGGTGCGGGTATTGTAGGTTGTGGTGCGAGTATTGTAGGTTGTGGTGCGAGTATTGTAGGTTGTGGTGCGAGTATTGTAGGTTGTGGTGCGGGTATTGTAGGTTGTGGTGCGAGGTATTGTAGGTTGTGGTTCGGGTATTGTAGGTTGTGGTGCGGGTTAATTGTAGGTTGTGGTGCGGGTATTGTAGGTTGTGGTGCGGGTATTGTAGGTTGTGGTGCGGGTATTATGTAGGTTGTGGTGCGGGTATTGTAGGTTGTGGTGCGGGTATTGTAGGTTGTGGTGCGGGTATTGTAGGTTGTGGTGCAGGTATTGTAGGTTGTGGTGCGGGTATTGTAGGTTGTGGTGCGAGTATTGTAGGTGTGTGGTGCGGGTATTGTAGGTTGTGGTGCGAGTATTGTAGGTTGTGGTGCGGGTATTGTAGGTTGTGGTGCGAGGTATTGTAGGTTGTGGTGCGAGTATTGTAGGTTTGTGGTGCGGGTATTGTAGGTTGTGGTGCGGGTATTGTAGGTTGTGGTGCGGGTATTGTAGGTTGTGGTTCGGGTATTGTAGGTTGTGGTGCGGGTTATTGTAGGTTGTGGTGCGAGTATTGTAGGTTGTGGTGCGGGTATTGTAGGTTGTGCTGCAGGTTATTGTAGGTTGTGGTGCAGGTATTGTAGGTTGTGGTCGGGTATTGTAGGTTGTGGTGCGGGTATTGTAGGTTGTGGTGCGGGTATTGTAGGTTGTGCTGCAGGTATTGTAGGTTGTGGTGCGGGTATTGTAGGTTGTGGTGCGGGTATTGTAGGTAGTGGTGCAGGTATTGTAGGTTGTGGTGCGGGTATTGTAGGTTGTGGTGCGGGTACTGTAGGTTGTGGTGCGGTGTATTGTAGGTTGTGGTGCGGGTATTGTAGGTTGTGGTTCGGGTATTTTGAATTGTAGTCTTCAAATTTTTTCTTGTGGTGATGATTTTTGTACTTCGAAATAATTTTCCAAAACTAAATAAATTATTTGTTTATTAATAAAATTACTAATTTTATTGACATTATCATTATGATAATTATTGCTGCTATCTTTTTCATTGTCATTTTTTTCTCTGTCATTAATATTATTTCATTTATCATTATTATTATTGTTATTATTATTATTATTCATCCATCAACATTAAATTTAGGAATAAGTGAAACTCCAGTCATCATTAATACATTTTTTTAGTATTCACAATAATGATAGATACAATAATCTGTATATACAACAATAACTCTGGGAGGAAGTGACACAAACATCAAAATATTGTACAACAAGTTGGGGCACTGAAGCCACAGGCAGAGTTCGAAACACTTTGGAAACCAGCCAATAGCAAACTGACACCGGCATTATCGTCGATCTGATTGGTTGATTACCCCCACATGATGGCTAGTCGTGGTATTTAATGTGGTATTTAATGGCGCTTAAAATGGTTCCTTAGCGGCCTTCAGGAGTGACCACTACAGATGCAAATGCTTCTCAATCCTTGCTTCAAGGCTTCAGTGTTCTAGTCACAGTTATAACATCGGGAGGGGTGGGTGAGAGGGGGGTGTACACGTGATGGGTTTGGATACCTAGATGGTCGTTCTAACAGGTGAATTAGTAAAGGGGTTCGTATTTACAATGATCTAGCAGGCTGTCTCTATAGAGTTCTATACGAGACGTTATAGCCAAGTCTGTCCATCATCATCTTGGTATCGACGTCTCCTGTGAAAAAGAAAACGGGATGTGCTTCTCAGGTAGGAAACAATTGGGTAATGTCTAAGAGTTCTCAGAAATGTAATTGTGTATTTTGGAGCAAAAGAAAATGTAAAATCTTTGGAGATAAGTACATATGACAGAGAACCTTCTGGTTGGTACATATGACAGAGAACCTTCTGGTTGGTACATATGACAGAGAACCTTCTGGTTGGTACATATGACAGAGAGCCTTCTGGTTGGTACATATGACAAGAACCTTCTGGTTGGTACATATGACAGAGAGCCTTCTGGTTGGTACATATGAAAGACCTTGGTTGTACTATGACAGAGAGCCTTCTGGTTGGTACATATGACAGAGAGCCTTCTGGTTGGTACATATGACAGAGAGCCTTCTGGTTGGTACATATGACAAAGAACCTTCTGGTTGGTACATATGACAGAGAGCCTTCTGGTTGGTACATATGACAGAGAGCCTTCTGGTTGGTACAATGACAAGAACCTTCTGGTTGGTACATATGCCAGAGAGCCTTCTGGTTGGTACATATGACAGAGAGCCTTCTGGTTGGTACATATGACAGAGAACCTTCTGGTTGGTACATATGACAGAGAACCTTCTGGTTGGTACATATGACAGAGAGCCTTCTGGTTGGTACATATGACAGAGAGCCTTCTGGTTGGTACATATGACAGAGAGCCTTCTGGATGGTTACAATGACAGAGACCTTCTGGTTGGTACTATAGACAGAGACCTTCTGGTTGGTACATATGACAGAGAACCTTCTGGTTGGTACATATGACAGAGAACCTTCTGGTTGGTACATATGACAGAGAGCCTTCTGGATGGTACACATGACAGAGAACCTTCTGGTTGGTACATATGACAGAGAGCCTTCTGGATGGTACATATGACAGAGAACCTTCTGGTTGGTACATATGACAGAGAGCCTTCTGGTTGGTACATATGACAGAGAGCCTTCTGGTTGGTACATATGACAGAGAACCTTCTGGTTGGTACAATGACAGAGAACTCTCTGGTTGGTACATATGACAGAGAACCTTCTGGTTGGTACATATGACAGAGAGCCTTCTGGATGGTACACATGACAGAGAACCTTCTGGTTGGTACATATGACAGAGACCTTCTGGATTGGTACACATGACAGAGAACCTTTGGTTGGTACATATGACAGAGCCTTCTGGATGGTACACATGACAGAGAACCTTCTGGTTGGTACATATGACAGAGAGCCTTCTGGTGGTACATCATGACAGAGAACCTTCTGGTTGGTACATATGACAGAGAGCCTTCTGGTGGTACAATGACAGAGAACTTCTGGTTGGTACATATGACAGAGAGCCTTCTGGATGGTACACATGACAGAGAACCTTCTGGTTGGTACATATGACAGAGAGCCTTCTGGATGGTACACATGACAGAGAACCTTCTGGTTGGTACATATGACAGAGAGCCTTCTGGATGGTACACATGACAGAGAGGCCTTCTGGTTGGTACATAGACAGAGAACCTTCTGGTTGGTACATATGACAGAGAACCTTCTGGTTGGTACATATGACAGAGAACCTTCTGGTTGGTACATATGACAGAGAACCTTCTGGTTGGTACATATGACAGAGAACCTTCTGGTTGGTACATATGACAGAGAGCCTTCTGGTTGGTACATATGACAGAGAGCCTTCTGGTTGGTACATATGACAGAGAACCTTCTGGTTGGTACATATGACAGAGAGCCTTCTGGTTGGTACATATGACAGAGAGCCTTCTGGTTGGTACATATGACAGAGAGCCTTCTGGTTGGTACATATGACAGAGAACCTTCTGGTTGGTACATATGACAGAGAGCCTTCTGGTTGGTACATATGACAGAGAACCTTCTGGTTGGTACATTATGACAGAGAACCTTCTGGTTGGTACATATGACAGAGACCTTCTGGTTGGTACATATGACAGAGAGCCTTCTGGTTGGTACATATGACAGAGAACCTTCTGGTTGGTACATATGACAGAGAACCTTCTGGTTGGTACATATGACAGAGAACCTTCTGGTTGGTACATATGACAGAGAGCCTTCTGGTTGGTACATATGACAGAGAACCTTCTGGTTGGTACATAAGACAGAGAACCTTCTGGTTGGTACATAAGACAGAGAACCTTCTGGTTGGTACATATGACAGAGAACCTTCTGGTTGGTACATATGACAGAGAGCCTTCTGGTTGGTACATATGACAGAGAACCTTCTGGTTGGTACATAAGACAGAGAACCTTTGGTTGGTACATATGACAGGAGACCTTCTGGTTGGTACATATGACAGAGAGCCTTTGGTTGGTACATATGACAGAGAACCTTCTGGTTGGTACATATGACAGAGAGCCCTTCTGGTGGTACATATGACAGAGACCTTCTGGTTGGTACATTATACAGAGAACCTTCTGGTTGTACATAGACAAAGCCTTCTGGTTGTACATTGACAGAGAACCTCTGTTGTACATAGCCAGAGAGCCTTCTGGTTAGTACATATGACAGAGAGCACTTAGGTTGGTACATATGACAGAGGCCTTCTGTGACATATGACAGAGAACTCTGGCTTGGTACATATGACAGAGAGCCTTTGGTTGGTACATATGCTGACGAGCCTTCTGGTGGTACATATAAGAGAGCCTGGTTGGTACATTTACAGAGAGCCTTTTGGTGGTACATCATTACATAGAGCCTTCTGGCTAGTACATATGATAAGAGCTTCGGCTGGTACATATGACAGTGAGCCTTCTGCTGTACAAACGAAAGAGAGTTTTCTGGCTGGTAAATATGACAGAGACCTTCTGGCTGGTACATATTTCAGATGAGCCTTCTGGCTGGGTACATATGCAGGATGCCTTCTGGCTGTACATATGACAAAGCCTCTGCTGGTACCTTACTATAGGAGCCTTCTGTGTACATATGACGAAGCCTTCTGGTGTACATTATGACGAGACCTTCTGTTACATACGAGAGCCTTCTGCTGTACATATATAGAGATCTTTGGCTGTACATGACAGAGAGCTTTCTTGGTTGGTTACATATTAGAACTTCTGCTGTACATATGATAGAGAGCCTTTTGGCTGTACATATTACAGAGACCTTCTGGTTGGTACATATGACAGAGAGCCTTTGGCTGGTACATATGACGGAAAGCCTTCTGCGTAATTATTTCGGAGCCTTCGGGTACATAAACAGAGAAAACCTTCTGGTTTGGGACATAAGCAGAGACCTTTTGGTTGGTACATAAGACAGAAACCTTCTGGTTGGTACATATGACAGAGAAACCTTTGGGGGTACATTGACAGAGAGCCTTCTGGTTTGGTCATATGACAGAGAACCTTTTGGTTGGTACATAAGACGAGAACCTTCTGGGTTTGGACATATGACAGAGAACTCTGTTGGTACAATACAGAAGCCTTCGGTTTGGGACTATGACAGAGAACCCTGGTTTTTACAATGACAGAAGCCTTTTGGTTGGACATATGACAGAGAACCTTTTGGTTGGTACATATGACAGGAACCTTTGGGTTTGGGACATATGACGAGAGCCTTCTGGTTGGACATATGAAAGGAACCCCTGGTTGGTACATATGCAAAAACCTCGGTTGGTACATAGACAGAGAGCCTTTTGGTTGGGGACATAACGGGGGCTTTTGGTTTGGGACATATGACAGAGAAACCCCCCGGTTGTTTCATAGACAGAAGTTCTGGGTTGGAAAATATGACAGAGAGCCTTCGGTTGGGACATATGAAAGAGGCCCTTTTGGTTGGTACTATGACAGAGAGCCTTTTGGCTGGGACACATTTCAGAGAGCCTGGGTGGGACATATGTTTGAGACCTTCGGGGGGGTCATAGAAGTGAGCCCTTTGGGGTACATACGAAGGAGTTTTCTGGCTGGGACAAACAGGAGCTTTTGGCTGGTACTATTACAAGACCTTTGGCTGGTACATATACAGAGAGCCTTCTGGCTGGTACATTGACAGAGACCTTCGGCTGGTACATATTATAGAGAGCCCCTGGCTGGGAAAGACAGAGAGCCTTTTGGCTGGACATATGACGGAGGCCTTTGGCTGGTACTAAAAAGAGATCCTTTTGGCTGGTACATGACGAGAGCTTTTGGGTTTGGGACATATTACAGAGAGCCTTTGGGTGGTACAATGAAAAGAAGCCTTTTGGCTGGTACATATTACAGAAGCCTTTTGGGTTTGGAAAATAAGACGAGAGCCTTTTGGGTGGGACATTAAAAGGGGAAAAACCCTTTTGGCTGGGATTATTACAGAGAGCCTTCTGGCTGGTACATATGACAGAGAGCCTTCTGGTTGGTACATATAACAGAGAGCCTTCTATCTTTAGAATAGTTGTTGGCAGGTTTCTGGCATCCTGCAGCGGTGAGGTGGTTAGTAAGGTTTGTCAGGAAATAGGGCAAAAGTTTCTTGACGCTGGTCTTAGTCATGTGATGACCCACAGCTTGAGCTTTTGGTTAGCTGACCGAGGCCTTCCGCTGGCTTACCGGTCCACCTCTTTCAAAATTATGGTTATGATTATAGGAGGATCCAAAACGTCCCGATATGAGAGAAATATCCAGCGTAAAAAATATGAACGAAGTGATGTCAGCGTTGGAAGGATTACTTGAAATGATTTTTTCAATGCGCCCCGCCGGGTTTGCCACTTGATTGTTCAGTTCCTGCAACCTGATCCTTCACCCTTTGACTTCTTGTTCTTCAACTTGGTTCACCTTCTTCATTTTGATCGTTCTGTTCCCTCAACCTGTCTGTTCTCTTTCTCTAATCTTTCTTCTTGTTAAGCTGGTTCTTGTTCGGTTCCTCATGTACACGTTCATTAGCTGCCATGAATGAACTCATTATTAATTCAGCTTGTTTCTGCTACTGGAATTACCAGGTAATGAAAAAATTACCGTCCAGAGCTCTAGCATCTATGAATACAGCGTGAACGTTATGGTAAACCATACCACGGGTGGGGTTAGAACCCGCGATCAGAGTCACAAGTTTTGAGACTCTCTGATCGCGAGTTCTAACCCCACCCTTGGTATGTTTTGTTTGCAATCGTGTCATTACGATTTCGCGAGTCATGAACGTTATGGTGCTATGCGCAGCTCTAAATTCACGTACGGTATTCGACGCAAGGAGTTTGTGTAGACTCGATCCTTCGTTTTCTAATCCCACAGTGAACAGGGTACGCGCAGCCTTAAGTAATGACTCCCATACAGTTCGATAGGCTTGAAACCCATTAACCAACCCATCTTGTGGTCATCGAGCGATGAATTATCATCTGGAAATTTGCTTTACGGGTCCTGTCTTCTCTGGTAGAAAAGAATTCGGCATATCATTAAGTGCCGCTAGATAACCTCGCAGGCTTGTGGTTTGTGGACGGAGAAACGAGCCTCCACGTTTCCTTGTGTTGAGTGACCCACACGGCTCCAGTACTTTAATAAAAGAATAATAATAATAATAATAATAATAATAATAATAATAATAATAATAATAATATATAATATAATAATAATATTAATAAAATAATAATAATAATAATGATAATATAATAATAATAGTAATTGTAATAATGTTGGTAAATTACCGACAATATATTAGGTAAAAGGACATATATCAAGTCGTAGTAACAACCTGATAAAACTCCTGGAGAGCGAAACGTTGCCACAATAAACTATCGCATTAGTTGTACTTGTGTCTCTCCACCTAAGAACACCAATAATCGTCTTGGCAAAGCTGGGAGGACCGTCCCAGGGCTGTGTTTGTAGACATGGCAAGCCGAGTTGACAGGCGGCGGGAGACATATCAATCGATTCTCCAAAATCGATAGTCAAGAGCCTCCAGGGAGTTAAAATTGATGGAAGGAATGTCACTCGCTGGATATACACGAGTTAATTTTCCACTGGTACTGAATTCTCTGTTGGGGGTGACTTCAGGGTGTTTCTCGAGCGATGGTGTTGCAACTTCAGGGGGGGGGCTCTAAGTACTGCCTCAGGCGACAGTCTTGAAACTTTAGTAGGTAACTCGTTTGTTTCAGTGGTTCTGCTCTTATTCTTTTCTAAGTGAATTTCAGTGCGGGCACTTTCTTCCATTGCTTCTTATGAACCATTGTCGAACCATTGTTGAACCGTTATTGAACCATTGTTGAACCGTTATTGAACCGTTGTTGAACCGTTGTTGAACCATTGTTGAACCGTTGTTGAACCATTGTTGAACCGTTGTTGAACCATTGTTGAATCGTTGTTGAACCACTGTTGAACCATTGTTGAACCGTTGTTGAACCATTGTTGAACCGTTGTTGAACTATTGTTGAACCATTGTTGAACCATTCTTGAACCATTGTTGAAACGTTGTTGAACCGTTGTTGAACCATTGTTGAACCGTTGTTGAACCATTGTTGAACCGTTGTTGAACCGTTGTTGAACCACTGTTGAACCGTTATTGAATCGTTGTTGAACCGTTGTTGAACCGTTGTTGAACCATTGTTGAACCGTTGTTGAACCGTTGTTGAACCACTGTTGAACCGTTGTTGAACCACTGTTGAACCGTTGTTGAACCATTGTTGAACCGTTGTGGTGATAAAAATTAAATTTTCAAGAGAGGTGCTGATTCAGTTCTAATTTCTTCTCGTATTGTCCGATATTTGCTGTGTGTGTGTGTGTGTGTGTGTGTGTGTGTGTGTGTGTGTGTGTGTGTGTGTGTGTGTGTGTGGAGCAATGACTGGCTGAATGAGTCAATGTATGAATGAATAAAGGGATATGACATGACATGACATGACTGACTTACATATAGGGAGGAAGTGTACACTTATTTAGGTACGAGAAATTAAGTGGGAAATTATAGGTTTGTTAATTGTGACGGGGGGGGGGTTATATTAAGTATTTTAAGGATATGCGATGCGGGGTGGAGACATTCACGTAGCGGAGGGGTTGTGAGGTGGTAGGGTGGAGAAGAAGGGGTGAGTGTGTGGGGTGACTAGCGGCAGTGGGTGGTGGAGGGAGAAAGGGTGAAGGAGAGGATGTGGGTGATGGAGGAACGGGTGCGAGGGGAACTTGAAGCCATCCCCCGCGGCCATGGAGGAGAAGGGAAGAGAGGACAGGGAGAGAGGGGAGGCGAGGGAGGTGGCCAGGGAGGTCATAAGTGGAAGGGAGGACATTGGAGGCACCAGGTAAGGTTTGGTCACCTCCAGCGAGGTAGTGAGCTGATGGTGGTGGTGGTGATGGTGGTTGTGGTGGTCGGAGGCTGGTGGCGACGAGTCGTTCTTCAGCAGCGGCAGCGGAGAGCTCTGCGGCGGTGTCGTCGACGGGTGGGGAGATATAGACGCCGGGTGGGGCGAGATGCTAGCCGGATGCGGCGAGATGCTGGCCGGGTGCGGGGAGACAGACGGGGGGTGAGATGAAGTGGTGTTGGAGGCGGGGGAGACCACACCTCCGTCAGTCTGGGCACTGCTGGGAAGCGGACTCTCAGCCACAGGAGGCGGGGAGTGCGTGCCTGATGGGGAGACAAAAGCGGGGGAGATAATTAACAATCAGCGGTGACAAACCTGTAGCCAGAGCGACAAATCATCCATTCGGCTGTTAACAATTAACTTTAATTGATGGAAGGGTAAATTAAAAGTTGCGTTTATTAATTAGAAATTAATGAATTCCAATTAATGTTATGAAATTAGCATAAGTCCAACACGAGTATCCTGGCTCTGACGACCAGGGATACCTGGTTCTGACAACCAGGGATACCAGGCTCTGACGACCAGGGATATCAGGGTCTGACGACCAGAGATACCAGACTCTGACGACCAGGGATACCTGGCTCTGACGACCAGGGATACCAGGCTCTGACGATCAGGGATACCTGGCTCTGACAACCAGGGATACCAGGCACTGACGACCAGGGATATCAGGGTCTGACGACCAGAGATACCAGGCTCTGACGACCAGGGACACCAGGCTCAAAATAAAAAAAAAAATCCGTTTTCTCATAACGTTACAGAAAAAATAGATGGAGAATAACATGCGCAGCAAGAGAGAGAGAGAGAGAGAGAGAAGAGAGAGAGAGAGAGAGAGAGAGAGGAAAGAGAGAGAGAGAGAGAGACGAGAGAGAGAGAGAGAGAGAGAGAAGAGAGAGAGAGAGAGAAAGAGAAAGAGAGAGAGAGAGACAGAGAGAGAGAGAGAGAGAGAGAGAGAGAGAGAGAGAGAGAGAGAGAGAGAGAGAGAGAGAGAGAGAGAGAGGAAGAAGACACCTCAAGAAGAACACATCTTCAAGATTGTAAGAACACTTACCTGGAGTTTACCTGGAGAGGGTTTCGGGGGTCAACGCCCCCGCGGCTCGGTCTGAGACCAGGCCTCAACACTTCATGAAGATAAACACTCTAAGATTAACACCTCTTTAAAAAAAAAGAAACACGTCTTCAACATCAACACTTCCTCGAGGTCGCTCTCTAGACGGCAATCCCTTCCCCCCCTTAAACCCCCCCTCATCCCCCCTGATTTACCCCCCTCCCGCCCCCCCCATCTTCTGCAACTCTCGCCTTGCTCAAGCAGCATGTTCAGGCAATTTGAAGCAACATGCAGGAAACACCGTATCATTCTCACCAGAATTCAATTAATATGTTTTTTTTATATATTTAAAAAAAAGATCAAATCACCGGCAAAGTGAAATATAAAACAGAAAAAATATATTGGCGAAATTTGTTGAGAGAATCAGAAGTACCGGGGCGTGAACTGGTGGAAGAGTGATGAATTATTGGCGATATCGTCCAGTCTGGCTGCAAATTTTTGCTATGGCGATAGACTCTTGTTTATTCTTCGTAACGCGTGAAATGGCGAGCTTTGGTAGGGGTTTATTGCACTCACACACACACAGGCGCATATAACAGGAAGGGCACTGCAATGGATCAGAGAATACCTGGCAGGGAGGCAACAACGAGTCATGGTACGTAATGAGGTATCACAGTGGGCACCTGTGACGAGCGGGGTCCCACAGGGGTCGGTCCTAGGACCAGTGCTATTTTTGGTATATGTGAACGACATGATGGAAAGGTTAGACTCAGCAGTGTCCCTGTTCGCAGACGATGTGAAGTAAATGAGGAGAATTAAATCAGATGAGGACCAGGCAGGACTTCAAAGAGACCTGGACAGACTGGACACCTGGTCCAGCAACTGGCTTCTCGAATTTAACCCCGCCAAATGCAAAGTCATGAAGATAGGGGAAGGGCAAAGAAGACCGCAGACAGAGTATAGGCTAGGTGGCCAAAGACTGCAAACCTCGCTCAAGGAGAAAGATCTTGGGGTGAGTATAACACCGAACATGTCTCCGGAAGCACACATCAACCAGATAACTGCTGCAGCATATGGGCGCCTGGCAAACCTGAGAACAGAGTTCCGATACCTTAGCAAGGAGTCGTTCAAGACACTACACCGTGTACGTCAGGCCCATACTGGAGTATGCAGCACCTGTTTGGAACCCGCACTTGATAAAGCACGTTAAGAAATTACAGAAAGTGCAAAGGTTTGCGACAAGGTTAGTTCCAGAGCTAAGGGGAATGTCCTATGAAGAAAGGTTAAGGGAAATCGGTCTGACGACACTGGAAGACAGGAGGGTCAGGGGAGACATGATAACGACATATAAAATACTGCGCGGAATAGACAAGGTGGACAAAGACAGGATGTTCCAGGGAGGGGACACAGAAACAAGAGGCCACAATTGGAAGTTGAAGACTCAGATGAGTCAAAGGGATGTTAGGAAGTATTTCTTCAGTCATAGAGTTGTCAGGCAGTGGAATAGCCTAGAAAGTGACGTAGTGGAGGCAGGAACCATACATAGTTTTAAGACGAGGTTTGAAAAAGCTCATGGAGCAGGGAGGGGACCCAGTAGCAACCGGTGAAGAGGCGGGGCCAGGAGCTAAGGCTCGACCCCTGCAACCACAAATAGGTGAGTACAAATAGGTGAGCACGCACACACACACACACACACACACAACTGTGTCCCCTTGTTACTGTGATTGGACACAGTAACAAGGGGACACAGTTGGAAGCTGAAGACACAGATGAATCACAGGGATGTTAGGAAGTATTTCTTCAGCCACAGAGTAGTCAGTAAGTGGAATAGTTTGGGAAGCGATGTAGTGGAGGCAGGATCCATACATAGCTTTAAGCAGAGGTATGATAAAGCTCACGGCTCAGGGAGAGTGACCTAGTAGCGATCAGTGAAGAGGCGGGGCCAGGAGCTCGGACTCGACCCCCGCAACCTCAACTAGGTGAGTACAACTAGGTGAGGTGAGTACACACACACACACACACACACACACACAAATTCCTCAGACGTGTTAGAATCGAACCTCGAACCTCTAAACTCTAGCCTCTAGACTTTAGACTCTAGAAGTATAGAGTCAACATCAGCTCTAGCTCTCTGTAACGACGCAACGAAAGTTATTCATTGACTTCCCACGTTCACTTGTCAACACCAGGACCAGAACACTGACAACATCCACGACACAAAATTCGACTAAAAGACAGACTATTGCCTCGACTCATGCTTCAGCTAGAACAGAAACTATTACCTCGACTCATGCTTCAGCTAGAACAGAAACTATTACCTCGACTCAAGCTTCAGCTAGAACAGAAACTATTACCTCGACTCATGCTTCAGCTAGAACAGAAACTGTTACCTCGACTCATGCTTCAGCTAGAACAGAAACTATTACCTCGTTACCAGCCTACTGGAACTCACACATCCTTCTACCAGCTCTCAGACACGAGCACCTGTATATGACACGATTTGTGCTCATGTTGAACTCTGTGCGAAGCTCAACACTCTGGCCTAGATGAGACAGCTTCTCTTCTGGCGGAAATAAGTGCCATCAGTCACTCCAGCGTTGTGGCTTCATGACCGTGAGTGTGGCAACCTTGCTTGTGCTCTTCTTTTGACTGGTAAATAGTGCTACTAAGCACAGTGCTGTCAAGTATAGTGTTGATAAGTATGGTGCTGTTAAGCATGACGTTGGCTAGTGGGGTGAGGGGCTAGGAACGACCCTCTCAGATAAAAAGGAGCTAGGAGCGACCCTTCTAGAGAAAGAGGGCTAGGAACGACCCTCCTAGAGAAAGAGGGGCGAGGAACGACCCTCTCAGAGAAAGAGAGGCTAGGAATGACCCTCCCGGAAAGAAAGAAGCTAGGAACGACAAAACCAAAGATGGAAAAGGTAGGAACGGCCTTACAAGAGATAGGAAAGCTCAGAACGACTTTTCTAAAGAGAAAGGTGCAGGAACGACATTCCTAAAGAGAAAGGGGCTAGGAACGACCATCTCAGAGGGAAAGAGATAGAGAAAGAATTACTAGGAACGAAAGTACCAGAGACAGGGCTACCAGAACGACCTTCCCAGAAAAACAGGGGCCACTGGCGACCCTCCCAAAGAGAGAGAAAGAGAGAGAGAGAGAGAGAGACAGAGAGAGAGAGAGAGAGAGAGAGAGAGAGAGAGAGAGAGAAGGGCTACGAACGACCCTCTCAGAAACAGGGGGACTAGAAACGACTTGCAGAGAGAGAAAAGGTGGGAACCACTTACCCAAGGACAGGTCCTCGTCGTCGCTGTCATCTAGGGGCGTTGGGGAACCTGGGTTGATGAGGTCGTCATCATCGTCGTCGTGATGGGTATCCCGGGACTCTGACGACCTCGACGATCCACCGCCCGCCTGCTGCCCGTTCATCATCCTGCAGTGGAGAGAGTAGTCAGTACAAGTGGTTTACAGATCGTTCTCCGTTCTTCGGTGTGTGTGCGTGTATTATATGGCAGCACTAAACCAGTAAGGAGTAATGGGATATAATTGAGTTTGATCCGAGGAAGGGGGAAGATAGCTCCTTGAATACTGGTAAAAGGTTCTTAATCCTAATAAGTAGAGCTACCCCCTCTCCTTCCTCGAATTAAAAAGTAATTACCTACCATTCTCCCAGACGCTGTATAACATACAGATTTAATAATAAAAAATAATAATCATAATAATAAAAACAATAATAATGACAGTAACAACAACAATTACAATAATAATACTAATAATAGCAATAATAATAATAATAATAATAATAATAATAATAATAATAATAATAATAATAATATTACTACCACTACTACTACTACTACTACTACTACTAATAATAATAATAATAATAATAATAATTCAAGGGGGGTCCAGTAAATATACATCGTAACAATTACAAAATATCTTTCGTTCATTTTTCTCACACAATGCTAAACTCAATTTTTTTGCAAGAACTTTAACAAAAACACAAACATTATCTGCATACTGTATTTTGTTTGTGGCGGAAGTAAAACAAAGAAACTTCAACAAATACACAAGGAGACGAAGCACATTCCTGTCAAGACAAACAAAAAAATACTTTTTCCTGCTTGAGTTGACATTCTGACAAATACAGCGGTAAATACAGTAGTAAATACAACAGTAAATACAGCAGTACCAGTAATACATGTAGAAATAAATACATTATTGAATATAGTAGCAAATACAGTAGTAGTAAATTCAGAATTAATATTAATACAGCAGTAAATAATAAATACAATAATAAATACAGTAATAAATAAGACAGAGTAATAAATAACAAATACAACATTAAATAATAAATACAGTAATAAATACAGTAGTGTTCATTTATATCCTTGTTTGTCTCTCCCTTTTTCTTCACGTTACAACACTTCCTCCCTCACCTCTATCTTAGATTTTCCTCCCTCCCCTCCTTCCATCCCTCTTCCCTCTTCTACAGTATTCTTACCCCTCTCCTCTCTTACAGCATCAATGCCCCTCCTCTCCCTTACAGCATCCCTGCCCCTCCTCTCTCTTACAGCATCCCTGCCCTTCCCCTCTCTTACAGCATTCCTTCCCCTCTCCTCTCTCACAGAATCCCTTCCCTTCCCTCTCTTACAGCATCCCTACCTCCCTCCCCTCTTACAGCATTCCTGCCCTCCCCTCTCTTACAGCATCCCTGCCCCTCTCCTCTCTTACAATATCCCTGCCATCCTCTATCTTACAGCATCCCTGTCCCCCCTCTCTCCTACAGCATCGCTTCCCTCCCTCTTATAGCATCGCTGCTCCTCCCCTCTCTTACAGCATCCCTCCCTTCCCCTCTATTACGGCATCCCTCCCTTCCCCTCTCTTACAGCATCCCTCCCCTCCCCTCCCCCATCTTCCATCCATCCCCCCTCCCTCCCATAGCACCATTGTTAACACTAAACTCCAGATAAACGCCACTACGGACCAGCCAGGATGACACTAGGGAGAAAAATCCCCGCGCCTCGACGCCACTTCTTCCCCGCCATCCTCCATAACTGTCCACCTTAAGCTTCTCATAACATCATCAAGACTTTTTAAGTACCTGTGTGTGGCGGGGGAAAAAATTATATAAACAGTCACCAACGAAATTTTCCCATATATGTTCTTTTTTTTTTTAAGACTCCCGGTTGCAAAGACGGAAGTTTAGGGAAAGAAAACAAACCCGGACGAATAGGAGGGGAAATTTCCCCGTTGCGAGAGCGGTTTCTCCCCTCCACTTGCCTCACTCTTTATAGTAAACACGCGTAATAAGATGACGCTTATTCAATGGACCTTGTTACATCCCCTTTCTACTCCCCTCCCCCCTCCCTCTTAGATTGCCCCCCCGTTCTCCCCTCGTGCTGTCCCCCTCTGCCTTCTCCCCTCCGATTCTGGAACCGATTTTTCGATTGTCTGTGACTGTATCCTCGAGCCTGGAACCGATTTTTTTTAAATCTGGGACATTAAATGGCCTCTAGGAACCGTCAGATTAAGCCAGATTATAAAGATAAAAGCTAGATTTTTTAAGTCTTAGCAATTTTCTGTCAAAATATTTTCTTTGATTTTTAGAACGAATCTGATTCTTGTCATTTCCTCTTAAATCTGCCAGATTTATGTACTTAATTTTTTTTTATATAATTGTTTATTTATTTCAGTGTTAAAAATTTATTGGCTGTTTTAAAATCTGTTTTTTATCTTGTTTTTAATCTTATCTTCTATCTTCTCATCGTCTGCTTATCTTTCAGCTGATTTCCAAGAGATATCTTTATTCTTACATAGTTGTTTCGGCCCCGATTTCATACAGATTTTTTTATGTGTGTGGCTTTCGTATTTACGTTTCCATTTCGGTTAATGTTGCATATGTGTTTCGTAAACGTTCGTCATCCGAAGATAAGAATCCTGCACATAAGAATCGTTCGAGATAGCGTTCATTTAGAATTAATTTCTGGTATTCTGTCGATTGTGTACGGCTCCGTTTGTTCCGACAGTCGGGCTGTGTTCGGCTCTGCTCCTGTTCGAAAAGTCGGGTTGCGATCGGTTATTTGTTACTTTGTTGATCAACTGTGTTCGGCTTTCTGTTACGCCATTCATAGATTTTGTCCAAGATTTATATATATATATATATATATATAATATATATATATATATATATATATATATATATTTATTTATTAAACATTGGTCACCCACCAAGGAAGGGTGACCCGTAAAAGAAGGAACACTTTCATCAATATTCACTCCATCGCTCTCTTCCAGAGGCGCGTCTACACTACAGTTATAAAACTGCAACATGTCAACACTCCTCCAGGACTCAAATCTAGCTTGTCGGTTTCCCTGAATCCTTCATAAATGTTACTTTACTCACACTCCAACAGCACGTCAAGTCATAAAAACCATTCGTCTCCTCTCGTTCCTATCTAACACGCTCACGTGCACTTGCTGGAAGTCCAAACCCCTTGCACACAAAACCTTTACCCCTTCCATCCAACCTTTTTAAGGATGACTTCTACCCGCCTTCCTTCCATTGCTCTTTCCTACATTTTAAATTCCTTCTTTTACATATCCTTCCAAACTCGTTCACCAACCTATGCAACTTCTCTTCAGATTCTCCCAAAAGCACAGTCATCAGCAAAGAGCAACTGTGACAACTCCCACTTTGTGTTAGATTCTTTATCACTTAATCCCACACCTCTTGCCAGCGCCCAAGCATGCACTTCTCTTATAATCCCATCTATAAATGTATCGAACAACCATGGTGACATCACACATCCTTGTCTAAGACCTACTTTTACTGGGAAATAATCTCCCTCTCTCCTACATACTCTAACCTGAGCCTCATTAGCCTCGCAAAAACTGTTAACTGTTTTCAGTAACCTCCTATTACACTCTATTTTGTCCCTTTTGCTTTTATACGAAGGAACTATGCATGATCTGTGCTAATCCGTAGGTACCTTCCCCTCTTCCATATATTTATTAAATGAAAGCCCTAACCATTCCCCACCTGCCTTTAACATTTTTTTTTATTTTATCCCAACAATCCTAGCTGCTTTACCCACTTTCATTTAGCGCTTCTTTTTGATAATAATAATAATAATTTACCCCTTATCATTCTACCCACTGTCTCATGCACCTCCCCTACACTCGCAACTGGATCTTCCTCACTCCTACAAGATGCTATACCTCCGTGCCCAATGCATGAAATCACAGCTTCCCTGTCTGCATCAACATTTAACAGTTCCTCAAAATATTTTCTCATCTTCCCGATACTTTCAACTTCCCATCTAATAATTCTCTCATATCTTTAACTGTCAAATCCACTCGTTCCTTAGGCTTTCTTAACTTATTAATCTCACTCCAAAACTCTTATTTCCAGCAAAATTTGTTGATAGCACCTCACCGACTCTTTCATTTGCTCTCCTTTTACATTCCATCGCCACTCTGTTAACCTCTCCATATACTCCTCCCTCTTTGCATCAATTCTACTTTGTGAAAACGTCTCATATGCTAACTTTTTCTCTTTACTACCCACTTTCCTGTAACCACTTTTGCTAAACACTCTAAACACTACATTCTTAAATCTATCCCGTACCTCTTCAACGTCAATACCTATAATTTCACTAGCCCATCTGTCTTCCAATAGTTTATATCTTACCCTCCTTTAGTTTACAACCTTCATCTCTCTCTTACTTGCTGATGCCATTCTCCTTATTTCCCATCTACCTTAAATTCTCACTATAACTACAACCAAAAATGATTTGATATATCTGTGGCCCCTCTATAAACATATACATCTTTAAGTCTACCTATCAGTCTTTCATCTACCAATACATAGCTTAACAAACTACTGACATTAAGCTCTACATCATATCTTGTATACTTATCCTTTCTTTCTTAAATTATGTATCTCCTTCGACCAAATCCCTTTCTATACAAAGTTCAATCAAAGATCCCCATTATCATTTACACCTGGCACACCAGACTTACCTACCACACCCTCTCTAACCGCCTCACCCACTTTAACATTACATGTCCGCCATTTATTATTATAAATTAATTGGCAGCTGAAGACGCTACCACTGAGCTAAGATCCACCTCTACATTTTTAGGAATGGTAATTCGTTTGTATGTGTGTGTGATGTATGTATGTATATATGTATGTATGTATGCATGTATGATGCATGTATGTATGTATGTATGTATGTATGTATGTATATCTGTACCTTTGATGAGTTCCGAGAGTTTTTCTACTCCAAGGGCAAGACCACGAGTCAGGCTCGTTTCGTCCTTGTCTGGTCAATCAGGCTGTTGCTGTTGGTGACCCGCTGTTGGTAAAGTGTTTTCTTATTGTGCTCACTACACCTCTGCTTTTCACTGGGTATGTATGTATGTAATTATTTATGTATCATATATATATATATATATATATATATATATATATATATATATATATATATATATTATATATATATACAAGGAATTCGCGAGAGCATGCGAAATATACACAAACACTGATCTCTGGCTGAAGGAGACTCGAACCTACGAACCTTAGGACAAGGTACGCAGTGCTTTACCAATCTACCCACACTGGACCAATACCTTGGCGTGTAGCATGAGCTACACGTTTTGATCCAAGGCAGCCAGCTTTCAGGGAGAAGGCTGGCTGCCTTGTGTATATTTGTGTATATTTCGCATGCTCTCGCGAATTCCTTGCATTGTTCAAATCTCTAGTAAGGCTGATGCATGCAGGGGATGAGATGAAAAGCTGTAAGCCTTCTCCCTGAAAGCTGGCTGCCTTGGATCAAAACGTATAGCTCATGCTACACGCCAAGGTATTGTCCAGTATGGGTAGATTGGTAAAGCACTGCGTACCTTGTCCTAAGGTTCGTAGGTTCGAGTCTCCTTCAGCCAGAGATCAGTGTTTGTATATATATATATTTATATATATATATATATATATATATATATATATATATACATTATTGTTGTGTATTAATCATACACAACATTGATGTCTCTCATACACAAGACTGATGCCACTTATACACAACACCGATGCCTCTTATACACAACACTGATGCCTCTTATAAACAACACTGATGCCTCTATACACAACATTGATGCCTCTCATACACAACACTGATGCCTCTTATAAACGACACTGATGCCTCTTATACACAACACTGATGCCTCTTATAAACAACACTGATGCCTCTTATACACAACACTGATGCCTCTTATAAACAACACTGATGCCTCTTATACACAACACCGATGCCACTTATAAAGAACACTGATGCCTCTTATAAACAACACTGATGCCTCTTATACACAACACTGATGCCTCTTATAAACAACACTGATGCCTCTTATACACAACACTGGATGCCTCTTATAAACAACACTGATGCCTCTTATACACAACACTGATGCCTCTTATACACAACACTGATGCCTCTTATACACAACACTGATGCCTCTTATAAACAACACTGATGCCTCTTATACACAACACTGATGCCTCTTATAAACAACATTGATGCCTCTTATACACAACACTGATGCCTCTTATAAACAACAATGATGCCTCTTATAAACAACACTGATGCCTCTTATAAACAACATTGATGCCTCTTATACACAACACTGATGCCTCTTATAAACAACACTGATGCCTCTCATACACAACACTGATTCCTCTCATATACAACATTGATGCCTCTTATAAACAACATTGATGCCTCTTATAAACAACACTGATGCCTCTTATAAACAACACTGATGCCTCTTATAAACAACACTGATGCCTCTCATACACAACACTCATGCCTCTTATAAACAACACTGATGCCTCTTACAAACAACACTGATGCCTCTTATAAACAACACTGATGCCTCTTATAAACAGCACTGATGCCTCTCATACACAACACTGATGCCTCTTACAAACAACACTGATGCCTCTTACAAACAACACTGATGCCTCTTATAAACAACACTGATGCCTCTTATAAACAACACTGATGCCTCTTATAAACAATACTGATGCCTTTCATACACAACACTGATGCCTCTTACAAACAACACTGATGCCTCTTATAAACAACACTGATGCCTCTTATAAACAATACTGATGCCTTTCATACACAACACTGATGCCTCTTACAAACAACACTGATGCCTCTTATAAACAACACTGATGCCTCTTATAAACAACACTGATGCCTCTCATACACAACACTGATGCCTCTTACAAACAACACTGATGCCTCTTATAAACAACACTGATGCCTCTTATAAACAACACTGATGCCTCTTATAAACAACACTGTTGCCTCTCATACACAACACTGATGCCTCTTACAAACAACACTGATGCCTCTTATAAACAACACTGATGCCTCTTATAAACAACACTGATGCCTCTCATACACAACACTGATGCCTCTTACAAACAACACTGATGCCTCTTATAAACAACACTGATGCCTCTCATACACAACACTGATGCCTCTCATACACAACACTGATGCCTCTTACAAACAACACTGATGCCTCTTACAAACAACACTGATGCCTCTCATACACAACACTGATGCCTCTTACAAACAACACTGATGCCTCTTATAAACAACACTGATGCCTCTTATAAACAATACTGATGCCTTTCATACACAACACTGATGCCTCTTACAAACAACACTGATGCCTCTTATAAACAACACTGATGCCTCTTATAAACAACACTGATGCCTCTCATACACAACACTGATGCCTCTTACAAACAACACTGATGCCTCTTATAAACAACACTGATGCCTCTTATAAACAACACTGATGCCTCTTATAAACAACACTGATGCCTCTTATACACAACACTGATGCCTCTTATACACAACACTGATGCCTCTTATAAACAACACTGATGCCTCTTATACACAACACCGATGCCACTTATAAAGAACACTGATGCCTCTTATAAACAACACTGATGCCTCTTATACACAACACTGATGCCTCTTATAAACAACACTGATGCCTCTTATACACAACACTGATGCCTCTTATAAACAACACTGATGCCTCTTATACACAACACTGATGCCTCTTATACACAACACTGATGCCTCTTATACACAACACTGATGCCTCTTATAAACAACACTGATGCCTCTTATACACAACACTGATGCCTCTTATAAACAACATTGATGCCTCTTATACACAACACTGATGCCTCTTATAAACAACACTGATGCCTCTTATAAACAACACTGATGCCTCTTATAAACAACATTGATGCCTCTTATACACAACACTGATGCCTCTTATAAACAACACTGATGCCTCTCATACACAACACTGATTCCTCTCTATACAACATTGATGCCTCTTATAAACAACATTGATGCCTCTTATAAACAACACTGATGCCTCTTATAAACAACACTGATGCCTCTTATAAACAACACTGATGCCTCTCATACACAACACTCATGCCTCTTATAAACAACACTGATGCCTCTTACAAACAACACTGATGCCTCTTAATAAACAACACTGATGCCTCTTATAAACAGCACTGATGCCTCTCATACACAACACTGATGCCTCTTACAAACAACACTGATGCCTCTTACAAACAACACTGATGCCTCTTATAAACAACACTGATGCCTCTTATAAACAACACTGATGCCTCTTATAAACAATACTGATGCCTTTCATACACAACACTGATGCCTCTTACAAACAACACTGATGCCTCTTATAAACAACACTGATGCCTCTTATAAACAATACTGATGCCTTTCATACACAACACTGATGCCTCTTACAAACAACACTGATGCCTCTTATAAACAACACTGATGCCTCTTATAAACAACACTGATGCCTCTCATACACAACACTGATGCCTCTTACAAACAACACTGATGCCTCTTATAAACAACACTGATGCCTCTTATAAACAACACTGATGCCTCTTATAAACAACACTGTTGCCTCTCATACACAAAAACTGATGCCTCTTACAAACAACACTGATGCCTCTTATAAACAACACTGATGCCTCTTATAAACAACACATGATGCCTCTCATACACAACACTGATGCCTCTTACAAACAACACTGATGCCTCTTATAAACAACACTGATGCCTCTCATACCAACACTGATGCCTCTCATACACAACACTGATGCCTCTTACAAACAACACTGATGCCTCTTACAAACAACACTGATGCCTCTCATACACAACACTGATGCCTCTTACAAACAAAAACTGATGCCTCTTATAAACAACACTGATGCCTCTTATAAACAATACTGATGCCTTTCTTTACACAACACTGATGCCTCTTACAAACAACACTGATGCCTCTTATAAACAACACTGATGCCTCTTATAAACAACACTGATGCCTCTCATACACAACACTGATGCCTCTTACAAACAACACTGATGCCTCTTATAAACAACACTGATGTCTCTTATAAACAACACTGATGCTCTCATACACAACACTGATGCCTCTTACAAACAACACTGATGCCTCTTACAAACAACACTGATGCCTCTCATACACAACACTGATGCCTCTTATAAACAACTGATGCCTCTTATAAACAACACTGATGCCTCTTACAAACAACACTGATGCCTCTTACAAACAACACTGATGCCTCTTATAAACAACACTGATGCCTCTTATAAACAACACTGCTGCCTCTTATAAACAAAAACTGATGCCTCTCATACACAACACTGATGCCTCTACAAACAACACTGATGCCTCTTATAAACAACACTGATGCCTCTTATAAACAACACTGATGCCTCTCATACACAACACTGATGCCTCTTACAAACAACACTGATGCCTCTTATAAACAACACTGATGCCTCTTATAAACAACACTGATGCCTCTCATACACAACACTGATGCCTCTTAAAAACAACACTGATGCCTCTTATAAACAACACTGATGCCTCTCATACACAACACTGATGCCTCTTACAAACAACACTGATGCCTCTTATAAACAACACTGATGCCTCTTATAAACAACACTGATGCCTCTCATACACAACACTGATGCCTCTTACAAACAACACTGATGCCTCTTACAAACAACACTGATGCCTCTTATAAACAACACTGATGCCTCTCATACACAACACTGATGCCTCTTATAAACAACACTGATGCCTCTTACAAACAACACTGATGCCTCTTATGAACAACACTGATGCCTCTTATAAACAACACTGATGCCTCTTATAAACAACACTGATGCCTCTTATAAACAACACTGATGCCTCTTATAAACAACACTGATGCCTCTCATATACAACACTGATGCCTCTTATACACAACACTGATTCCTCTCATATACAACACTGATGCCTCTCATACACAGCAATGATGTCTGTCATACACGCCACTGATGTCTCTCATACACAACACTGATGTCTCTCATACACGTCACTGATGCCTCTCATACGCAACACTGATTCCTCTCATATACAACACTGATTCCTCTCATATACAACACTGATTCCTCTAATATATAACACTGATGGCTCTCATACACAACAGTGATGCCTCTCATACACAAAACTGATGTCTCTCATGCACAACACTGATTTATTTGTTGTTGTATCTAACGAGAAAGATGAAGTAACACAATTGATACCGTTCTATTGTCTCGTAAAACGGATAACGCTCTAGAAATGGTTCTATTAACCCACTCAGTAGACCAACCTAAAGCAATGTTACCAGATCCTCCAGCTAATTATCATATTTACAAAAAATACTACAATGAAAAAAAATACTGCTGGAATGTTTAATAAATTCGTGTGTGTGTGTATATATATATATATATATATATATATATATATATATATATATATATATATATATATATATATATTATAATCATATATATATCATATATATATATCATAGTTAAGTCAAATCGAAGTTTAATTATATTTAAGGAGGGTTGGCTAAGTGATTAATGGGGGGTTGGGGAAGTTTAAAGCCTGTCGACTACACGAAGGTCATTAGCGCTATATATCACCTGTTCACATCCAGTCAGAAATACTCTAGTCCCTAAATTAGGGATCAAGACAAACTCTCTGTGTATATACAGTGAGAGACATGCACCTCTCTGTGTATATACAGTGAGAGAGAGAGACACACACACACCTCAGTGTATATACACTGAGAGACACACACGTCTCAGTGTATACACACTGAGAGACACAAACACACACGTCTCAGTGTATACACACTGAGAGACACAAACACACACGTCTCAGTGTATACACACTGAGAGACACAAACACACACGTCTCAGTGTATACACACTGAGAGACACAAACACACACGTCTCAGTGTATACACTGAGAGACACAAACACACACGTCTCAGTGTATATACACTGAGAGACACACACGTCTCAGTGTATACACACTGAGAGACACAAACACACACGTCTCAGTTTATATACACTGAGAAACACACACGTCTCAGTGTATATATACTGAGACACACACACACACACACCTCTCAATGTATATATCTTTATAGAAGTCAAATCTTCCACATATTAGTATGACTTACCTGATAATCTGCTAAACAACAGACACATCTTCATTACTCGGCATTAGTAAGTTATTTCGTATTTGCTGCAATATAAATAAATAAATAAAAATACGTTGGTTTATCGATTCATATACATTGGTTTTTGATGTTTTTTTATGATTCCAAACAGAAGTTTCTTCCTCTGTTGTTTGTTAGAGACGGAAAATATAACAACGGAATAACAAGTTCCAACAGTGACAGATGTTTCTCATAGACTCTTTTATTTCTCGTAGACTTTTGTTTTTCACTCAGTTATTATTTTTCAAAGGCTCTTATATTTCTCAGACTTTTATATTTCTCATAGACTCTTATATACCTCATGCTCTTATATTTCTCAGACTTATATTTCTCATAGACTCCTATGCAAAACAACCACTGTGAAAGAATAGTGAAATTTCTAGCGCTTTCGTGACTTCTCACATTATCAAGGAACTATAATAATGTGAGAAGTCACAGTAGTTGTTTTGCATATTCTTATATCACTTATTTACTGTGATCTTATTGCATAGACTCCTATATTTAACATAGACTCGTACATTTCACATAGACTCTTATATTCCTCACAAACTTTTATATTTCTCATAGACTCTAATATTTCTCATAGAGACAGTAAATATTTCTGAATATTTCAAGAATCAAAATTTTCTTCCCTATTATTATATTTTTATTTTTTATTTTTTTTCACTTTTTTTTCTTGGTAATTAAAAAAAATTCATTTAGTAAGTCATATATGAGAAAAAAAAATTTTTTCTAGGCACTTCGAAATATAATAATAGTGTTGTGTATATGTTTGTCCCTAAAGTAACCCATTTCCGTTCATGACCCTTTCACCCATTTCTCTTGTATACCCTCTCTTTAATCCCTTTCCCTATCCCTCCTTTGGTATTCTGTTTCCCTAATCCCTTCTCCCATTTTTCTTATGGTACCCTGTTTCCCTAATCCCTTTTCCCATTTCTCTTATGGTATCCTGCCTCTCTAATCCCTTTCCCCATTTCTCTTATGGTATCCTGTCTCTCTAATCCCTTCCCCATTTCTCTTATGGTATCCTGTCTCTCTAATCCCTTCCCCCATTTCTCTTATGGTATCCTGTCTCTCTAATCCCTTCCCCCATTTCTCTTATGGTATCCAGTCTCTCTAATCCCTTCCGTCATTTCTCTTATGGTATCCTGTCTCTCTAATCCCTTCCCCCATTTCTCTTATGGTATCCTGTCTCTCTAATCCCTACTCCCATTTCTCTTATAGTATCTGTCTTTTCCCCAATACCTTCCCCTTTCTCTTATGTATCCTTATTCTATCCCTCTTCAATTTTCTCTTTGGGTCTCTCTAAACCTTCCCCCGTTTTTCTTTTACCCCTCTTTCAACCCTTCTTCCATTTCTTTTATGATCTCAATTCGCTCTTTCCCCTTCCCCTTTCTATGTATCCCGTCTCAATCCCTTCCCCATTTCGCTTATGGTACCTATCCCTAATTTTCCCCTTCCCCCCCTTAGTGGACCTTTCCCTTCCCATTTTTAAATACCTTCTCCATTCCCCCCTCCCATTCTCTTATGTTCCCTCCTTCCCCCTCCCCCATTGCTTCATACCTGTCATCCCCTCCCCCACCAAATTTCCAAACCTCTCCCTCAAATTCTCCCCCTTCCCCATCCTTCCCCTAATCCCACTCCCCGGGACCTTCACCTCTAATCCCCTTCCCCCACATCAATACCTTCCCTACTCCCTTTCCTTATGCTGCCTGCTCTCTATCCCCCTTCCCCCATTTTCTTTTTAACCCCCCCTCCCACTACTTGGTATCCTGCTCTCTAATACGCTTCCCCTTTTATGAAGGCAGTGCCCTAATCCTTCATTTCACTTTAATAAGGTCCAATTAATTTATTAAAAGGAAATTACTGTCAAGGGAAATTCCCCTTTACTCTTACGAATCCTGAATCAGACCCTATCCATTTCTCTTATGGTAGAGCGAGTCTTAACTGCCAAATTAACTTATGATATCGTCATCAAACTAAACCGATTTCTCTATGGAAGCAGTCCAAACCCCCACATTAACTATGGAAAATATACTGGAAGTAAACCTTTGGGTATCCTGAAATCGAAATGCCCTTCCCCATTCTCTTAGGTATCCGACTCTAATCCCTTCCCCATTTTCTATGTAATCCGTCTCCTAATCCCTTCCCCCATTCTCTTATGGTATCTGTCTCTCTAATCCCTTCCCCCATTTTTTCTTATGATAAACCTGTCTCTTAATCCCTACTTCCATTTTTATATATATTTGTCCCAAGTACCTTTACCCTTTCTCTGAAATCTTATTTCTCACTTTCAATCCTTGGGGGTTTTTCCCTTTCCCCCCGTCTCTCTTTACGCTTTCCAACATTTTCTTTCCATTTCTTTTTTTACTGCAATTCGCTGTGTTCCTTCTCTTTTTCGTCACGTCCCTTCCTAATTTGTCGATTCATTTAGCTATCCCAATTTCCCTTCCCCCCTTCAGTGGACCTTCCTTCACTTTTAACTACCCATTCCAGTTCCCCCTCCCTTCCTCTTCAAGCTCCCTACCTTCCCCCCTCCCCCATGCTTCACCCCTGTCAGTCCCCTCCCTAGCCAGCCATTCCATCTCTACCCCTTCATTCCCCCCTCCCCATCCTTCCCCTACCCATCCACCTCCCCCGACCTTCACCCTCTCCTCTCCCCCATCAATCACCTCCCTACTTCCTCTTCCTCTAATCCTGCCTCCCCTCCTCCTGCCCCCTCCCCCTTCCTGTAACCCCCCTCCCCTACTTGGTATCCAGCTCTCAATACGGTCGAGTCAGGTTGAGGAGAGGAAGTGACCTAATAGGCGTGATTTGCACTTTAATAAGGACCAATTAATTAGTAGTTAATAGGGAAATTACTGGAAGCAGGAGGGAAATTCGCTTACTCTGACGAAAGTGAAGCAGAGAGGTGAGAAGTATTCTGTTAGTGAGGGAGAGAGAGAGAGAAGAGGAGGCTTAACAAGGGGGAGAGTTAACAAGATGGAAAATACAGGAATAAACGAGGAAGAAAGGCAGAGTAAACGAGAGGGAGAATAAACAAGAGGAAAATATACGGGGAGAGTAAACTAGAGAGTGAACGAGAGAAAGAGAGAGAGAGAGGGCACGCGCAGAAGAAATAGACACTAAACAACAGAGAAAGCAAACGTGAGTAAATGGGAGAGTTAACAAGACGGAGAATAAACGAGGGGACAAAGGCAGATGAAGTGAAAGAGCCTGTCTTTCTTCCTCTGTATGTACATATATCCTACGGGTTTAGTGCTTCCCCCTTGATTATAATAATAATAATTTATATGTAAACACACACACATTGTATATATATATATATATATATATAAAAATATATATATATATATTAATATATATATATATATATATATATATATATACAACATTAATATAACAACATTACCATAATATATAATCACACAACTATTAATACAACATATGATAACATTATATAACATATTAATAACAGCATTAATCACCTACAAATTATATACAAATTAATATAACATAAATTATAACAAAATTAATATAATATTACATTCATAACTATTAATCACAACATTAATCACCAACAATTTGCCAACAACAACACCCAAAATGAATCACCAACAACATTAATCACCAACATCATTGATCAACAGCATTAATCACCAACAAATTAATCACCAACAGCATTAATCACTACAAAATTAATCACAACAACATTAATTCCAAATCATTGATCAAAAATTAATCACCAACAACATTCTCAACATTAATCCACCAACAAATTAATCACCACATTTAATCGCCAACAACATTAATCATCCAACTTAATCAACCAATAACATTAATCACCAACACTATTGTCCATTTTAATCACAACACATTAATCATACAACATTAATCACCACATTAATCAGCAACACATTAATCATGGAACAACTTAATCAGCAACAACATTAATTCACCAAATTAATACCAACAATATTTATCACAGAATCACTGATCAACAACATTACACAACAACATTAAGTGCACCAATTAATCATCCACAACATTAATCACCAACTGCATAATCATCAACATTAACACCAACATCATTGATCAACAAATGATCACCAACAAATTATCACCAACATTAATCACTCACATTAATCACCAACAGCATTACACCAACATTAATCACCAACAAACCCATTATCACCAACAACATTAACACCCAATACATTACAACATTAATCCCCAACAACATTAATCACCAACATTAATCACCAGCAACATTAATCACCAACAACATTAATCACCAACAACATTAATCAGTAACAACATTAATCACCAACATCATTGATCAACAACATTAATCACCAACAACATTAATCACCAACATTAATCACCAACAACATTAATCAGCAACAACATTAATCACCAACATTAATCACCAACAATATTAATCACTAACAACATAATCACCAACATCATTGATCGACAACATTAATCACAACAACTATCACCACATCATAATCACAACTAACCCAACACATAAATCCCCAACAACATAACACCAGCAACATAACACCAACACATTATCACCAACAACTTTAATCACCAACATTAACTCCAACACATTAATCACCAACACATTAATCACCAACAATATTAACCACCAACAACCATTAACACCACAACATTAATCACCAACATATTAATCACCAACATAATCACCAACAACATAATCACCAACAACATTAACACCACAACATTAATCACCAACATATTAATCACCACAACATTAATCACCAACATATTAATCACCAACATTAATCGACACAACTTAAATCAACCAACATAATCACCACATATTAATCACAACAACATTAATCACCAACACATTAATCACGCAACATAATCACCAACATTAATCACCACAACATTATTACACTTAATCACCACAACATTAATCACCAATATACAACATTAATCACACAACATTAATCACCAACAATATTAATTACCAACAACATTAATCACCAACAAATTAATCACCACATTAAACAACAATATAATCACCAACAACATTAATCACCAACAACATTAATCACCAACAATATTAATCACAACAATTAATCACCAACAATATTAATCACCAACAACATTAATCACCAACAACATTAATCACCAACAATATTAATCACCAACAACATTAATCACCAACAATATTAATCACCAACAATAGCTCCATTCATTTACAAAGATTCAAGAAATATCATTTATTTCATTCATTGATGAATATTTTCTCTACGCAGAGCTCAATATCCTAATTTTGTCTCGTAAATATTACGTTATCGCTGCGTTGTCTATTGTAAATAGTTCATTATAGCTACGTTTTCTATTGTCAATAGTTCAATATCGCTACGTTTTCTATTTTAAATAGTACATTATCCCTTCGTTTTCTATTGTCAGTTTTTCAAAATCCCTGTGTTTTCTATTGTAAATTAGTACATTACAGTTACAGTATGTTGTCTGTTGGAAATTGTGCACCGTCTGTGTAACTTGTTCAGTGTATGATGGAACTGGTCGGTGAAGGCAGCTAGTGTGTTAGTAGCAGGTAATGCTTCCACTAGCGTCCACATCATGGTGGCTCTGTACTGCAGAGAGTACCACCAACACCATGGTGGCTCTGTGCTCTCTACTGCAGGGAGTACCACCAACACCATGGTGGCTCTGTGCTCTCTACTGCAGGGAGTACCACCAACACCATGGTGGCTCTGTGCTCTCTACTGCAGGGAGTACCACCAACACCATTGCTATAAAAGAGACCACCGCGACTGCCATCACCGTAACGATTACTACTATCATAACGACTACCACCATCACCACCACCATGACTACCACCACCACCATTACGACGACAACTACCACCGCCACTATTACGACGACTACCACCACCACCATAACGACTACCACCATCATAACTACCACCACCACCATAACGACTACCACCGTCATTACCACCACCGCCATAACGACGACAACTACCACCACCACCATAACGACGACAACCATCACCACCACCATAACGAAAACAACTACCACCGCCACCATAACGACGACAACTACCACCACCACCATACTGACGACAATCACCACCACCATAAGAACGACAACTACCACCACCATAACGACGACAACTACCATCACCACCATAACGACGACAACTATCACCATCACCATAACGACAACTACCACCAACAGCACCACCACCATGACGACAACCACCACCACGATAACGACAACTATCACCACCACTAAAACGACGACATCTACCACCATAACGACGACAACTACCACCAACACCACCATAACGGCGACAACTATCACCACCACCATAACGACAACTACCACCAACAGCACCACCACAATGACGGCAACCACCGCCACGATAACGACGACAACTATCACCACCACTAAAACGACATCTACCACCATAACGACGACAACTACCACCAACACCACCATAACGGCGACAACTATCACCACCACCATAACGACGACAACCACCACCACCATAAGGACTACAACTACCACCACCACCACCAATAACGACGACAACTACCACCAACAGCACCACCACCATGACGACAACCACCACCACACTCTCCCCTTATGATCAATACTCTTCAATCAGCAGTTTATTTCAGACATTATGTAGATCAATACCAGTTTAGCAGAGGAGTCAACACAGGCTAGAGGCTCCTGCGCCACCTCTTTAAGCCAACACTTGTTCTGTGGCTGGCGTGTAGCACTTAATGATAACATGGCGTGGGTGTGGGAGGGAGGGTGAGCCAAGGAGAGTGAGGGAGGGAGAGAAGATGAGGCACGAAGGAAGAGAGATGTAAAGTGAGGGATAGGGAGAAGGTGTGAAAGGAGGGAGGGAAGGGACGAAGGGAGAGAAATATAAAGGGATAGGGAGAAGAAGGTGGGGAGGAAGAGTGATGAGAGAAGGGAAGAAGAATGTGGGAGGGAGATACAGGGTGTAGATGTAGGATGTAAGGAGAGGGGAAGAAGGAGGGAGGGACATAAGTGTAAGGGAGAGATATAAGATGAGGGAATTAGAGAAGGAGATTGAATGAAAGAGAGAGAGAGAGAGAGAGAGAGAGAGAGAGAGAGAGAGAGAGAGAGGAGAGAGAGAGAGGAGAGAGAGAGAGAGAGAGAGAGAGAGAGAGAGAGAGAGAGAATTCTGTATTTTCCGTAATACAAAAACATATACTCACGCGCGCCTTTGTATTTACATTACTGTTTAACATTCAGTATGAGAGGTATGTATTTGTATAAACACACACACACACACACACACACACACACACACACACACACACACACACACACACACACACAAACACACGCACACATCAAGTTACTCGTACAATTAAGTAATATGTTTCACAAGCTGCAACTCACAGTCCAGCAGTCAAACATTCTCGATAACATTCCCACAATTTAGGCAAATAACTCCCATGTAAATTAACTATATGTCAAACTTAATGTTCTCACAGGGAAAGTAAGGCCAGCATTACTCTCCCTGTGATCATTTAGACAAGTGGAAGAACATCATAGCTGGTCAAATGTCGCTTACACTTGTGGAGAAATTTCATAGTTACCCCTGACATTACTTCCACTCTCCGTGTTGACTAATTACTGATATTTAAAAGAAACATTGGTCACGACATAAACATTGAATGTTATACACAACATTGATCACAGCCTAAACACTGAATGTTATACACAACATTGATCACAGCCTAAACACTGAATGTTATACACAACATTGATCACAGCCTAAACACTGAATGTTATACACAACATTGATCACAGCCTAAACACTGAATGTTATACACAACATTGATCACAGCCTAAACACTGAATGTTATACACAACATTGATCACAGCCTAAACACTGAATGTTATACACAACATTGATCACAGCCTAAACACTGAATGTTATACACAACATTGATCACAACCTAAATACAATATAAATCGATATTGATCAGACTCTAAACATTAAATGCTATACACAACATTGATCACAGCCTAAACATCGAATGTTATTCACAACAATATTCAATACATCTATCGAAACAGGGAGATTGCCTGAGGCATGGAAGACAGCAAATGTAGTCCCAATCTTTAAAAAAGGAGACAGACATGAAGCATTAAACTACAGACCAGTGTCACTGACATGTATAGTATGCAAAATCATGGAGAAGATTATCAGGAGAAGAGTGGTGGAACACCTAGAAAGGAACGATCTCATCAACAGCAGCCAACATGGTTTCAGGGACGGGAAATCCTGTGTCACAAACCTACTGGAGTTCTATGACATGGTGACAGCAGTAAGACAAGAGAGAGGGGGTGGGTGGATTGCATTTTCTTGGACTGCAAGAAGGCGTTTGACACAGTTCCACACAAGAGATTGGTGCAAAAACTGGAGGACCAAGCAGGGATAACAGGGAAGGCACTACAATGGATCAGGGAATATTGTCAGGAGACAGCAGCGAGTCATGGTACGTGGCGAGGTGTCAGAGTGGGCACCTGTGACCAGCGGGGTCCCGCAGGGGTCAGTCCTAGGACCAGTGCTGTTTCTGGTATTTGTGAACGACATGACGGAAGGAATAGACTCTGAGGTGTCCCTGTTTGCAGATGACGTGAAGTTGATGAGAAGAATTCACTCGATCAAAGACCAGGCAGAAACTACAAAGGGATCTGGACAGGCTGCAGACCTGGTCCAGCAATTGGCTCCTGGAGTTCAATCCCACCAAGTGCAAAGTCATGAAGATTGGGGAAGGGCAAAGAAGGCCGCAGACGGAGTACAGTCTAGGGGGTCAGAGACTACAAACCTCACTCAAGGAAAAAGATCATGGGGTGAGTATAACACCAGGCACATCTCCTGAAGCGCACATCAACCAAATAACTGCTGCAGCATATGGGCGCCTAGCAAACCTCAGAACAGCATTCCGACATCTTAATAAGGAATCATTCAGGACCCTGTACACCGTGTACGTTAGGCCCATATTGGAGTATGCGGCACCAGTTTGGAACCCACACCTAGCCAAGCACGTGAAGAAACTAGAGAAAGTGCAAAGGTTTGCAACAAGACTAGTCCAGAGCTAAGAGGTATGTCCTACGAGGAGAGGTTAAGGGAAATCAACCTGACGACACTGGAGGACAGGAGAGATAGGGGGGACATGATAACGACATACAAAATACTGAGAGGAATTGACAAGGTGGACAAAGACAGGATGTTCCAGAGATTGGACACAGTAACAAGGGGACACAGTTGGAAGCTGAAGACACAGATGAATCACAGGGATGTTAGGAAGTATTTCTTCAGCCACAGAGTAGTCAGTAAGTGGAATAGTTTGGGAAGCGATGTAGTGGAGGCAGGATCCATACATAGCTTTAAGCAGAGGTATGATAAAGCTCACGGCTCAGGGAGAGTGACCAAGTAGCGATCAGTGAAGAGGCGGGGCCAGGAGCTCGGACTCGACCCCCGCAACCTCAACTAGGTGAGTACAACATTGATCACAACTTGAGCATCGAATTTTACATATAACATTAATCAAAACTCTATCAGAGAACATTATACACAAAATTACTTTCAGTTTCAACATCGAATGTTTAAAACCCTACCTGTTCCATTTTCTTTTTATAGTTTTTTTAAGAGTAGAATGTGTAAAACATTGTCAAAAGCTTACTCTCTAATTAAGCTTCTTAATGCTGGGGGTCTGTGTCAATCAAGCTTTTTGCAATATACATACATACATATACGCATATATATAATATATATATATATATATATATATATATATATATATATATATATATATATATATATATATATATATATATATATACATTATATATATATACATTATATATATATATATATATATATATATATATATATATATATATATATATATATATATATATATAATATATATATATATATGATAGGAGTGAATGGAGACAAATGGTTTTTAATACTTGACGTGCTGTTGGAGTGTGAGCAAAGTAACATTTATGAAGGGATTCAGGGAAACCGCAGGCCGGACTTGAGTCCTGGAGATGGGAAGTACAGTGCCTGCACTCTGAAGGAGGGGTGTTAATGTTGCAGTTTAAAAACTGTAGTGTAAAGCACCCTTCTGGCAAGACAGTGATGGAGTGAATGATGGTGAAAGTTTTTCTTTTTCGGGCCACCCTGCCTTGGTGGGAATCGGCCAGTGTGATAATAAAAAAAAATATATATATATATATATATATATATATATATATATATATATATATATATATATATATATATATATATATAATATTATAATATATGTCGTGCCGAATATGTAAAACTGGTCAATTAGCAAGAACTCATTTAAAATTAATTCCTTTCTGAAATTTTCTCTTATACGTTTAAAGATATATTTTTTTTCATTAATGTTAATGTAAAAAAATTTAATTTTGCACCAAAAGAATCTTAGAAAACTTACCTAACCTTATTATAACAAATGCAATTTATTTTAGCCTAACCCAACTAAATATATTTTAAATACGTTTACAATAATTTATTACTAAACAAACACAATCAAATATATACTTTTTTCGTTAGGTTCAGAATGATTTTGGAGAAATTTTTGCATACACAAATTTTCATTTGTCCTATATGGCAAGATGAACGTTGCTATTTAAGCCAAGATCGCAAGTTCTGCCTATTCGTCACGACATTATATATATAAATATATATAATATTTTATAATATAATAATATATATATAAAATATATATATATTATAATTATATATATATATATTATATAATATATATATAAATATATTATAAAAAATTTATATATATATATATATATATATATATATATATATTTAAATATATATATTCGTGCCGAATAGGCAGAACTTGCGATCTTGGCTTAAACAGCAACGTTCATCTTGCCATATAAGACAAGCGAAAATTTGTGTATGCAATAATTTGGCAAAAACCTTTCTGAACCTAACGAAAAAAAAAATATTTGATTGCGTTTGCTTTATTATTAAATTGTTGTAAACTTATCTAAAATATATTTAGTTGGACTAGGCTAAATCAAATTGCACTTGTTACAATAAGGTTAGGTAAGTTTTCTAAGGTCCTTTTGGTACAAAATTATTAATTTTTACATTAACATAATTGAAAAAGTATATCTTTAAACGTATAAACGAAAATTTTAGATATGTTGAATTGACTGTACGAGAGTTGTCGTGGCTGTTACATCTACACACTAATGTGTTAAATATTTTATTCCCTGTTAGAGGGACGACAGCAAAGTCAACTTCAGCTGTGTAAGTTGCTCTGTGTTTGGGTAGTGTGAGGGGGGAGAGTGGGGGGGGGGGGGGGGAGGGGGGGAGGGGGGAAGGCAGAGATTACTTCATAGTTCATAAACCAGACATGTTGTGTCAAGCAACACAGAACGTAGGTTCCGTGTTGCAACTCCCTGCAAAAATCAGTTTATATATAACTCACGAAGTGGTAATGACACGATTGCAAACAAACCATACCACGGATGGGGGGTTAGAACCTGCGATCAGCGAGTCTCAAAACTCCCGACCGATGCGTCGGTCTGAAGCTTTGTGACTCTCTGATCGCAGGTTCTAACCCCCATCCGTGGTATGGTCAGTTTATATATCACGAAACTGATAATATATTGGTATCTTATAACATTAATTAAGCCCGAGATAAGATAGGTTAGCTGGGAGTAAGCTATATTTTCTTACGTTGATTTGTACAAGGTTGTGTTAGCTTACTAAATTAATTTTGGTGTAAAAAAACATAACCAAAAAAAAAAAAAATGATCTTTCATTCGATAAGAGAAATTTTTCGAAAAGATTTGTTTTCGGAAAAAAAAAATTTTCTTGGTCATCCCGCGCAAGAAATGATGCCCTCTCGATCCTCCGTCTGTTTATATACCGTATCTAAAACTCTCGACATATACACCTTTGTGTTCTCGGGGTGTCCAGTACCAGCCCGCCTACGTGAACTTGAAAACAACGACCATTACAGTATATATTTCCAAACATAGTTTCAGATTTATATTTTCTGGGTAACAATTTTAGATCTGTATAACAGTGAGCAAGTCTGCGCATCCCGCGTCTCCTCCCGAGCGCAGATCAGCGCCTCCTCCTGCTTGAATTTAAGTTCACCGTCAGAGCAGTATAAAAGCGTTGTTTCAACGCGGTAAATTTTTAAGCCGGCGCAGGATTACAATTCCCTTCCATTATACAGATTTTAATTTGACTTTTCCACCGAACTTGCTAGTTTATTGTATACCATATAGCCATGCTGTGGACGGTAATAGCTAGTTTATTGTATACCATATAGCTATGCTGTGGACGGTAATAGTTTATTGTATACCCTATAGCCATTCCGTGGACGGTAATAGCTAGTTCATTGTATACCCTATAGCCATGCTGTGGACGGTAATAGCTAGTTCGTTGTATATCCTATAGCCATGCTGTGGACGGTAATAGCTAGTTTATTGTATATTGTACTCCCTATATCCATCCTATGGACAGCAGTGGTTAGTTTATTCTGCATCTTATATCCATCCTGTGGATGGAAGTGGATAGCTTACTCTGTACTCCATATCCATCCTGTGGAGGATAGAGCAATAGGCCTAGGAACTAGGTCGGTTGTTTATATATTTGTTATCAATAAAAATTCGTCAGCATACAGTAGGCTCTGTTACTTCTGGTGTTCTGGCTATAGGTCTAGTAGAAGAAAATTACAATTTCGGAAATAACGCATCAAAACAGGAGCAAGTCCACACTCTTAAATTAAATACTAGCCTATTTCCTCATTCTTAGAATCAAAACTAGCGCAGTTCCACCTCTTACATCAAAAATGCGCATTTCCACACTTCACACAAAAATAGCGCAGTTCCACCCTTCAAAATAAAAAATTTGCGCGTTTCCCACTCTCAGCATAAAAAATAGCGCAGTTCCTGCTTCCTCAAAAATACGCAGTTCCACCTCTCTGCATCAAAACTAGCGCAGTTCCATGCTCTCCCCATAAACTTGCATTCCCACACTCTCAGAAATCAAACTAGCGCAGTTCCCACCCCCCCAGCATCAAACTAGCGCAGTTCACACTCTTACATCAAATAGCGCAGTCCACACTTCAGCATCAAAACGGGCCCCTTTCCACCTCTCTAATCAAAACAGGCAGTTCCACACTCTCGCAAAAACTAGCGCAGTCCACATTTCCGCATAAAAAATGCGCAGGTTCCACACTCTCTACATAAAACTAGCGCAGCTCCACACCCCCAAGCCAAAACTAGCGAGTTCCCACCTCACATCAAAACTGCGCATTTCCACACTCCACATCAAAATGCGCATTTTCCAAACTCTCAGCATAAAAAATACGCAGTTCCAATCTCTACATAAAAAATAGCGAAAAGGTTCCACACTTCACATCAAAATAGCGCAGTTCCACCCCTTCAGCATAAAAAACTAGCGAGCTCCACATCCGGTCAAAACTAGCACATTCCACACTTTTTGTATCTGTGAACGCAGTTCCAGACCAAAGCATGAAAGAGCATCTTGTGAGGATCGGGCGCACTTCCACCCCAAAAATCATCAGATTCACAATTTTTTTTAGGAAAAATTCTCATCTCCCCAATTCGCGGCAGGGGAAAAAAAAACCCCACGCAAGAGAGTTCAAAACCGCCCGTGAAATAGTCAAGATGCGTGCTTTGTATCATGGGAAAAGGGGCCCTTTTTCGGCGTAGTGGTTAGTGCTGTGTTTCAGTGCTAAAAGTGTAAGAGCAATAATCCCTTTTATTTGGGCCCTTTTTTAAATTCATTTTTCTATATATAAACTTTTATGTTTATCTTTGATGGGATCAAATTTTTGTTTTAAATTTATATATTTATAATATATATATATATATATATATATATATATATATATATATATATATATATATATATATATTATGTAACCACGAGCGAGTGGTGTTAGTAACACTGCGACTAGCCGAGGATTCGAACCCATGTCGTTTGGCGTTCTAACCCACGGGACTACGCAATCCCAAAGAATGACGCACGCAGTAGAGTTAGGTGTTTTACCGTTATCTGACTACATACGGTGGTGTGGGCGCCTTTTACCTAATTTCATTCTACTCCCGTTTGGTGTACTAGCCTCACGAGCAACGTGTATGTATTATTATAACCACGGACGAGTGGCTAGTGTGTGTGTGTATAAACTTAGTATGTATGTATATACATACACACATGCATTCATATATGCATACATATTTATACTACGGTTTATTAAATAAACCTCATAGTTAAATTACAAATCTACACACACACACACACACACCACACACTCACACTCACACACACTACACACACACACACATCACACTCACACTCACACACATACACATACACACACATCACACACACACACACCACACACACACACTACACACTACACACACACACACACTACACACTCACACTCACACACACACATACACACACACACAACACACACACACACTCACACACACACACACACACACACTCACATCATACAACACATACACACATACACACACACACAACCACACACACACACACATACATACAACACACCACACACACACACACACACACACACACAATACACACACACACATCACAACACACACACACATTACAATCGTCCACATCACCTACACAAACTCACACACACACACACACACACACAACACACTCAACACATGCACACTTAACACACAACTTACACACAACACACCACACACACGTCACACTTAAACACATTGAGAGCACAACACAATCACACCAGTACACACCAATAACAACCACACACTATACATCACATAAAATATATCACACACGAGGGACCACGATCATTACAATACCAAACCGACACACACACAACACAGCAACACACACACACACACACACACACACATTTGATGAGTCGGGTCCCATCAGTCCTACACAAACCTGCTCCGACCGGCCAAGATATAAAACTGCTCTATTTCATTATTGTAGCAATTTTTAAAAAAGCGTTCCCTGAAAAGAGAGGTGCCCGGGGCGCTGCCGGGGTTGCCTTGTTAAATGCCATTTGGAGTCGGAAAAAATGGCTCTCCGTCACCGTGAAAATTCTCATCTACCTTTACATGCGGTCGTAAATTATGGTTGGATCCACCGAGGGTGGGGGAGTGGGGCGCGGGAGTGGGAGTTGAGGGAAGGGTGAGGGGAGGAAAGGGATGTAGGAGAAGGGGAGGGAAGAGGCGAGAGAAGGGAAGGGAATGTGAGGAGGAAGAGGAGTGGGAATAGAAAGAGGAGGAAACATGTAGGGAAAGTGTAAAGGGACAAGGGATGGGAAGGAAGGGAAAGGGTGAGGGGAAGATGAGGGGAAAGAAAGAGGACAGTAGACGGAAGTGAAGAGGGAAGTGAAGATTATTTTTATCAATTAGTTTGACTTTACTTGTTGTCTGTACTGTTTGCCTGTGCCGAGTCTCAGCTCCCGTCCCCGCCTTCAGCCATGCAAGCGAGTGTTGCGAATTTTTCGTGCCACCCTGATCCCAATCATACCTACTCTTAAAACTGTGTAAGGAGCTTGTCTCCATTACTTAATCGTCTCTCTCCTTATCATCCTGAAACTGAAGCTTTCCCTAACGGGCTGTGGTTCGTACGTTGGACTAAGTGCAGGCAGCAGTAACAGCCTGGTTGATCAGGCCCTGATCCACCGAGAGGCTTAGTCATGGACCGGGCCACGGGGGCGTTGATCCCTGGAATACCCTCCAGGTAGACTCCAGGTAAACGTCCCAGTGGCTTATGAAGGCCTTAACTTCCATCTGTTCCACCTCGTCAGTGCTCCTTGCATGGTAAAAACCGCCCTCGCATCAATTGTCAAATCCGCTTGATATCTTATACGTCGTTATTATATATAGTTATTTTATATCGTTATTATATATATCCAGATATTCTGTCCCTTGTTCCTCTCCTACCATCACGCCGCAGCTGCTGGTGTCGTCTCGTCGAGTTTACAAGGAAGTGCAAGAGTCACTCCTATCTGCCTATAACACAACAAAAACATTCCAGAAAAAAACGGATAACACACTTGGATAGTAAAATCCTGTTATTAAAACACTTGGATCGTAAAAACCCTTCTGTTAAGCAGTTTAGTTTCCGATCGTCTACGTCTGGTATGTCACATCTGTTGACCTACGATAGTCGACAATGGAAATTATTTAGGAAAATAACGTATGGGCAGTTTTCAATGATAGTTTCCATGAAATTCAAAATCTGGACACTAGCGAAGAGAGAAGGAATAAAAAGCAAAGATTTTCTTGTTTTAAAGAAAATGAGAAAAGTGATAGGGAAATTTTTTTTCATGAGTCAGCAGCCAGGTATGTCACACTCCCATATAGGCTGCCTCTTAACTAGCGAACCAGGTGCTAAGGGTTTAACGATCAATAGGGTACCAGTCGTTACATCAGTTCCTTAGTTCATTGATCAATCGCAGGGAAACCCGCCAAAGCTGTAGCAACGTCGTTCACTTGTGGTAAACATTGGCAGACTTGCCTACCTGCTGGTTGAGTATGGTGCACTCTGTCTCTGGCTTCTGCTTTGCCATCTGTCTCCATGGTGTACACTTATTATTCTATCTGTACATATTGTACATACCTGAGTTTGCTTCAGTTCCCATTACGACCAAGTCTCACAGGCCATTTATTACCTGTGTTTGGAATAATACCATGTAGGAGGCATAAAGTTTATGTAATAAAATGCTGAAGGAGTCAGTCACTGTGAAATGTACGTGATCTTGTCACTGCGAGATCACGTACATTTAATAATGGGAGTTCGTAAGCTAAAATGGCTAGGTCAACTTTCAAATAGCCTTCAATGTGTATGGACGAGGAATTGCGAAAAGAAATATGTTTATAAAGTTTGTAACCCAATTCGAAGACGTGTGTCTGATGAAGTAATGTGGATAAAAATTAAAAAAAAGGGGTTCGAAGACTAGGCACAAAATGGCTGCTGGCGCTTAAAAAAAAAAAAAACATTGATGAAGACTAAAGGATAAACATTAAAGATGGTCACACTGCTTGACTGGTGAAAGAAATGAAATATAATAAACATATATAAG
>NC_069409.1:64887545-64932522 GCF_026875155.1 Cherax quadricarinatus
TCTGGTCTGTTCACTAGTGTACTCTGGTGTAGCCACTAGTGTACTCTGGTCTGGTCACTAGTGAACTCTGGTCTGGTCACTAGTGTACTCTGGTCTGTTCACTAGTGTACTCTGGTCTAGCCACTAGTGTACTCTGGTCTGGTCACTAGTGTACTCTGGTCTGTTCACTAGTGTACTCTGGTGTAGCCACTAGTGTACTCTGGTCTGGTCACTAGTGAACTCTGGTCTGTTCACTAGTGTACTCTGGTGTAGCCACTAGTGTACTCTGGTCTGGTCACTAGTGAACTCTGGTCTGGTCACTAGTGTACTCTGGTCTGTTCACTAGTGTACTCTGTTCTAGCCACTAGTGTACTCTGGTCTGGTCACTAGTGTACTCTGGTCTGGTCACTAGTGTACTCTGGTCTAGCCACTAGTGTATTCTGGTCTGGTCACTAGTGTACTCTGGTCTGGTCACTAGTGTACTCTGGTCTGGTCACTAGTGTACTCTGGTCTGTTCACTAGTGTACTCTGGTCTAGCCACTAGTGTACTCAGGTCTGGTCACTAGTGTACTCTGGTCTGGTCACTAGTGTACTCTGGTCTAGCCACTAGTGTATTCTGGTCTGGTCACTAGTGTACTCTGGTCTGGTCACTAGTGTACTCTGGTCTGGTCACTAGTGTACTCTGGTCTGGTCACTAGTGTACTCTGGTCTAGCCACTAGTGTATTCTGGTCTGGTCACTAGTGTACTCTGGTCTGGTCACTAGTGCACTCTGGTCTGGTCACTAGTGTACTCTGGTCTAGAAACTAGTGTACTCTGGTCTAGCCACTAGTGTACTCTGGTCTGGCCAATAGTGTACTCTGGTCTGGTCACTAGTGTACTCTGGTCTGGCCACTAGTGTACTCTGGTCTGGTCACTAGTGTACTCTGGTCTAGCCACTAGTGTACTCTGGTCTAGCCACTAGTGTACTCTGGTCTGGTCACTAGTGTACTCTGGTCTAGCCACTAGTGTACTCTGGTCTGGTCACTAGTGTACTCTGGTGTAGCCACTAGTGTACTCTGGTCTGGTCACTAGTGAACTCTGGTGTGGTCACTAGTGTACTCTGGTCTGTTCACTAGTGTACTCTGGTCTAGCCACTAGTGTACTCTGGTCTGGTCACTAGTGTACTCTGGTCTGGTCACTAGTGTACTCTGGTCTAGCCACTAGTGTATTCTGGTCTGGTCACTAGTGTACTCTGGTCTGGTCACTAGTGTACTCTGGTCTGGTCACTAGTGTACTCTGGTCTGTTCACTAGTGTACTCTGGTCTAGCCACTAGTGTACTCAGGTCTGGTCACTAGTGTACTCTGGTCTGGTCACTAGTGTACTTTGGTCTAGCCACTAGTGTATTCTGGTCTGGTCACTAGTGTACTCTGGTCTGGTCACTAGTGTACTCTGGTCTGGTCACTAGTGTACTCTGGTCTGGTCACTAGTGTACTCTGGTCTAGCCACTAGTGTATTCTGGTCTGGTCACTAGTGTACTCTGGTCTGGTCAATAGTGCACTCTGGTCTGGTCACTAGTGTACTCTGGTCTAGAAACTAGTGTACTCTGGTCTAGCCACTAGTGTACTCTGGTCTGGCCAATAGTGTACTCTGGTCTGGTCACTAGTGTACTCTGGTCTGGCCACTAGTGTACTCTGGTCTGGTCACTAGTGTACTCTGGTCTAGCCACTAGTGTACTCTGGTCTAGCCACTAGTGTACTCTGGTCTGGTCACTAGTGTACTCTGGTCTAGCCACTAGTGTACTCTGGTCTGGTCACTAGTGTACTCTGGTCTAGCCACTAGTGTACTCTGGTCTGGTCACTAGTGTACTCTGGTCTGGTCACTAGTGTATTCTGGTCTGGCCACTAGTGTACTCTGGTCTAGCCACTAGTGTACTCTGGTCTGGTCACTAGTGTACTCTGGTCTAGTCACTAGTGTACACTGGTCTAGTCACTAGTATACTCTGGTCTAGCCACTAGTGTACTCTGGTCTAATCACTAGTGTACTCTTGTCTAATCACTAGTGTACTCTGGTCTAGTCACTAGTGTACTCTGGTCTAGCCACTAGTGTACTCTGGTCTGGTCACTAGTGTACTCTGGTCTAGCCACTAGTGTACTCTGGTCTGGTCACTAGTGTACTCTGGTCTAGCCACTAGTGTACTCTGGTCTAGCCACTAGTGTGCTCTGGTCTAGTCACTAGTGTACTCTGGTCTAGTCACTAGTGTACTCTGGTCTAGCCACTAGTGTACTCTGGTCTGGTCACTAGTGTACTCTGGTCTAGCTACTAGTGTACTCTGGTCTGTTCACTAGTGTACTCCGGTCTAGCCACTAGTGTACTCTGGTCTTGTCACTAGTGTACTCTGGTCTAGCCACTAGTGCACTCTGGTCACTAGTGTACTATGGTCTAGCCACTAGTGCACTCTGATCTAGTCACTAGTACACTCTGGTCTAGCCACTAGTGCACTCTGGTCTAGTCACTAGTACACTCTGGTCTAGTCACTAGTACACTCTGGTCTAGTCACTAGTACACTCTATTCTAGTCACTAGTACACTCTGATCTAGCTGCTAGTGCACTCTGGTCTAGTTACTAGTTCACTCTGGTCTAGTCACTAGTACACTCTGATCTAGCTTCTAGTGCACTCTGCTCTAGTCACTAGTACACTCTGATCTAGCTACTAGTGCACTCTGGTCTAGCTACTAGTTCACTCTGGTCTAGTCACTAGTACACTCTGATCTAGCTACTAGTGCACTCTGGTCTAGTCACTAGTACACTCTGATCTAGCTACTAGTGCCCTCTGGTCTAGCTACTAATGCACTCTGGTCTAGTCACTAGTACACTGTGATCTAGCTACTAGTGCACTCTGGTCTAGCTACAAGTGCACTCTGGTCTAGTCACTAGTACACTCTGGTCTAGTCACTAGTACACTCTGATCTAACTACTAGTACACTCTGATCTAGCTACTAGTTCACTCTGGTCTAGTCACTAGTACACTCTGATCTAGTTACTAGTGCACTCTGCTCTAGTCACTAGTACACTCTGATCTAGCCTCTAGTGCACTCTGGTCTAGCTACTAGTGCACTCTGGTCTAGTCACTAGTACACTCTGATCTAGCTACTAGTGCACTCTGGTCTAGTCACTAGTACACTCTGATCTAGCTACTAGTGCACTCTGGTCTAGTCACTAGTACACTGTGATCTAGCTACTAGTGCACTCTGGTCTAGCTACAAGTGCACTCTGGTCTAGTCACTAGTACACTCTGGTCTAGTCACTAGTACACTCTGATCTAGCTACTAGTGCACTCTGGTCTAGCTACATGTTCACTCTGGTCTAGTCACTAGTACACTCTGGTCTAGCTACTAGTGCACTTTGGTCTAGCTACTAGAGCACTCTGATCTAGCTACTAGTGCACTCTGGTCTAGCTACTATTGCACTCTGATCTAGCTACTAGTGCACTCTGATCTAGCTACTAGTGCACTCTGATCTAGCTACTAGTGCACTCTGATCTAGCTACTAGTGCACTCTGGTCTAGCTACTAGTGCACTGTGGTCTAGCTACTAGTGCACTCTGGTCTAGCTACTAGTGCACTCTGATCTAGCTACTAGTGCACTCTGGTCTAGCTACTAGTACACTCTGATCTAGCTACTAGCGCAATCTGGTCTAGCTACTAGTGCACTCTGGTCTAGCTACTAGTGCAATCTGATCTAACTGCTAGTGCACTCTGATCTAGCTACTAGTGCACTCTGATCTAGCTACTAGTGCACTCTGATCTAGCTACTAGTGCACTCTGATCTAGCTACTAGTGCACTCTGATCTAGCTACTAGTGCACTCTGATCTAGCTACTAGTGCACTCTGATCTAGCTACTAGTGCACTCTGATCTAGCTACTAGTGCACTCTGATCTAGCTACTAGTGCACTCTGATCTAGCTACTAGTGCACTCTGGTCTAGTCACTAGTGCACTCTGGTCTAGTCACTAGTGCACTCTGATCTAGCTACTAGTGCACTCTGGTCTAGTCACTAGTGCACTCTGCTCTAGTCACTAGTGCACTCTGGTCTAGTCACTAGTGCACTCTGATCTAGCTACTAGTGCACTCTGATCTAGCTACTAGTGCACTCTGATCTAGCTACTAGTGCACTCTGATCTAGCTACTAGTGCACTATGATCTAGCTACTAGTGCACTCTGATCTAGCTACTAGTACACTCTGGTCTAGTCACTAGTGCACTCGCATATAGCTACTAGTGCACTCTGATCTAGCTACTAGTGCACTCTGATCTAGCTACTAGTGCACTCTGGTCTAGTCACTAGTGCACTCTGGTCTAGTCACTAGTGCACTCTGATCTAGCTACTAGTGTACTCTGGTCTAGTCACTAGTGCACTCTGGTCGAGTCACTAGTGCACTCTGGTCTAGTCACTAGTGCACTCTGATCTAGCTACTAGTGCACTCTGATCTAGCTACTAGTGCACTCTGATCTAGCTACTAGTGCACTCTGATCTAGCTACTTGTACACTCTGATCTAGCTACTAGTGCACTCTGATCTAGCTACTAGTGCACTCTGATAAGATAAGATAAGATTTCGTTCGGATTTTTAACCCCGGAGGGTTAGCCACCCAGGATAACCCAAGAAAGTCAGTGCGTCATCGAGGACTGTCTAACTTATTTCCATTGTGGTCCTTAATCTTGTCCCCCAGGATGCGACCCACACCAGTCGACTAACACCCGGGTACCTATTTGCTGCTAGGTGAACAGGACAACAGGTGTAAGGAAACGTGTCGAATCTTTCCACCCGCCGGGAATCGAACCCGGGCCCTCCGTGTGTGAAGCAGGGGCTTTAGCCACCAGGCCACCGGGCTAGACCAGAGTGCACTAGTGACTAGACCAGAGTGCACTAGTGACTAGACCAGAATGCACTAGTGACTAGACCAGAGTGCACTAGTAGCTAGATCAGAGTGCACTAGTAGCTAGATCAGAGTGCACTAGTGACTAGACCAGAGTGTACTAGTAGCTAGATCAGAGTGCACTCTGGTCTAGCTACTAGTGCACTCTGGTCTAGCTACTAGTGCACTCTGATCTAGCTACTAGTGCACTCTGATCTAGCTACTAGAGCACTCTGGTCTAGCTACTAGTGCACTCTGGTCTAGCTACTAGTGCACTCTGGTCTAGCTACTAGTGCACTCTGGTCTAGCTACTAGTGCACTCTGGTCTAGCTACTAGTGCACTCTGGTCTAGCTACAAGTGCACTCTGGTCTAGTCACTAGTACACTCTGATCTAGCTACTAGTGCACTCTGGTCTAGCTACTAGTACACTCTGGTCTAGCTACTAGTGCACTCTGGTCTAGTCACTAGTGCACTCTGGTCTAGCTACTAGTGCACTCTGGTCTAGCTACTAGTGCACTCTGGTCTTGCTACTAGTGCACTCTGGTCTAGCTACTAGTGCACTCTGGTCTAGCTACTAGTACACTCTGGTCTAGCTACTAGTGCACTCTGGTCTAGCTACTAGTACACTCTGGTCTAGCTACTAGTACACTCTGGTCTAGCTACTAGTGCACTCTGGTCTAGCTACTAGTGCACTCTGGTCTAGCTACTAGTGCACTCTGGTCTAGCTACTAGTGCACTCTAGTCTAGTCACTAGTACACTCTGGTCTAGCTACTAGTACACTCTGGTCTAGCTACTAGTACACTCTGGTCTAGCTACTAGTACACTCTGGTCTAGCTACTAGTGCACTCTGGTCTAGCTACTAGTGCACTCTGGTCTAGCTACTAGTGCACTCTGGTCTAGCTACTAGTGCACTCTGGTCTAGTCACTAGTACACTCTGGTCTAGTCACTAGTACACTCTGGTCTAGCTACTAGTACACTCTGGTCTAGCTACTAGTACACTCTGGTCTAGCTACTAGTGCACTCTGGTCTAGCTACTAGTGCACTCTGGTCTAGTCACTAGTACACTCTGGTCTAGCTACTAGTACACTCTGGTCTAGCTACTAGTACACTCTGGTCTAGCTACTAGTGCACTCTGGTCTAGCTACTAGTGCACTCTGGTCTAGCACTAGTCACTCTGGTCTAGTCACTAGTACACTCTGGTCTAGCTACTAGTACACTCTGGTCTAGCTACTAGTGCACTCTGGTCTAGCTACTAGTGCACTCTGGTCTAGCTACTAGTGCACTCTGGTCTAGTACTAGTACACTCTGGTCTAGCTACTAGTCACTCTGGTCTAGCTACTAGTACACTCTGGTCTAGCTACTAGTGCACTCTGGTCTAGCTACTAGTGCACTCGGTCTAGCACTAGTGCACTCTGGTCTAGCTACTAGTGCACTCTGGTCTAGCTACTAGTACACTCTGGTCTAGCTACTAGTGCACTCTGGTCTAGCTACTAGTGCACTCTGGTCTAGTCACTAGTACACTCTGGTCTAGCTACTAGTGCACTCTGGTCTAGCTACTAGTGCACTCTGGTCTAGCTACTAGTGCACTCTGGTCTAGCTACTAGTGCACTCTGGTCTAGCTACTAGTGCACTCTGGTCTAGCACTAGTCACTCTGGTCTAGCTACTAGTACACTCTGGTCTAGCTACTAGTGCACTCTGGTCTAGCTACTAGTGCACTCTGGTCTAGCTACTAGTGCACTCTGGTCTAGCTACTAGTGCACTCTGGTCTAGCTACTAGTGCACTCTGGTCTAGCTACTAGTACACTCTGGTCTAGCTACTAGTCACTCTGGTCTAGCTACTAGTGCACTCTGGTCTAGCTACTAGTGCACTCTGGTCTAGCTACATAGTGCACTCTGGTCTAGCTACTAGTACACTCTGGTCTAGCTACTAAGTGCACTCTGCGTCTAGCTACTAGTGCACTCTGGTCTAGCTACTAGTACACTCTGGTCTAGCTACTAGTCACTCTGGTCTAGCTACTAGTGCACTCTGGTCTAGCTACTAGTAGCACTCTGGTCTAGCTACTAGTACACTCTGGTCTAGCTACTAGTGCACTCTGGTCTAGCTACTAGTGCACTCTGGTCTAGCTACTAGTACACTCTGGTCTAGCTACTAGTACACTCTGGTCTAGCTACTAGTGCACTCTGGTCTAGCTACTAGTACACTCTGGTCTAGCTACTAGTACACTCTGGTCTAGCTACTAGTACACTCTGGTCTAGCTACTAGTGCACTCTGGTCTAGCTACTAGTACACTCTGGTCTAGCTACTAGTGCACTCTGGTCTAGTCACTAGTACACTCTGGTCTAGCTACTAGTGCACTCTGGTCTAGCTACTAGTACACTCTGGTCTAGCTACTAGTACACTCTGGTCTAGCTACTAGTGCACTCTGGTCTAGCTACTAGTGCACTCTGGTCTAGCTACTAGTACACTCTGGTCTAGCTACTAGTACACTCTGGTCTAGCACTAGTACACTCTGGTCTTGCACTAGTACACTCTGGTCTAGCTACTAGTGCACTCTGGTCTAGTCACTAGTACACTCTGGTCTAGCTACTAGTGCACTCTGGTCTAGTCACTAGTACACTCTGGTCTAGCTACTAGTGCACTCTGGTCTAGCTACTAGTACACTCTGGTCTAGCTACTATCACTATCTAGCTACTTAGCGTCGCACTCGGTTAGCATACAATTACAAACTCTGGTCTACAAACTGTACACTCTGTCTAGCTATACACAATCTGTCTAGTATATACACTCTGTTACTACTATCACTCTGGTTATTACTATCAACTCTACTAGCACTACTACAACTACTTCTACTACTAAATACTACACTAGTACTACAACTATGCACTCTGCTATCAACTAATACTACTAGTACACACGTCTTATGCTACTAATACAATTACATACTGTACAAGCTACATGCTACTACTACAACTATAATACTACTACTACTCTTACTACTACTATTCTTATTGTAACTATACATTACTATTGCTGCTAACTATTATAACTACACATCTAATATTATCAACTCTGATATGATAAATATTATACTACACTGCACATACACAATCTGACCTACTAAACTACAACAAACACTACTATAATTACTACACAACTAATACTACTAAAAACTAACTACATACTTATGAAAACTACTATCTTAATTATATTTATTTACTACCACAATTGAGTTACTAATTTTATTTGTATATCTATTGTGTTTCTTATTTATTGTTGTATTTGTTTTGTATATACTGTAGTATTGGTAGTGTATTAAATAAATATAATATTACACATCTATATTGAAATATTACAGTTTAACATGGCAACCAGTCATGTATAATACAACGTATACACGCGTTTACAACTACAAAATCTATCATTTTTGTACCTTTAATCACATTTAAGTGTTTTTCTGCTCTCCATCTAATATTATCACCTGATGTCGTAATTTCCTATCTTGTTTTCCATTCGGATATATTTTCCTTATTTTCGTATTAAATTTTTATACATGTTTTTTATATATATATATATTATATTATATATATATATATATAAATAATATTAATATTCATATATATTATATATTACTATTATATAAATATATATAAGAAGGTTAAACAAATTCATTTTGTTTGGTATTCGGGACTGTGGTGGTGAACGGTTAGCGTTTTCATATAGCAATTAATTTAAAAGATGATAGTAATAATCCACACAGTCCATAATGTATATTTTTACATAATATTTATACACAGTTTTGGCTGTGTATATATATATTAATATATATATATATATAATATAATATATTTATATATATATATAATATATAATATAATGTCATGTTTATCCTGGTCCCCCATTTGATAGTTTAAACTTTCTTGACTGGTACTCCACAGCTGATACACCAACCAACTCCCGCTTCTCTGTCTCTAAACCACTGTAACAGTGGAGCTTTATCAAGTCACTGCATCACTCCGTGTGGAGCTTTATCAAGTCACTGCATCACTCCGTGTGGAGCTTTATCAAGTCACTGCATCACTCCGTGTGGAGCTTTATCAAGTCACTGCATCACTCCGTGTGGAAGCTTTATCAAGTTTACTGCACTGATCACTCCGTGTGGAGCTTTATCAAGTCTCTGCATCACTCCGTGTGGAGCTTTATCAACTCTGCTCAATCTCTTCCGTGTGGAGCTTTATATCAAGGGCTTATCATCTGCATCACTCCGTGTGGAGCTTTATCAAGTCTCTGCATCACTCCGTGTGGAGCTTTATCAAGTCACTGCATCACTCCGTGTGGAGCTTTATCAAGTCTCTGCATCACTCCGTGTGGAGCTTTATCAAGTCACTGCATCACTCCGTGTGGAGCTTTATCAAGTCTCTGCATCACTCCGTGTGGAGCTTTATCAAGTCTCTGCATCACTCCGTGTGGAGCTTTATCAAGTCTCTGCATCACTCCGTGTGGAGCTTTATCAAGTCACTGCATCACTCCGTGTGGAGCTTTATCAAGTCACTGCATCACTCCGTGTGGAGCTTTATCAAGTCACTGCATCACTCCGTGTGGAGCTTTATCAAGTCTCTGCATCACTCCGTGTGGAGCTTTATCAAGTCACTGCATCACTCCGTGTGGAGCTTTATCAAGTCCTGCATCACTCCGTGTGGAGCTTTATCAAGTCTCTGCATCACTCCGTGTGGAGCTTTATCAAGTCACTGCATCACTCCGTGTGGAGCTTTATCAAGTCTCTGCATCACTCCGTGTGGAGCTTTATCAAGTCATCTGCATCACTCCGTGTGGAGCTTTATCAAGTCTCTGCATCACTCCGTGTGGAGCTTTATCAAGTCTCTGCATCACTCCGTGTGGAGCTTTATCAAGTCTCTGCATCACTCCGTGTGGAGCTTTATCAAGTCTCTGCATCACTCCGTGTGGAGCTTTATCAAGTCACTGCACACTCCGTGTGGAGCTTTATCAAGTCTCTGCATCACTCCGTGTGGAGCTTTATCAAGTCCTGCATCACTCCGTGTGGAGCTTTATCAAGTCCTGCATCACTCCGTGTGGAGCTTTATCAAGTCACTGCATCACTCCGTGTGGAGCTTTATCAAGTCTCTGCATCACTCCGTGTGGAGTCTTTATCAAGTCTCTGCATCACTCCGTGTGGAGCTTTATCAAGTCTCTGCATCACTCCGTGTGGAGCTTTATCAAGTCACTGCAACACTCCGTGTGGAGCTTTATCAAGTCTCTGCACACTCCGTGTGGAGCTTTATCAAGTCTCTGCATCACTCCGTGTGGAGCTTTATCAAGTCCTGCAATCACTCCGTGTGGAGCTTTATCAAGTCACTGCATCACTCCTGTGTGGAGCTTTATCAAGTCACTGCATCACTCCGTGTGGAGCTTTATCAAGTCTCTGCATCACTCCGTGTGGAGCTTTATCAAGTCACTGCAACACTCCGTGTGGAGCTTTATCAAGTCTCTGCATCACTCCGTGTGGAGCTTTATCAAGTCACTGCATCACTCCGTGTGGAGCTTTATCAAGTCACTGCATCACCTCCGTGTGGAGCTTTATCAAGTCACTGCAATCACTCCGTGTGGAGCTTTATCAAGTCTCTGCATCACTCCGTGTGGAGCTTTATCAAGTCACTGCAACACTCCGTGTGGAGCTTTATCAAGTCTCTGCATCACTCCGTGTGGAGCTTTATCAAGTCCTGCAATCACTCCGTGTGGAGCTTTATCAAGTCTCTGCATCACTCCGTGTGGAGCTTTATCAAGTCTCTGCAACACTCCGTGTGGAGCTTTATCAAGTCTCTGCATCACTCCGTGTGGAGCTTTATCAAGTCTCTGCATCACTCCGTGTGGAGCTTTATCAAGTCTCTGCATCACTCCGTGTGGAGCTTTATCAAGTCTCTGCATCACTCCGTGTGGAGCTTTATCAAGTCTCTGCATCACTCCGTGTGGAGCTTTATCAAGTCTCTGCATCACTCCGTGTGGAGCTTTATCAAGTCTCTGCATCACTCCGTGTGGAGCTTTATCAAGTCACTGCATCACTCCGTGTGGAGCTTTATCAAGTCACTGCATCACTCCGTGTGGAGCTTTATCAAGTCTCTGCATCACTCCGTGTGGAGCTTTATCAAGTTCTGCACACTCCGTGTGGAGCTTTATCAAGTCACTGCATCACTCCGTGTGGAGCTTTATCAAGTCACTGCATCACTCCGTGTGGAGCTTTATCAAGTCTCTGCATCACTCCGTGTGGAGCTTTATCAAGTCTCTGCATCACTCCGTGTGGAGCTTTATCAAGTCACTGCAACACTCCGTGTGGAGCTTTATCAAGTCTCTGCAACACTCCGTGTGGAGCTTTATCAAGTCTCTGCATCACTCCGTGTGGAGCTTTATCAAGTCTCTGCATCACTCCGTGTGGAGCTTTATCAAGATCTTCCTTAAAGAAATTTTTAAACATTCTCCCGAATTTATTCTCCCCTCTACCGAGAGCCAGTGAAATAATCGCAGAATTATTTATCTCAATCTCTGGAAAGATATTATAATCCCGTGAATTATATAATCTAAAAAAAAAAAAGAAATTAAAGACAGTTACTATGAATAATTTCATTCTTTTTTTCAAAAGGCATCTCTGAGATGACCCGCCCCCTCCCCCCTTTCCCCCCTCCCGCCCTTTAATTAAAGGGAGGAATTTCACATTGGTGAAGGGCTCTTGATGCAAGGAAGGGGAGCTGGCTCTCTCTCTCTCTGTGTCTCTCCTTTCTGTGAATTAACTCTTATCTCCCATAGCCGTTGTATAGCCTTGACAGGTTTAGTGCTCTCCCGTTAAAATAATAATAAAATAATTATTATTATTAGTAGTATTGTTATTATTACTGTTGTTTATTATTATAATTATTATTATTATTATTTTTATTATTTTTATTAGTATTATTATTACTATCGCTCCCAGTTAAAAATAATAAAATTTATTATTATTATTATTATTTTTAAATTATTATTATTAATATTATTTATTATTTTTAAATATTAAAATTAAATTTATTATTGTTGTTGTTTTTTTTTAAAATCGTAAAACTAAATTTCTTTTTCGATCTTACAATATAATAAAACCTTCATACCATACCTTGTTATATTGACTTTAGAGAGAGAGAGAGAGAGAGAGAGAGAGAGCGAGCAAGGTGGTGTTCCTACGGGTTGGTCGCTGTCTTCCCAACACTTTCATTACTTCGGTTTTTTATTCACTTATCGGGTTTACTGATGGTCGATTACCCGGTGTTCGCTACCACGCAGGCGTTCTTAACAAACAGATGTTTGCTACAAGCTGGTGCTCGCTACAAGCGGGTGTTTTCCTAATGGGTGTTTCCTAAGTGGGTGTTCCCGACAAGCTGATGTTCACTACCTATAATTTATGTAGTGATTATATATATATATATATATATATAAATTATATATATATATATATATATATATATATATATTATATATATATAATTTTAAATTTTATATATATATATATGTTTCTTGATAATGAGTAGTCACGAAAGCGCTTGGAATTTCCTATTCTTTCAAGAGTTGGTTGTTTTGCATATATATAATATATATATATTATATAATATATATATATATATATATATATATATATATATATATATATATATATATATATATATATATATGAAGAAAGCACATTGACTAACACTCGCGCCATGACTGTCTTTCCAGAACTCACGTGGAAAATAATCTCTGTTACCCACATTTCATAGTGTGGAGCATTCATGCGGATGAAGGGCTCTTCATTTGAGGAACTGGAGCTATCCTTCCCTATCCTCCAATCATACCTCATTATCTCCCATTCCCCTACGAGTTTAACGCTTCCCCATGAATATAGATACAGTTACTTCCCAGAGAGAGAGAGTGAGAGAGAGAGAGATTTATAATTTAGCAATCCCAGCCGTATTCTTAATGCCGTCATTAACACGGGTTACTAACACAGATCTTTAACACGGATCATCAACACGGGTCATTAACACGGGTCATCAACACGGGACATTACCACGTGTCCACAAGATTCTCCAATATTAACACGGATCTCTAACACGGGTCAACACGGGACATCAATACGTTCGCGAATTAACAGGGGTCATCAACACGGGGACATCAACACGTTCGCGCATTACTCTCATGATGGTAAAGAGCACAAAAAAAACTCTTTTTATTGCTCTTTAATTAACTAAAAGAGAATGTTCTTTTCTAATAAGTCTAATGAGGTATTTACACCAAATTACAGGACCAGGGAAGAGCCCGTATCACTAGGCTGTGTTTAATGATCTAGTTTATGGGAGCGAGTTCAAATTTCTTCCAGACTACAGTAATAATAGTAATAATAATAATAATAATAATAATAATAATAATAATAATAATAATAAATAAAAAATAATAAGTAACAATAAAACAATAATAATAATAATAATTAATAATAATAATAATAATAATAATAATAATAATAAGTAACAATAACAACAATAATAAATAATAATTAATAATAATAATAATAATAATAATAATAATAATAATAATAATAATAATACTATTTAATATATATTTTATATTATTATTATTATTATTATTATTATTATTATTATTATTATTATTATTATTATTGTCATCATTACGTTGGAGTTTATGCATTTTCATTTCTGTATTTGCAACCATTTCTTTCCCACTATATATTTACGTCTGTTCATTTGCGTCATGTAACGTTTGTCTTCGTTTCTTTGCGTCTGTTTGTTGGCCTGAAAAGCTTTGGATTTATCTGTCTGCGTCAAAATTATTTATCAGCGTCAATAATTTTGAATCTGTTTCTTTGCGCCTTATTCCTTGTCTCGTCTATTTGATTATTGTGCCTCTATATGTTTACGTCGACAGCGTCTGTTTCTTTGCATCTATTGCGTCTATTTCTGTGCGTCTAAATATTTGCGTCTGTAACGTCTATTTCTTTGCGTCTAAATATTTGCGTCTGTAACGTCTATTTCTTTGCGTCTAAATATTTGCCTATGTAACGTCTATTTCTTTTGCGTCTAAATAACTGCGTTTGTAACGTCTATTTCTCTTCGTTAATTCAAGAACAGAACTCTAATAATATCTTTAATTATATCAATAATAATTATAATAACAATAATTATTATAATAATAATATAACAAATGTAAGAAATAATACTCATTATTATTATTATTATTATTAATATAAAAATAACAATTATTATTATATAATAATAATAATTATATAATAATAATAATATTAATAATAATAATAATAATTATTATTATTACTATTATTATTATTTCAGGCACAATTTTCTCCGGATGAGCTACAAATAATAGAGTTAATAATTATTTTATTGACAATAATATTATAATGATCAATATTTTTAATAATTATTACTTTTTAATGTGGAAAAAAAATAATGTCGGGGAGAGCAAAAATAATTAACAATAATTACATAAATAAACAAAAGACAGCAATTACTAATAATAATAATAATAATAATAATAATAATAATAATAATAATAAAATAATAATATAACAATATTAATGGTCAGTGAATTATTTAATATATTATCAATAGTTTCGAATCATGTATATTTTTCACCTGATCCACTATGATGCCTGGTCTCAGACCGAGCCGCGGGGGGCGTTGACCCCCGAAACCCTCTCCAGGTAAACTCCAGGTACAATATATTGCTATTATTATTATTATTATTATTAATCATTATTATTAAGGTTATTTTTTTTTTAAATTACTATCAAAAGCCAGAGCTCAGCGCACATGACCAATATACTGGATCAATAAAACTCGTAGTTTTGTTGAGGACTTATTGATTGATGCAGGAAGCATCAGTCATATTGTGCAGGGAGCATCAATCATGCTGTGCAGGGAGCATCAATCATACTGTGCAGGGAGCATCAATCATGCTGTGCAGGGAGCATCAATCATGCTGTGCGGGAGCTCAATCACATCATATGCTGTGCAGGGAGCATCAATCATGCTGTGCAGGGAGCATCAATCATACTGTGCAGGGAGCATCAATCATACTGTGCAGGGAGCATCAATCATACCGTGCAGGGAGCGTCAATTATACTGTGCAGGGAGAATCAATCATACTGTGCAGGGAGCGTCAATTATACCGTGCAGGGAGCGTCAATTATACTGTGCAGGGAGCATCAATCATACTGTGCAGGGAGCATCAATCATACTGTGCAGGGAGCATCAATCATACTGTGCAGGGAGCATCAATCATACTGTGCCGGGAGCATCAATCATGCTGTGCAGGGAGCATCAATCATGCTGTGCAGGGAGCATCAATCATGCTGTGCAGGGAGCATCAATCATACTGTGCAGGGAGCATCAATCATACTGTGCAGGGAGCATCAATCATACTGTGCAGGGAGCATCAATCATACCGTGCAGGGAGCGTCAATTATACTGTGCAGGGAGCATCAGTCATACCGTGCAGAGAGTATCAGTCATACCGTGCAGGGAGTATCAGTCATACCGTGCAGGGAGCATCAGTCATACCGTGCAGGGAGTATCAGTCATACCGTGCAGAGAATATCAGTCATACCGTGCAGGGAGTATCAGTCATACCGTGCAGGGAGTATCAGTCATACCGTGCAGGGAGTATCAGTCATACCGTGCAGGGAGTATCAGTCATACCGTGCAGGGAGCATCAGTCATACCGTGCAGAGAGTATCAGTCATACCGTGCAGGGAGCATCAGTCATACCGTGCAGGGAGTATCAGTCATACCGTGCAGAGAGTATGTCATACCGTGCAGGGAGTATCAGTCATACCGTGCAGGGAGTATCAGTCATACCGTGCAGGGAGTATCAGTCATACCGTGCAGGGAGTATCAGTCATACCGTGCAGGGAGTATCAGTCATACCGTACAGGGAGTATCAGTCATGCCGTGCAGGGAGTATCAGTCATACCGTGCAGAGAGTATCAGTCATCCCGTACGATACATGGGCAGTATCAGTCATACTGTGCAGGGAGTATCAGTCATACCGTGCAGGGAGTATCAGTCATACCGTGCAGGGAGTATCAGTCATACTGTGCAGGGAGTATCAGTCATACCGTGCAGGAAGTATCAGTCTTACCGTGCAGGGATTATCAGTCATACCGTACAGGGAGCATACAGCATCCTGTCTAGGAGCATAAGTCAACACACACCGGCCACAGTGTGATACATTCTCACTATAGTACCGGGTGTTCCTGGGTTTACCGGTGATTTCCGCTGGCTATCTCTGAGTTCTGGTCATTACCGGTGGGTTCTGGATTTTAACTCGGCCCCGCAGTCCTCTGGGAGACCCAAAGGTGGTGACTGCCAGGTTTCGTGAGCTCAGAATCGTTAAAAAATATGCGCACTTACGTTCAGTACTCAATCTGATATATATATATATATATAATATATATATTATATATATATATATATATATATATATAATATATATATATATATATATATATATATATATATATATATATAAAAGCTAAACCTGATTGGGTCATTCATTGCAAGGCGGTGAGGCTTCGATCCTCCGTCATGTAGAAGGACACTGTACTTGTTATCACTAATATTTTCGTGATCCAGCGACGCTCACTTAATGCTCCACAAGGGTGGCAACGTTCAACGGACACTTGAGATCTCGCCTCGAGCCCCCTTCCGATCCGTTGAACAAACATGATACCGGATCCACTGCCAACACTGACACTCAATAACTTTCCGATATGAACACAAATACTGCTGAACCCCCCCCCTCCTCCCTTCCTTCATTATTTTGAACATAGCCCTGGTCTCTGCTGACTAAAACTCTGAGTTAATGTTGTGTAAACCTGGATTCCTTTGAAAGAACCCGTGATCCCATTTATCAAATCAGGGCCATCAATGAAAAAACTGGTGGTCTGGAAGAACAAACCACTGATTCTAACTGAACAAGTTTGCGGTACATTTGAACACATCCATAGGCCTGAACAAACTCGAGGCTCGGTTGATCAAATCCGTTGTCATAGTAAGCAAAACCGAGATTACGATGAAGAAAACCCGTAGCTCTAATGAAATTATCGCCGTCATTATTTCCCCGTATAAATGATATCTTGATGAAGAGAAATCAAAGGACAAAGAGGCGGTTGAGGGGACGAGAGTTGTGCACATTTTTAATGTGTTTAGCTACGGTGATGTATGCATGGAAAGGGATAGATGTTCACACGGAAGATAGATTAATGTAAGCACAGATTATTATTATTATTATTATATTATTATTATTATAATCATGGGGAGTGTTAAACCCATAGGATTATACAGCACATAGGGGGGGGGATGGAAGGCATTCGGCTCAATTCAGGGAACTGGAGCACAGATCCAATTCCCTAGATCAAGAGCCCCTCACCAGCGTCAAGGAACTTCTCTTGAGGGGTGTAAGCACAGAGAGCGGATTAATGTGCTCAAGAGGGTGGATGGTCAGCACTGGTATGCACAAGGAGAGTAGCTGGGCCATATTTTTTGTACACTGATGGATGTATGTAATGTTACGGTGTACTCTAGTTAGGGTGAATGAAACATTAGGGTGCATGGGCCACATTATTGTACACAAGGATAGTAGATGAGACACAATAGTGTACATAGAAGGCTGGATGGGCTATACTGGTGTGCACAATGAGAGTGGAAAGGCCATATTGGTGCAAACAAGTGAGGATGCACGGGTCATAATAGTGTACGCAAGCGAGGGTGGATGGGCCTTAATGACGCTCTTGGGGTTTGTACAGGATAATCGATGGAGAGCGGTAAGAGCCTGCAGTAGGATAAGGGAACCCACAATGCCCTGTATTTTTGTTTTTTTGTTACAGTGCAACTGCCGAACCATTTGTGGTCTCGACTTTCCACACTTTCAGCAACGAGGAAAATAAATATATCCACAATAAATATTAAAACTTCAGCTGGAGTACTGCAAAACTCTTCACTCCTCTGATATATTAATTTAGAAGAGCGTGATGAGCTCCTACAACCCGCTTTACAGCGTGCGTTAAACTCAGGCTGAATCCGGATTACCGTCCCCTGCCGTTATTAACTCCGGGTCGAGTGAGGAGGATTTTCCGGGTCATCACCCGTGTTAGGAAAGGTTATTGATCAAGGGCCTCGCTACCCCTCCATGTTAGTGTTAATGGTTTGCCAAGAGTGATATTTTATGGTTACACCCATGAACGATGAGTCGCTTCTCCTGAACTGGCATTCCCTGGGTCTAATTTGTGGTTGTCCCTAGTTAATGTCCGTGTAATTAAAGACATATTTGATGTTTTATGGACTAGAGTGAGGTACGTCAACGGTGAGACCTACGATAGCTCAGTCAATTGTCAAGGCGTTCATCAGTGCATCAGGGACACACAAAGAGTTTGTATAGAGCAGGCCACCCATACTTCATAACTGCACTTAACTTTCACCTCCCATATAGTTACGGGGCCGCTGCATCCGATTTCAAATTTACTACTACGTGATTTACCTGTTCTTAGCGGCTGCTGCTCTGTCTCGCTGCCGCCGATTCTTGAACCAGTTGCCAACTTGTGTAGGAGTGAGACCCGTGGCCGAGGCCAGCTCCCTCTTCTTGCTGGGGTTAGGGTAGGGATCCTGCAGATACCACTCTCTCAATAGAGATCTTGTGCGTTCCTTGAAGCAGTGGGTCTTCTGTTCGCCGTCCCAGATGGTCCTAGGAAAGGGAAACTTCTTGCGGACTCTATACTTGTCGACTGGGCCCAGCGGGCGACCACGAAGACGCTCTGCCTCCTGGTAGTGCGCCTCCAGCCACAGCGCCTGTAGCCGTGCGTGAGAAGGTTTCGAGAATCTGTGTGACTCCATGATAGCGTAGAGCTCTCGGAAGTTCCCCACGTGGAAGGAGACGAGGGCTCGCGCTCGCAGCACCGCCTCATGTTTGTTAAGGTCGTGAAGGTGCGGGTGAGCCACTGGTAACGACCACAAGAACCGTCCAAGACGCTCCATATCACCACTTTCTTCTAGAGTCTCGCAGACGGCGGCCACTTGGGCGGCGGTGAAGGAGAGCGAGGGTAGCGCCACAATCGGAGTGGGCACCACAGGGCCGCCAGAACCTCCTACGCTGCTTCCTGAGGAAGCACTTACGTTAGCTGCAAGGCCAAGCACCATTATGTCTCTCACATTCAACCGAGTTACACCACTGACAAATGCAAGGCAGTTCACCGTCACAATCACTTAACAGCAGCAACCGTGGTCATGCTAAACGCGCAAAAGAATCTGTCCATGAGAGAGCCTGCTCACCGTGTTGCTGTCGCGCCTCCCGCGGTAATAATGGAGTCCCGGAGAGGTAGTGAGAGGAGCAGTGACGTGGGGGCGGAGCCTTGCGCTGCACAGCTGCCGAACTGGAGGACCTCCACTCATTGGTCGCTCAATGCAAGGGTTTCCCGCCTTCGCAACCCTCCTCGCACTCATTGGCTTCGCGTCAAACCTTCAACCAATGGCGCCCCTAGTGGGCGGAGTCGGGCAGGTCCTCGGGTTTACCATCTCCGGGAGGCGGCGCCCGCGTGTCAACACCGCTTCCCGCCACAGCCACCAACTGGCCGAGGTCTCACTCTGGAATGCAAATAGCTGTGTATTGAGTTACAAAGTACATTGTTTTGTGGCCGATGTTTGACATTTCAGCTGACATACTTGTCCCTAAATGAAGTGGTTGGTCTCCGAGGTGGTGATAGACCCGGGTTCATCAGAGACTGTCTTAATAGCCCGGGCACGGATCACTATTACAGAGTTTATGGAAAAGAAAACTTCAGAGGTAAACTTGAACAGAGAGTGATAGATAATCACAACATTCTTTAATAATTATGGTTTGTTTTATTTCAACCTTTCTTACGATACTGGTGTGTGGGAGCCGAGCACAGACACAATACATGCCCACTCACAGATATACCTCCCAAATCATCTGTAAAGACTCTTTGTAAGACGTCTCAGTTCACACGTCATTGATGAAGACCAAAATTGTTTCCATTGACGTAGCCAGATATGATTAATTTTTTTATGAACTCTTCTGGCCCCAACTCTCCCCCACATCTACAATATGCCCTTGCCATACCTTTCATATTACATATCCAGGCCTCATTCTGTGACGTTTGGATGAGTATAATATCTGTTTAAAATTATGCACCACATTGGCCTAACTTTTACTGTGGTTGGCTGATTAGTATACTGAGGTGCAGCATCAGTAGTAGACTAGTAGAAGAAACAATAGCTGCTACCTACATTGCACTCACTCCATCCCCCATGCCACTCCATCCCCATGCCCCTCCATCCTCCACACCCACCACTCCATCCTCCACACTCCCACTCCATCTTCCATACCACCTCTCTATCCTATATGCTCCCCACACCCCCATACCATCCTTCAATCCCCTCTCTATCCTCTACACCCCGTCTATCTTCCATATCCCTTTCATCCATCACACCCTCCACTCCATCCTCCATATCTCCACCCATTCCAACTTGTACACCCAATTCACACCCAACCAGCACACCCAATCCACACCCACCCACTCCCCCCTGTAACTTAATCCACACCCACCCACTTCACCCTATATGCCCAATCCACACCCACCCACTCCACCCTGTACACCCAATCCATACCCACCCACTCCACCCGGTACACCCAATCCACACCCACCCACTCCACCCTGTACACCCAATTCACACCCACTCACTCCACACCCATCAATTCCACAACATCCTCTTTATGTCCAATCACTCCACTCCAACCACTTTTAGCTTACTCAATTCACTCCCACATATTTCACACCCGTCAACAGCACACCCACCTACCCACATCCACCAATTCCACATCCACCCACTCCTCCCCTCCACACTCACTATTCCACAAACTCCCACTACGCACTCCATACCCATCCACTCCACACCAACTCACGCTACACCCTCCAACTCTTCACCCATCCACTTCACACTCACTCCACATCCACTCACACCACATTCATTCGCTCAACATCTAATCCCTGCACCCTCCACATCCAAACACTCCATTCTGCATACTCACCTACTCTTCCATGTATCCTCCACGCCACCCACGCCATCCATTACCTGAAAGATACTTTCGGGAGTCAACGCCCCCGCGACCCGATCTCTGACTAGGCCTCGAGGTGGATCAGAGCTTGGTAACCCAAGCTGTTACTGCTGGTCACACGCAGTCCAACGCACGGCTGATCAAGAAATGACTAGGAAATTATCCAGGTCTCTCTTGAAGACAGAAAGTGGTTTACTGATAATCTACCTTATATACGATGGGAAGCTGTTGAGTAGTCTTGGGCCCCTTACGCTTATTGTGTTGTCTCTCGGTGTTCTCAAGGCACTCCTACTTTTCACTGGAATACTTTGGACACTGCCGAGCCTCTCGGTTTCTGTGTGCAGATTTGTGAAGTATTCCTCTAGGATTTTCCAGGCGAAAATTATAATTTACCTTTCTCGCCTTCGTTCTGAGGAGTACAGATCAAGGAACTTCAAACGTTCTCAATAATTAAGATGCTCGACTGGACTCATACGTGCAGTAAAAGTTCTCTGTACATTCTGCAGGTTAGCAATTTCGCCTGTACAGCAGTATACCGGCCTAGAGAGAACGAGTGACTTATAGAGGACCATCACTGGCTTGGTATCCCTTATTTTGAAGGTTCTCATTATCTATCCTATTATTTTCCTCGCGGATGTGATGATGACATTGTTGTGGCAGATTCATCCACACCAACCCACTCTCTCTCATCCACCAGGTCTATCATCCACGTCCACCAACTTTATCAATCCTATCTATCCATTTCACTCTTTGCTCTCCACCTTTCACAACCACCTACTCCACTCTCCACACTCACTTCACCCTTCACACCCACTCAACCCTCTACACCCACTCCATCCTCCACACCCACTCATCCCTCCACACCCACTCATCCCTCCACACTCACTCCACCCACCACACCCATTCCAGGCTTCCCTCTTTAACTTAATTACCTGCCAGGTGCTAATTAATCCCTCCCTCAGTGCTTCCGGTAATGCGTACACGCGTCATCTACGTCAGTGAATACCGCAGACTGCGTAACATCTTAATGAAGGGCTGTAAAGACGAATCTGCCGTGCATTTATTATGGGAGGGGCGACCGTGCGTGCTGACACAGATACACTCAAGATTATTCCGTGGTTACGCACGACTGTTAGGTATTACGCAAGATCGAGAGGTGCATTACGCAAGATTGTGAGGTGTGTTACGCAAAATTGTGAAGTGTATTACGCAATATTGTAGGGTACGTTACGCGGGACTGTGAGGTGTCTTATGAGAGATTGTGAGGTATGTTACGCAAGATTGTGTGGTGTCTTACGCATGATTATCAGGTTTATTACGCAAGATTGTGTGGTATCTAAGTAAGATTACGCAGTTTCTTACGCAAGTATGCAAAATTTCGATGTTATTCAACTAACCTGAAGTGCGTGGAAAGACGAGTGCTTGTGTAGATGAGTGAATGTGGATGAGTGCATGGGTAGATGAGTGCATGTGGATGAGTGCATGGGTAGATGAGTGCATGTGGATGAGTGCATGAGTAGATGAGTACACCAGCAGATTAGTGTAGATGAGAGTATGGGTAGATGAGCGCATGGTTAGATGAATGCATATGGATGAGTGTATGACTAGATGAGTGCATGAGTAGATAAGCGCATTTCTGGAATAGTGCATGTGTAGATAACGTTATAAGTAGATGAGTACATTCGTAGATGAGTGGATGTTGTTGTAGGCAAAGGTTAACGTGTATGTTTCATGTGTGTGTGTGTGTGTGTGTGTGTGTGTGTGTGTGTGTGTGTGTTGTGAGTACCGTCTGCATGTCACTGTCTACCAGATTATCTGTATGACTGCCCATCTGTCTGTCTGAACGTGTATTATTCCAACCGTCAATTTGACGGCATGTCTGCCTACCAGCCTTTCTGCCTTCCTGTCTGTCTGTCTGCGTGTCTGTGTTCCTGCCTACCTGTCTGTCTGTCATCGTGCTGCCAGCTTACCTGTCTACTTCACCCATGAAGGTCTCCCTAATCCCCTCCCCCTCCCCCTCCCCTCCCCCTACCCCTAGTTCAACAGAACATCCCCCCCCCTGCGCACGATTCTTCATGTAGCACACACACAGAACAACGAAATTACGGGTGAGAGTCGAACCTGTGTTAGTGAATACCTTGTGCAACCTGCGCCACCAGGCACGCTCACGTCTAGTGTCACTTTCGTATGCATACAGTGTTTGTTTCGTACATATTGATGTTTCGCACATATTCCTGTTTCACACGTATTATTATCGCCTGTTTCACACACCAGTATGGAACCTATACCTGGTCAAGCACGTTAAGAAATTATAGAAAGTGCAAATGTTTGCAACAAGACTAGTCCCGGAGCTGAGAGATATGTCCTGCAAGGGGAGGTTAAAGGAAATCGACCTGACGAAACTGGAGGACAGTGGAGATAGGGGGGATATGATAACGACATACAAAATACTGAGAGGAACTGACAAGGTAGATAAGGACGGAGTGTTTCAGAAATATGACGCAGCAACGAGGGTTCACAATTGGAATTGAAGACTCATATGAGTCGAGTCACAGGGATGTTAAAAAGTTTTTGTTCTGCCATAGAGTTGTAAGGAAATGAAATAACCTGGTGTGATGTAGTGGAGACAGGATCCATACATAACTTTATAAAGTGATACAATAAAGCTCATGAAATAGGCGGGGCCAGGAGCTGTGAATCGACCCCTGCAACCACAAATAGGTAAGAACACACACATCTTGTTGGACTGCAAGAAGGCTTTCGACACAATACCACACGAGAGACTGGTTGAAAAGCTAGAGGAGCAGGCAGGAAGAGTAGGTAAAGTGCTGCAGTGGATCAGGGAATACCTGATAGGAAGGAAACAACGTGTGTTGCTACAAGAAGAAGTGTCAGAGTGAGTGCATGTGTCGAGTGCGGTTCCACAAGGGTCAGTCCTAGGCTCGGTACTGTTTTTTGTATATGTGAATAACACGACGGAAGGGATAGATTTAGAGGTGTCCTTGTTCGCAGACGATGTGAAGCTACTGAGGAGAATACAAGAGGAAGAGAATTAGGAAAGCCTACAAGGAGATCTGGACAGGCTCCAAGCCTGGTCCGACAAATGGCTCCTGGAGTTTAACCCCACCAAGTGCAAAATTATGAAGTTTGAGAAAGGACAAAGAAGGCTGCAAACGGAGTACAGCCTAAGAGGTCAAAGACTACAAAACTCACTCAAGGAAAAGGATCATGGGGTGAGCATCATACCGAGCACATCTGAGGCACACATCAACCAACTAACTGCTGCAGCATATGGGAGCCTGGCAAACCTGAGAATAGCGTTTAGACATCTAAATAAGGAGTCATTCATTCATGACACTGTACACCCTGCACGTCAGACCCACATTGAAGTGGAAGTAGGTCGTGCCCAACTGTAAGGCAACAGAAGAATTCCCGATGGAAATAAATGGTATAAAATACCGACACTTGATGGACTGAACACATCGACTCCAGGTTGAGGGACTGATTACCTCATTCTCCTCCTCTCCTTACGCCTTCCTCTTTGTATTGGACTGATGAAGCCACTGTGTGGCGAAACGTTTCCTCAATAAAGATACCCAAGAGTTGCACATGTGTCTAATTTATCAACACCTAGCTGATCGCCAGAATTGTACATAAACCACATAACGTAAGCAAACCGCAGAATAACATTCAGAAACTTTAACAAAGATCTCTCAGAACCTTGTACACGACACATATTAGGTCAATAATTGAGTGCGGAGCCCCAGCATGGAGCCCACACCTGGTCATGCACGTGAAGAAACTAGAAAAAGTCCAAAGGAGTATAACCAGTGTAGCACCAGAACTATGAGGAGACAAGCTTCATTATCTCAGAGAAGGAAAGGTCAAGCGGGAACATGATTACTACGTACAAAATCTTTAGAGGGATTGACAAGAGCAGATTGCTTGAATTAAAAATGTTAAGAACAAGTGGACACAGGGGAAAGCACATCAGTCACATAGCCGCCGCAGTAAATGCCAGACAGGCAAATTTAAAACAGCTTTCAGGAACCTCAACACGGAGTCATTCACGACACTATACATGACATTTGTCAGGTCCATCTTGGAGTATTCAGCACCAATATGGAACCCACATCTGATAGAGCATGTCAAGAAGCTAGGGAAAGACAAGTGTAACGAGACTGGTTCTTAAGTTGAACTTAATGATACGAGAGAACAGAAGAACCAGAGATGAACTTAATGACATGAGAGAACAGAAAAACCAGAAATGAACTTAATGAGATGAGAAAACAGAAGAACCAGAAATGAACTTAATGACATGAGAGAACAGAAGAACTAGAAATGAACTTAATGACATGAGAGAACAGAAGAACCAGAGATGAACTTAATGACATGAGAGAACAGAAGAACCAGAGATGAACTTAATGACACGAGAAAACAGAAGAGCCAGAGATGAACTTAATGACATGAGAAAACAGAAGAACCACAGATGAACTTAATGACATGAGAAAACAGAAGAACCACAGATGAACTTAATGACATGAGAAAACAGAAGAACCACAGATGAACTTAATGACATGAGAAAACAGAGGAACCACAGATGAACTTAATGACATGAGAAAATAGAGGAACCACAGATGAACCTTAATGACATGAGAGAACAGAAGAGCCAGAGATGAACTTAATGACATGAGAAACAGAAGAGCCAGAGATGAACTTAATGACACGAGAAAACAGAAAGGCCAGAGATGAACTTAATGACATGGGGAAAACAAAAAAACCCACAGATGAACTTAATGACATGAGAGAACAGAAGAGCCAGAGATGAACTTAATGACATGAGAAAACAGAAGAGCCAGAGATGAACTTAATGACACGAGAAAACAGAAGAGCCAGAGATGAACTTAATGACATGAGAAAACAAAAGAACCACAGATGAACTTAATGACATGAGAGAACAAAAGAGCCAGAGATGAACTTAATGACATGAGAAAACAGAAGAGCCAGAGATGAACTTAATGACACGAGAAAACAGAAGAGCCAGAGATGAACTTAATGACATGAGAAAACAAAAGAACCAGAGATGAACTTAATGACATGAGAAAACAGAAGAGCCAGAGATGAACTTAATGACACGAGAAAACAGAAGAACCAGAGATGACACAAATTAAGACGGACACAATACTGATCAGGATGAAGAGGATGGAGAGGGCAACCCTGGTCGACACTCAGGTCTGAAGTACACGAGGGCTCAGGATGTTAGTAAATACTTCTTTAGTCCTACAGTTGTCAGGAAGTGGAACGACCTTGACAGCAACGTGGTAGGGGCAGGATTCACGTACATAGTTTTAAGAAGAGGTATAGTAGAACTCTCAACCTGAAGAAGGGAAATCCAGTAGTGGAAAGCAGAGAGGTTGGGCCAGGACCTGAGATTCGACCCCTGCAACCACAGATAGGTGAGTACAAATGGGTGACTAGACACACATGTGATATACACCCACAGGTCAGGTAGACACAGGTCAGGATTACCAATAGACCCCTGGCTGTCTTCAAGCAGGTACTGGACAGGCGCCTAAAGTCAGTACATGACTAGCCGGGCTGTGGTTCGTATGTCAGGTTGCGTGCGGCCAGCAGTAACAGCCTGGTTGATCAGGCCCTGATCCACCATGAGACCTGGTATACTCCAGGTATACTCCAGGTATGTACACACAGTAAGTTACATACAAGTAAGGTGCACGTAAGTGACACGCAAGAAATGTACACATAGGTAAGGTACACACAGGTAATGCACACACAGGTAAGGTACACACAGATAATGTACACACAGGTAAGGTACACACAGGTAATGCACACACAGGTAAGGTACACACAGGTAATGTACACACAGGTAATGCACACACAGGTAAGGTACACACAGGTAATGCACACACAGGTAAGGTACATACAGGTAATGCACACACAGGTAAGGTACACACAGATAATGTACACACAGGTAAGGTACACACAGGTAATGTACATACAGGTAAGGTACACACAGGTAATGCACACGCAGGTAAGGTACACACAGTTAATGTACATACAGGTAAGGTACACACAGGTAATGTGCATACAGGTAAGGCACACACAGGTAATGTATATACAGGTAAGGTACACACAGGTAATGTACATACAGGTAAGGTACACACAGGTAATGCACACACAGGTAAGGTACACACAGGTAATGTACATACAGGTAAGGTACACACAGGTAATGTACACACAAGTAATGTACACACAGGCAATGTACATACAGGTAAGGTACACACAGGTAATGTACACACGGGTAATGTACACACAGGTAATGTACACACAGGTAAGGTACGCACAGGTAATGTACACACAGGTAATGTACACACAGGTAATGTACATACAGGTAAGGTACACACAGTTAATGTACACACAGGTAAGGTACATGCAGGTAAGGTACACACAGGTAAGGTACACACAGGTAATGTACACCCAGGTAAGGTACACACAGGTAAGGTACACACAGGTAAGGTACACACAGGTAATGTACACACAGGTAAGGTACACACAGGTAAGGTACACACAGGTAAGGTACATGCAGGTAAGGTACACACAGGTAAGGTACACACAGGTAATGTACACACAGGTAAGGTACACACAGGTAAGGTACACACAGGTAAGGTACACACAGGTAAGGTACACACAGGTAATGTACACACAGGTAAGGTACACACAGGTAAGGTACACACAGGTAAGGTACACACAGGTAAGGTACACACAGGTAATGTTACACACAGGTAAGGTTTCACACAGGTAAGGTACACACAGGTAAGGTACACACAGGTAAGGTACACAGAGGTAATGTACACACAGGTAAGGTAAAACACAGGTAAGGTACACACAGGTAAGGTACACACAGGTAAGGTACACACAGGTAAGGTACACACAGGTAAGGTACACAGAGGTAATGTACACACAGGTAAGGTACACACAGGTAAGGTACACACAGGTAAGGTACACAAGGTAAGGTACACACAGGTAAGGTACACAGAGGTAATGTACACACAGGTAAGGTACACACAGGTAAGGTACACACAGGTAAGGTACACACAGGTAAGGTACACACAGGTAAGGTACACACAGGTAATGTACACACAGGTAAGGTACACACAGGTAAGATACACACAGGTAATGTACACACAGGGAATGTACCACCAGGTAAGGTACACACAGGTAAGGTACACACGGTAAGGTACACACAGGTAAGGTACACACAGGTAAGGTACACACAGGTAATGTACACACAGGTAATGTACACACAGGTAAGGTACACAGGTAATGTACACACAGGTAAGGTACAAGGTAATGTACACACAGGTAATGTACACACAGTAAGGTACACAGGTAATGTACACACAGGTAAGGTACACAGGTAATGTACACACAGGTAATGTACACACAGGTAAGGTACACAGGTAATGTACACACAGGTAAGGTACACAGGTAATGTACACACAGGTAATGTACACACAGGTAAGGTACACAGGTAATGTACACACAGGTAAGGTAACAGGTAATGTACACACAGGTAATGTACACACAGTAGGTACACAGGTAATGTACACCAGGTAATGTACACACAGGTAAGGTACACAGGTAATGTACACACAGGTAATGTACACACAGGTAAGGTACACACAGGTAATGTACACACAGGTAATGTACACACAGTTAAGGTACACACAGGTAATGTACACACAGGTAATGTACACACAGGTAAGGTACACAGGTAATGTACACACAGGTAAGGTACACAGGTAATGTACACACAGGTAATGTACACACAGGTAAGGTACACAGGTAATGTACACACAGGTAATGTACACACAGGTAAGGTACACAGGTAATGTACACACAGGTAAGGTACACAGGTAATGTACACACAGGTAAGGTACACAGGTAATGTACACACAGGTAATGTACACACCAGGTAAGGTACACAGGTAATGTACACACAGGTAAGGTACACAGGTAATGTACACACAGGTAATGTACACACAGGTAAGGTACACAGGTAATGTACACACAGGTAAGGTACACAGGTAATGTACACACAGGTAATGTACACACAGGTAATGTACACACAGGTAAGGTACACAGGTAATGTACACACAGGTAAGGTACACAGGTAATGTACACACAGGTAAGGTACACAGGTAATGTACACACAGGTAATGTACACACAGGTAAGGTACACAGGTAATGTACACACAGGTAAGGTACACAGGTAATGTACACACAGGTAATGTACACACAGGTAAGGTACACAGGTAACTGTACACACAGGTAGGTACACAGGTAATGTACACACAGGTAATGTACACACAGGTAATGTACACACAGGTAAGGTACACAGGTAATGTACACACAGGTAATGTACACACAGGTAAGGTACACAGGTAATGTATACACAGGTAAGGTACACAGGTAATGTACACACAGGTAAGGTTACACAGGTAATGTACACACAGGTAATGTACACACAGGTAAGGTACACAGGTAATGTATACACAGGTAAGGTACACAGGTAATGTACACACAGGTAAGGTACACAGGTAATGTACACACAGGTAATGTACACACAGGTAAGGTACACAGGTAATGTACACACAGGTAAGGTACACAGGTAATGTACACACAGGTAAGGTACACAGGTAATGTACACACAGGTAATGTACACACAGGTAAGGTACACAGGTAATGTACACACAGGTAAGGTACACAGGTAATGTACACACAGGTAAGGTACACAGGTAATGTACACACAGGTAAGGTACACAGGTAATGTACACACAGGTAAGGTACACAGGTAATGTAACACAGGTAAGGTACACAGGTAATGTACACACAGGTAAGGTACACAGGTAATGTACACACAGGTAAGGTACACAGGTAAACATAAGTACCGAGTGAAGCCACAACAACATGATCCTGACACTGGTACTTCAGTGTTTGTGTCATACAACAAACACTTACATCGCAGCAAGTGTTTATCTGGTTGACTTTATCTGGTTGACTTTATCTGGTTGACTTTATCTGGTTGACTTTATCTGGTTGACTTTATCTGGTTGACTTTATCTGGTTGACTTTATCTGGTTGACTTTATCTGGTTGACTTTTCTATCACAGGCCAATTAAATGCTTACTGTATTTTAAGTATCGTTGTTTTATCATACTTGTTTCCGTTTTTTCTTTTTCTTTTGTTGTCTTTCGGATCTTCCTGTTTTAGAGTCGCTGATCTCTGGATGCAAGCAAAATCTGCACTTGCAAACATAATTCTCTGAACTCTTCTCCAGGCTGAGGAACTGGCCACCTTGTTCCAGACCGTGGCGCTGAACTCTTCTCCAGGCTGAGGAACTGGCCACCTTGTTCCAGACCGTGGCGCTGAACTCTTCTCCAGGCTGAGGAACTGGCCACCTTGTTCCAGACCGTGACGCTGAACTCTTCTCCAGGCTGAGGGATTGGCCACCTTGTTCCAGACCGTAGCGCTGAACTCTTCTCCTCCAGGCTGAGGAACTGGCCACCTTGTTCCAGACCGTGACGGTGAACTCTTCTCCAGGCTGAGGAACTGGCCACCTTGTTCCAGACCGTGGCGCTGAACTCTTCTCCTCCAGGCTGAGGAACTGGCCACCTTGTTCCAGACCGTGACGCTGAACTCTTCTCCAGGCTGAAGGACTGACCACCTTGTTCCAGACCGTGACGCTGAACTCTTCTCCAGGGTGAAGGACTGACCACCTTGTTCCAGACCGTGGCGCTGAACTCTTCTCCAGGCTGAGGAACTGGCCACCTTGTTCCAGACCGTGACGCTGAACTCTTCTCCAGGCTGAAGGATTGATCACCTTGTTCCAGACCGTGACGCTGAACTCTTCTCCAGGCTGAGGAACTGGCCACCTTGTTCCAGACCGTGGCGCTGAACTCTTCTCCAGGCTGAGGAACTGGCCACCTTGTTCCAGACCGTGGCGCTGAACTCTTCTCCAGGCTGAGGAACTGGCCACCTTGTTCCAAACCGTGACGCTGAACTCTTCTCCAGGCTGAAGGACTGACCACCTTGTTCCAGACCGTGACGCTGAACTCTTCTCCAGACTGAAGGACTGACCATCTTGTTCCAGACCGTGGCGCTGAACTCTTCTCCAGGCTGAAGGACTGACCACCTTGTTCCAGACCGTGACGCTGAACTCTTCTCCAGACTGAAGGACTGACCACCTTGTTCCAGACCGTGACGCTGAACTCTTCTCCAGGCTGAAGGACTGACCATCTTGTTCCAGACCGTGACGCTGAACTCTTCTCCAGGCTGACGGACTGACCACCTTGTTCCAGACCGTGACGCTGAACTCTTCTCCAGACTGAAGGACTGACCACCTTGTTCCAGACCGTGGCGCTGAACTGTTCTCCAGACTGAAGGACTGACCACCTTGTTCCAGACCATGGCGCTGAACTCTTCTCCAGGCTGAAGGACTGACCACCTTGTTCCAGACCGTGACGCTGAACTCTTCTCCAGGCTGAAGGACTGACCACCTTGTTCCAGACCGTGACGCTGAACTCTTCTCCAGACTGAAGGACTGACCACCTTGTTCCAGACCATGGCGCTGAACTCTTCTCCAGGCTGAAGGACTGACCACCTTGTTCCAGACCGTGGCGCTGAACTCTTCTCCAGGCTGAGGGACTGACCACCTGTTGCAACCCCTGAATGGGTTGCAATATATATAATGTGTATTATGATTATGAATATAATGTATATTACCTTTTCATATAATTTTATACTGCTTATATTTGCGATAATAGCTAAAACGTAAATGTATTGCTTTATATTATTATTTGACTTAGTTATGTTGTTAGGTATGTGCTCAGTTCGTCTTGATTGTCTAACTACTGTAATTATCGCTTGTGGCTCGTTGGACTGCCGGCTTCTGTTTCTGAGCTGCAGCTGTCCACGGAGCTATCACGTGATCGAGGGGGGTGGGGCGTTCTCACCTCGCCTGAAGTATTCAGTCTGGTCTAGACTCGCTTGGTGGTTGGACGTATTCCAGACAAAGTGCCTAAATCTTCCTTATAGGCCCTTGTTGGAAGATCGTCTCTTGTCTCATTATTGTTAGTTCTGGAGACTGTTCACAGAACACTGTATAGACTTAGTAATTTTCGACGTTGTACTGAGGTTGTGTGTCGCATAGACACGCTGAGCAACTCAGGTCCTGAGCTGTAGCTTCTGACCTAACTTGTACTGGTATCTGTGTATTATCACACTCGGGGATTTTCTTATGCTGAACTTAGATTCAGTATTAGGGGAGTTTTGTGACTTGTGGAGGATCTGCTGATGGTCCCTACTAGCTGTCGTTATATTATCTCCTTGCTCCTGATTCTGTGTCACAGTTGCTTGTTATATTGCTATTGGGCTTAGCATTCTTTTTATTGTTCAAGCAGACTGTTCTGACAGCCAGTTGGTTAAGAAGTTAGTTTATGTGAGGACTTTGTCAGTCACTTGTTTAAGTCTAGTTGAGTCGTGAGACATAACGAACTACTTAGAGCACTTACACACATACACACAAACTTGTACATATTTGTAATATCTTATTAAATGTTAATGTACCAGACGGTACTTAAGAATTATAAATGTGATATGTGCTTTCAGCACAATAATACTGTACTCGAGAGATGTGATTAATATTATTTTGATTACTGTGATTATTGTTAATTTAATTTAATTTGATATACGCCTAGACAATTTAAATAATAAATTTATTAAATTTTAATTTCTCTAGTTAGTAGCCTACCAGTTGTAATCCTGAAGCACTATTGAATCATACTGAATTCTAATGGATAATTGGACAAGGATACTGACTAATTGTTACGAAAACCCAGTAACAGGCTGGATGCTAGAAGGGCAGTCCTTTCTAGTATTCACTGGAGATCTCTAAGCTTTTAGAATCGCGTTTTTTGGAACACCACCTCAAATACTATTTCTCCAATTTTGATGAACTGATTACTTCATCTTCATTTCACTACATCAGCTGCCTCTGTACTCGACTGAAGAAGCCTACTGTGTAGGCGAAACGTTTCAACTGTAGCATGCGTGTGCTACAGTTGGGTAGCATTTTCAATACAACAATAAATTTATGAAAGAGCGCGGTTTTTTCTCAGTTTTTTTTTTTTTTGTATCTTGAGTGTGACGACTTATATATAAAAAAAAAATCTTGAAACTTGGTTTTAATTGCCGGTTGTGGCAAGAGAAGGAAAGAGTTATGAGGACGTCCTTTTATGCCGTACTAAGAAAAACACATGGCGACGATCATTGAAGGTTCCAGGCCGAGCTGGTTTTTGGTAACACGTCTTAAGGTGAGTGATCGAGAACCGTAGCACGTAGTGTTGAGTGTTGGGCACATCTTGTGGCAGAGAATGACAACCTGTACACTCACCCCAACACCCCGACACCCGCCATCACCGACCCATTCCTCACGTACACACATATACACACAGACAGACACAGACACACACACACACACACACACACACACACACACACACACACACACAACACATTACTAAGCCAGTGCTATCGCATGCTAGGACAGAATGTACTAAAACCACATAAATCATAATATACTATTTATATATATATATATATTAATATATATATATATATAAATATATATATATATATATATATATATAACTACCGGCGGATTGAACCCTTTTATGTTTGTTTCAATCTGTCATTACGATCTTGAGTTATATATATATATATTATATATATATATATATATATATATATATATATATATATATATATATATATATATATATATATATAAAATATATTATTATACAGAGAGAGAGAGAGAGAGAGACTGACAACTAATACTTTACTGCTTAGAAAAGATCCAACACCCAGCCTAATGTATGGTTTCGACACTGATTTTCCACTTATAAACTGACAACAACTGCATTTCATGATTAACGTGAAGTTTTGCGTACATAGCCCAAAATTAACCCTTGTCACAGGTATCAGCTACTTAACCGGACCGACAAGCCAGCGATCGTTCCTGCAGTAGGATCAACGCTTCCACGATCACACTTCCACTCTCCGTGGAAGTTCATGGTCCACGCCCTAGTGCCTACGACACCCTAAGTGTCGGGAGATTTTTCCACCACAAATACGTTAACAATAACAAGTATCAGTAGCTTTTGTAGAAGAGCGTAATTTTTCTGGCATCTGGGGAGAGACGTCCACGATACTGTGGCATATATTGAGATACACACACACACACACGCCTCTGCTCCTCACAATTCTTCGTTACAGACACACTTGACAGCATTAACCTTACTTTATAACCTGTTACCACGATACCAAAAACCTTCCTCATAGAGCATGAAACTAAACAAAATACTCTAGTGTCAACAAAAGATCAAGTGCACATTAATGTTTGAAAACACAGCGTCAGTACGAGACCAACTAAACATAAATTCTCCAAACATTGTGTCACTAGGCGGCCTAGAGCACGAAAGACCTAAAGACATCTTTGTCTACTATCAGACACAGACATCACGGCTGGAAGCAATCACAGGAAACCTCAGGAGGAACCGGCAGGCAGTGCGTACGTATATGCTGCTGTCACTCCGTCATATCCAGCCTTCAGGTTTTTGTCAGGTCAAACACTGCACCTCTCGTGTAGCAGCCACAAAAACTGGTTAAACTCACTAAATCCTCCCAGGCTCCCTCGACCTGGACACCACTTCCAGGTCTTCACAAGGAAACCTGCCCCATTACTGTAACGTAATTTTTTTTAAGATTGCGGACACAGATTCAGAAGATTGCTATGCAGACTCTTAAGACTGCGACACAAACTCTGAAGACTACGACGCAGACTCTGAAGACTGCGACACAGACTCTGAAGACTGCGACACAAACTCTGAAGACTACGACGCAGACTCTGAAGACTGCGACGCAAACTCTGAAGATTGCTACGCAGACTCTTTAAGACTCTGGCGCAAACTTTTTAGGTTCTTATACAGACTCTTAATATTGTGGCACGACTTCTCGGGACTGGTGCAAGCTCTGAAGATTGTGACGCAGACTCTGATAACTGTGACGCAAACTCTTGCAATCAATATCTGACGACTCGGAGACTCGATGGAAGTTGAAGAAAATTTACAGAGCGACAAATGTGTTAAAATATGAGAAGAGTGTGAAAGAAATCCATGTACACAGCTGGTTCATATGGTCCATGTACACAGCTGGTTCATATGGTCCATGTACACAGCTGGTTCATATGGTCCATGTACACAGCTGGTTCATATGGTCCATGTACACAGCTGGTTCATATGGTCCATGTACACAGCTGGTTCATATGGTCTATGGACACAGCTGGTTCATAGGTCCATGGGCACAGTTGGTTTATAGGTCCATGGACACAGCTGGTTCATATGGTCCATGTAGACAGCTGGTTCATATGGTCCATGGGCACAGCTGGTTCATATGGTCCTATGGGCACAGCTGGTTCATAGGTCCATGGACACAGCTGGTTCATATGATCCATGGGCACAGCTGGTTCATATGGTCTATGTACACAGCTGGTTCATATGATCCATGAACACAGCTGGTTTATATGATAGATGGACACAGCTGGTTCATAGGTACATGGACACAGCTGGTTCATAGGTCTATGGACACAGCTGGTTCATATGATCCATGGACACAGCTGGTTCATATGGTCTATGGACACAGCTGGTTCATATGATCCATGGACACAGCTGGTTCATATGGTCCATGGACACAGCTGGTTCATATGGTCTATGGACACAGCTGGTTCATATTTCTATTAACAGCTTTTTCATAGGTCCATGGACACAGCTGGTTCATATGATCCATGGACACAGCTGGTTCATATTGTCCATGGACACAGCTGGTTCATATGATCCATGGACACAGCTGGTTCATATGGTCTATGGACACAGCTGGTTCATATTGTCCATGGACACAGCTGGTTCATATGATCCATGGACACAGCTGGTTAATATGGTCTATGGACACAGCTGGTTCATATGGTCCATGGACACAGCCGATTTATATAAAAAGAGGAACTATCTTATTACGTATATTTATGTACATTTGTATAATTTATATACAGTTACTCAGGCCTTGCGTGAGAGGCACTTGCTGAGACCAACCTCAAAACACTTGTAGCTTGGGGTAGCTGTGGGGGAGGGAGGTGCGGGAGGAGAGGGAGAAGAAGGAGGGAGAAATATTGAGGGAGGTGTGTGTGTGTGTGAGAGAATGGAGGGGAGGGACAGACAGACAGACCACATGCACAAGAGATGCCGTGTTGTACCTCACAAGAAAAGCTGTGGTCACGACTGTAGCCCGGGGTTCCAACACACCCAAACTGGAGACCTCGCTCTCTGAAGTCTCGCTCTGTGAAGCCTCGCTCTTTGAAGCCTCGCTCTCTGAAGCCTGGTTCTCTGAGAATGAGTACTCTTGAGAATAATCGGATGTCATTATTAAGAGTATTCTTGACATTAAGTGTTACCTAGGCTTGCCTGCTCAGGACTCACTCATCCAGCGGACAATACAAGGACAAAACGTGCTAAGTGGCAAAGAGAAACATCGGTGTGGGTTACGAGGATATAACGAATATGTTGCGAAGTGAATGACCGAATGAATAAATGAATGAATATCTGGATGAGTGAATGGGTGAGGATATTAAACGAGTGAACAGGTGATGAATGAAAGGGTGGATGAATTACATAATTTATACAAAAAAAAAAATTAAATACGAACGCAGCTTTGGGATTGGACGGTTGTAAGGATATACAAAATAATTAAATTTTCAGAACAATAGAAATTCTGATGAGTTTATTTTCATCTGGAAGATATTAAACATTAAAAAATAGTTAAAACTATGCCCTATCTTTTATTGAAAAAAATAGGTGGAGAGTCCCAGGTATAGCTGTGGGCTATCACAAACGCTTAAGCCAGTAGGCTGGTCCTCCCTCCGGAACCCAGCCTAGCGTATCACAATGCTTGCTGGAATAAATGTTTTTTTCTTTTTTTGGTGTGCAAGGGGTACAGGTGAGCGGGTATTCCTTCTGGTTACCCCAGTTCCATTTGCGTTCTGACCTCAGTTTTGCTCAGGGATGTCCTGACGTCAGTCTGTCACCGGCTACACGAAAACAGTTGAAAGTACTGTACTCGCCTAATTGTAGTTGCAGGGGTCGAGACTCGGCTTCTGGCCCCGCCTCTTCACTGGTCTCTACTAGGTCTTCTCTCTCCATGCTCCATGAGCTTTATCATACCTCGTCTTAAAACTATGTATGGTTCATGCCTCCAGTACAGCACTTGAAAAATTATTCCACTTCCTGACAACTCTATGACTGAAGAAATACTTCTTAACATCCCTTTGACTCATCTGAGTCTTCAACTTCCCTTGTTGCTGTGTCCCCTCTCTGGAACATCCTGTCTCTGTCCACATTTTCTGTTGTGTGTGTGTGTGTGTGTGTGTGTGTGTGTGTGTGTGTGTGTGTGTGTGTGTGTGTGTTTGTGTGTGTGTAACTTGGGGTAAAATCTCTTTCTAGTAACTATTTGATTTTTTGTTTAATCGCATTGACGAATTTCTCCAAGGCAAGGTAACCCAAAGAAGAAAACATTTGCACTGTCATTTGCTTCCTGGCTGTCTTCCCAGGGAAGTACAAAGGCAATGATATCATTGATGTCTCACCGGAGTGTTATTTCCACTTGACTTACAAAATGCAGCCACTATTTTTCACCCTCAAAAAAATGGCCTCTTTTAACCGGTTTCCTTGAATTCCACTGTATATTTTGCCATGATCGCACTCCAACAGTACAGAAAATCCCAAAGTAACTCACCCCCCCCCCATTTCTATCCAAAATGCTCATACGTGACTACTAAAAGTTCTGATTCACAACTCAGAAAATCACTTTTACAGTCTCCTTCCGACCCTTTCTAGGCCATCCCATACACCACCTTCCATACACAAAATAATTATCCATTCTTCTTGTCCATCTACCTCGCTCCATCTTTTCCATATGACCGAACCATCTCAACAACCATATTTCCACTTTTTAAATTATATCTTTGTTTCCTTCACACTATCTCTTAATCTCTCCAGTCATTATTATCGCCATAATGTACTCACTACACATTGATGAATGAGACTCGTGCAACATCTGAGAAACTTAATGTTGTGCAAGTGTCTTACTCTTCATGTTTTTGGGTTTTTAAACCATAACATCACATTCACACTACACATTGATTTCAAAGTGATGCGTTCATTATTTTGACTCACGGCTTTACTTCTTACCTTCTCTGACTTCACCGATCTGAAGAGTGTTCTATGGTAGAGCTTGACAACGACAGCTTCTGTCTGCCTGTCTAGAGTGTGAATGAATCCTCGGGTTCACATTCCTGTCGGTAGTTGACCAAGGAACGCCAGACAGATTTGTCTGTGCATATTCCTCATGTGGTTAGAAGGCTAACCACATGAGGAATATGCACCTCCTCGAAGCCTCCATTTGGCCAAATAAGACTGGTGGAAAAAAGCTGGGATTCTACCGTCGATGAGAAATATACCGGTCCGGGAGATCTGCAGAGACAACACCGAGGACCAGCACGCTTGTAGACCTACTGAGGAACACTTCATTACATCCCTGGCACACATTTCTCTCTCTCACATTCTCTCACACACATTCACAAATAATGCTTACAAATAGCCAAAACGGAAAGACTAAATCACATAATAAACTAGCCACACCTTCTCCTGTGTCCCCCCCCCCCAGTCATTAAAGCTGCGTTCAACAACCAATTCTCTTAAATACTCCTGAGCGGAACGTTCGTCTGAATACCATCTAACAACACTATGCTAATTGGCCTTCTCCATAACTAATTAAGGGAGTCTTGGCCGCATCCAGCTCTCAAGGGCGTCCTCAGCAAGCCCTCAAGCGTCTTCAGTGATCTCTTAGCGTCTTCACGGATCCTTTAAGCATCCGGATTTAGGCAAGTTCCTCCTCCTATGATCTCTGCGCTACCATGATTAGTCGCCTCATCTCCCTGAGCCAATGAAAACTCGAGAATTTATTGTTGCATTATAGATGATAAAAAATCCTGCCTCATTCCTTGGGGATTTTGAACTTCATTGAAGTTTAGGGGATTTAATTAATGAATCGTTTTATTGTGGTGAATTCTTGCGCCCATACGTGGTTAATTTGATTGTATGACAGTGCTGTTTGTGGCGCCTCCAGCCATACACCAGCTGGTATTGTATGTGTGGGTGGAGCGAGGTAAGGGGGGTTTGGGGAGTATGAGAAGGGGGAGGCAGGGATTTGGGTAGTGGGGAGAAATGTGAGTGAGTTGTGTTTCGAGTGAAAGGTTGTAGGGTTGGCGGAGTTTACTGTGTGTGTACGGATTTGAAAGTGGTTGAAATGAAAGAGAGAAGAGAGAGAGAGAGAGAGAGAGAGAGAGAGAGAGAGAGAGAGAGAGAGAGAGACCCCTTGTATATGCTTCCTGGTACAGTGAAAAGGTAGACTCGGGCAGCAGATGAAGGGGAGGAAGCGGGTAGCAGGTTGTGTGGGGAGGATGTGTAGGGACGATGTGTGAGGTGGATGTGTGGGGAGGATGAGTAAGGAGGATGTACTCACCTAGATGTGGTTGCAGGTGTCGAGTCACAGCTCCTGGCCCCACTTCTTCACTGGTCGCTACTAGGTCACTTCCTGTTCCATGAGCTTTATCATACCTCTTCTTAAAACTATGTATGGATCCTGCCTCCACTACATCACTTCCCAGACTATTCCACTTCCTGACAACTCTGTGACTGAAGAAATACTTCCTAACATCCCTGTGGTTCATCTGAGTGTTCAACTTCCAACTGTGACCCTTTGTTGCTGTGTCCCATCTCTGTCCCCCTTGTCGATTTCTCTCAGTATTTTATATGTCGTTATCATATCCCCACTATCTTTTCTGTCTTCCATTGTCGTCAGGTCGGGTTCCCTTAACCTCTCCTCGTAGGACTTGGGACTTGCCCCTTAACTCCAGGACTAGTCTTGTTGCAAACCTTTGCACTTTCTCTAGTTTCCTTACGTGCTTGGCTATTTATTTGGTTAATGTGCGCCTCAGGAGATGTGCCTGGTGTTATACTCACCCCAAGATCCTTTTCATTGAGTGAGGTTTGTAGTCTCTGGCTCCCTAGACTGTACTCCGTCTGCGGTCTTCTTTGCCCTTCCCCAATCTTCATAACTTTCCACTTGGTGGGGTTGAACTTCAGGAGACAATTGCTGGACCAGGTCTGCAGCCTGTTCAGATCCCTCTATAAACCTATTTGATCCTCCTCCGATTGAATTCTTCTCATTAACTTCACATCATCTGTAAACAGGGACACTGCGGAGTGGAACACTGTGTGTGGGAGGATGTGTGAGGATTGATGTGTGAGGATGTGTGGGGAGGATGTGTGGGGAGGATGTGTGGGAAGATGTGTGGGGAGGATGTGTGTGGAGGATGTATGGGGGAGGATGTGTGGGGAGGATATGTGGGGAGGATGTGTGGGGAGAAAGGTTAAGAATGCTTTCAGTAGATATGAATGGGGATGTGTGGGTAAGATGGATGGGAAGGATGTGTTGTAATGAGTAAGGATGTGGGAAGAATGTGGAGACTTGCTAGAAAAGTCGATCATCTGATCCCTCCTTCCTTCATTCACTCCTTCCTTCCTTCACTCCTTCCTTCCCCATCCATATAATTTACCCTTCACCAGCCTTGAGGTTGGTGAAGGACTCTGGATCCGTCCTTGATCAAGACCTCATCACCTCTCATTCCCCCATTCTCCCATTCCTTACATTCTCCCATTCCTTACATTCTCCCATTCCTTACATTCTCCCATTCATCACATTCTCTCCAACAATCCCGTTCTTTCTTCCACAGAGGACTCCCCCCCCCCCTTTGCTACAATATTCTCACCCCCATTCCCCATCTTCCTCATTCCTTCCCCTCTCTCATTCCTTTTCCCCACATTCTTACATTCCCCTTCCTTTCCCCATCTTCCCCTTCAAATCCCCAACCCCCCCATTCGATTCCCACCTTGTTAACGATGAGGGAGATGGGAGGGGGAGAGTGAGAGGGAGAGGCGAGGGAAGTGAATGAGGAGAGAGGTGATGGACAATTGTGAGGGGGAGGGAGGGGAGGGGTATGGGGAGGGGGGGTAACTGAAAGCTCATCAACCTGGCGGTGATCCATCACGATGATTATGGTGAAGCATCACACCTGGTGGGAGGGGAAGGAGAGAGAGACGGACTGAGAGAGAGAGAGAGAGAGAGAGAGAGAGAGAGAGAGAGAGAGAGAGAGAGACAGACAGACAGGAGATGAGATGAGGTAAGATAACAACAGCTCGTCACTTACAATACTCTCAGCATATCTCACTGTCTCAGTCCTGTGGAAACTCACGTGTCAGCCAGTAACTAACGTACGCACATACACATGCACAAACATACATACATAATACATACATACATACATTCATGGAACAATTGCAATATATATATATATATATATATATATATATATATATATATATATATATATATATATATATATATATATATATATATATAGGGAGGTACCACCTCTAGAACTGTCCTGGGGACCCTCATCCTCAGAGAAAAGAATAAACTTGCTTCAGGGAAAACTCAAGGTTCTCCCTGAAGCTGTTTAAGAATTTTCTCCTACCACCTCCTATATTTCAAGTATGTTTGTTACGTTTTGAGTCTTTCTTTTCAGAGAGGAGACACGTTAGTAACAACAGGTGAAGATCCACTTAGGTCTTCTTACACACATACAAATATAAGGCAAAAAAGTGCTATAATGCTTTATCTGGTTTTATTCAGTATAATACTAAGTTTATAGTCACTTAGTAATTTAAATAATTGATAAAATTTAGGTATACCTTTTCTTATAAATTCATATGTACACATCACTGTAGTTACATAATCAAAGTCAAGATCAATGAATCACTAAAAGGGTCGCCTTTACCCCCTCTCAGCATTATATACAACCCCACTAAATGGTTAGAGATATCACCGACTTTAATAGTTGGAGACACAGAGTGGGTTTTGTTTCATTTAAAAAGGCTGACTGCACAGACGAAACCCCGTCATGTTTCCCCAGAGAAGTTTTCCCAAAGCAACCTTGGTTGAAAAACCCAGGAACCGGTTCAAAGGTTCTCCTGAACTTGCAACAAAAGAATAAGGAGCTCCTGGCTTGGGCTTTTTTCTACCAGAGGTGAGAATGAATGCTATGAGTAAAACCCCAGTTGACGTCACCCCGGAATGAGTGAGTTTTTGAAGCATAAAACCCCCACAAATATAAACAAAAACATCCACAAAAATAAATCAAAATTTATGGCCCGATAATTTATAAAATGGATTTTATTTTTTCTACGAAAAAAGGTACGGTAAATAAAACTAAATGAAAAAAAAAACCCTAATTACCAAAAAAATCAAATTTACCCCTTTTTCAATTACACAAAGGGCGTAACAATTTTTATTTAAAACAAATACATGGCCAAAAATTTACATTCTGGGGCCCCTGCCCAAATGTGCAGGCTTCCCTCTGGTGCAACCGAGCTCTCAAAGAGGAAGGTGGTCGTTCTGTGGTCCTTTGGTTTCTTTGGAGGGTTTCACCCAGTCTTTGAGGAACTTTAGAGCACACTTGCCCCCCTGCTCCCAAGGGTCTCCGACCCCCTTGGGATGAATTTAAGCAAGGGAGGGGAAAGGTCTTCTTTTTTCGGATCTTCTGGTCTCCCCGTGGCTGGCAGCTCCACCCCTTCCACTACGGAGTATGGAAATAGGTGCCTGCAATGTGGGGGGCACAGGTATAGTCCCAGGCAATCTGCTTTCCCCCTTCCCGGGTGCTAGTGGCTCCATCAGGACGCTTTTGACTTCCATCAGACCTCTGTACTTGGGGTTCCCGTTGAGCTGGGCAACGGGCTGTGGCGAGACTTCTCTTTATGATGTCATTGACCTCATGTCTGGCATACTTCCATTCTGTTGTGTGACACACGAGACCATGAAGTCCGAATTGATCAGATGTCGCCCTACCGCAAATACACCTATGTTCGGTGAGGATGGGGGCGGCTAGGCGAAGAGCAACACCAATCCGAATGGCCTGTGGGTCGAGTCGGGTGCCCAGGGAGGTACTGGGAACAGCTAACAGGAAATCTCCTGAGTGTGGTGCCTTCACTGCCAGGAGACGAGTATATATATATATATTATATATATATATATATATATAATTATATATATATATATATATATATATATATATATATATATATATATATATATTATATATATATATTTATATTATATATATATATATATATAGTATATATAATATATATATATTATTATATATATATATATAATACCCATTACCCATTCTCTTCTCTTCCACTTATCTTTATCTACATTCCTGCATCATCCTACCGATTGGTTCACTATCTCCTCCCTCCCAACCAGTCTCTTCTTCCCCTTGAAAAAATAGATCATGATATGGGGAGAAGATCAAGGGAGGGAGGTAGGGAAGAGAGAGAAGCAAGGAGGGAGGGGGCAGGGAGGGAGGGAAGCAAGGAGGAGAGAGAGGCAAGGGAGGGAGGGAAGCAAGGAGGGAGGGAGGCAGGGAGGGAGGGAGGCAGGGGAAGGGAGGCAGGGAGGGACGGAGGCAGAGAGGGGGGAGGGCAGGGAGGGATGGCGGCAAGGAGGGAGGGAGGCAATGAGGGAGGGACGCAGGGAGGCAGGGGGGGAGGAGGGAGGAGGGAGGCAGGGAGGGAGGCAGGAAGGGAGGCATGGAGGAAGGAGGCAGGGAGGGAGCGGAGGGAGGGAGGGAGGCAGGGTGGGAGAGAGGCAGGGTGGGAGGGAGTTAGGCAGGGAGGTAAGGAGGCAGGGAAGGAGGCAGGGAGGGAGGCAGAGAGGGAGCTAGGGAGAGAGGCAGGGAGACAGGGAGAGAGGGAGGCAGGGAGGCAGGGAGGGAGGCAGGGGAAGCAGGGAGGGAAGCAGGCAGGGAGGCAGGCAGGGAGACAGGCAGGGAGGCAGGCAGGGAGGCAGGCAGAGAGGCAGGCAGGGAGGCAGGGAGTAGAGGGAGGGAGGGAGGGAGGGAGGGGGGAGGGAGGGAGGGAGGGATGCAGGGTGGAGGGAGTTAGGCAGGGAGGTAGGGAGGCAGGGAAGGAGGCAAGGAGGTAGGGAGGCAGGGAGGGAGGCAGGGAGGGAGGCAGAAAGGGAGCTAAGGAGGGAGGCAGGGAGGCGGGAAAAGGGAGGCAGGGAACCAGGGGGAGAGGCAGGCAGGGAGGCAGGCAGGCAAAGAGGCAGGGAGGCAGGGAGGGAGGCAGGGAGGGAGGCAGGGGGGGAGGCAGGGAGGGAGACAGGGAGAGAGAAGGGAGGGAGGCAGGGAGGGAGGCATGGAGGGTGGGGAGGCAGGGAGGGAGGGAGGAGGGCAGGCAGGCAGGGAGGCAGGGAGGCAAGAAGGGAGGCATTGGAGGGAGGCAGGGAGGGAGGGAGGGAGGGCAGGGCGGGAGGGAGTTAGGCAGGGAGGTAGGGAGGCAGGGAAGGAGGCAGGGAGTTAGGGAGGATGGGGGGGGGAAGCAGGGAGGGAGGCAGAGAGGGAGCTAGGTAGGGGGGAAAGGGGAGGAAAGGGAGGCAGGGAGGGAGGAGGGAAGCAGGGAGGAAGTCAGGGAGGGAGGCAGGCAGGGAGGCAGGCAGGGAGGCAGGCAGGGAGGGGGGGAGGCAGGGAGGGGGGGGGTTGGGATGGAAGGGGGAGGGTGGGAGGGAGTTTGGCAGGGAGGTAGGGAAAAAGGGAGGAGGCAAGAAGGTAGGAA
>NC_069409.1:64933022-64995522 GCF_026875155.1 Cherax quadricarinatus
TCCAATGTTTCTACTCTGGCTGGGAATCGAACCCAGGCCCTCACCGTGTGAAGCGAGAGCGTTAACCACCAGGCCACCAGAGCCCTGTTATCTAGTACTGTACGGTATTATCCACCTGTTGTCTAGTACATCACTGTGTGTTATCTACTTTATCAGTGTTATGGTAATAGATCATTTTCTTCAGTAGAGAGTTTGTCTTCTTAAGTATCCCAAATATTCCTCTCTCATTTTCTACAAGCTTGGCCGTCTCTATCATAACCTGGTCCTCTGTCATGTTTATGTTTGTGTGGGGTTTGTCTTTCCTTGTTATTTACATGTTTACAGGTGAAGGAAATTATTAATTTGTCGTATACTTTTTTTTAATTCTTAATGGTTTTAAGACGCATTAGTTCTTCTCTTTTTTCTTGTACCTGCCATCCGCCACTATTGGCTCACGAAATCGTAATAAGACGATTGCAAACAAACCACAGAATGGATGGGGTTAGAATCCGTGGTGAGTGAGTTGTGAAACTCCAGGCTTGTACGTAAGCCACTGGGCCAGTCGGCTACAATAAAATTTATCCAGCTAGTTATATTTATAAACTATAGGGAGGTTAGCATGGGCCACTACTGTGACCACAAAGGCAAGTTTTTACAGATATATCTCCCGCTCAAGTCCCCTTTGAAGGGACTTGAGCAAGAGTTCGTCATGGCCACCCTGGCGGGAGATTCATCTGCAAAAACTTGCATTTGCGGTCACAGTGGTGGCCCATGCTAACATTCCTATGGTGTATAAATATACCTAGTTGGATGACTCTTATTGTAGCTAGCTAGCCCAGTCGCTTACGCACTGGCTTGGAGCTTTACGACCCACTCGCCATGGATTCAACCCCCACCCGTTCCCCGGTTTATCCACCGCTATTTGATAAATTAGACACATGTGCAGTTCTTGGGCATCTTTATTAAGGAAACGTTTCGCCACACAGTGGCTTCATCAGTCCATACACAGGAGAAACTTGAAGAACAGGATGAGAATGAGGTAATCAGTCCCTCAACCTTGAGTCGATGTGGTCAGTCCATCAATCTTGAATAGATTGATGGACTGTTTATTAGCTGTTTCTCCGCTCATATGCCGTATTCTATTCAAGATTGATGGACTGACCACATCGACTCAAGGTTGAGGGACTGATTACCTCATTCTCATCCTGTTCTTCAAGTTTCTTCTATGTATGGACTGATGAAGCCACTGTGTGGCGAAACGTTTCCTCAATAAAGATACCCAAGAGTTGCACATGTGTCTAATTTATTAACATGTCGGTTCTGTGAACCAATCATCTACAATCCACCGCTATTTGTTGGGACATTAATATTGTCCAGTATGTGTTCTAAACCGCTTCTTCCATGGTTTACAGTTACGGTGTCTGGTTATCTATGTTTCTGGCAACGTGAAATCTACCTACTTTTTTTCCCACACGCTTTTTATAAAAAGAAATCACTGAAATTATCACATCTCTCTGGATCTCCGGTTTCATGCGACCGTAACTAACGGACGGAGGATAGAGCCTCCATCACTCTAATCTTACGCTGCAGCAATGACCCACTCGGCTTTATCGCTGCTTGAAACACAACAAAACATCCAGTGTCTTCAGCATTTCTCCACAACTCGTATTTCTCACTTAAAGAATCTGTTGTGTCAGGCCACTTGTAATATTCGTATTTTAACTCCACCTCAGTCGCAGAATTTAATTTTAGTTAGGCAGGCTGCCCCCCCCCCCAAAAAAAAAAATAAAAAAAAAACATTCAGCATTTCACGAACATAAGAACTGGCAACAAGAAGGAATGTAAATAATCCATGAGGTTACTGTACACAACATACGTCAGGTCAATCAGCAGATAAGAGCAAGGGCGTGGCACACACAGCAAGGGTAGGTATTTCTTTACCACTTGCTTATATGTACAATGGTAATATACAGAATATTGGATTATATAATAGTGAAGCCAAGAGCCATTCATGGCACAGATGGACGTGACCAGTGTCTGCTACCTAGCCGGGTGGATAGGTGTGACGTCACCTTGGTTGAAATAGCCGGCTTCCATGTGATTGTCTGGTTGACCTGGACAGCAAGCACAACAGTGGGGCGCCAGAACTGCTACACTCTTAATTGCCAGTTCACCGGTCGAGAGGGTATGCCAAATGGTTGTATGACAAACGTCGAATGGAATGTAACATACTTGGCTCATGCCAGCCACGTCATGCTTGTTGAAGATCAGTTCTGAGCGACAACACATTGTGTAAAACAAAAGTTTTCTCAGTGTTACATTGCCTTACCAGTAGACAACAGTAAGATCAGTCACTAGTAGTTAAGGGACAGGTCCAGGACATGTGAATAGACCCTGGAAACACAGCTAGGTGAGTATGCATGTTGCAACCCCTGAATGGGTTACAATGATTATTATGTATATATGTAATGTATATTACCTTTTCATTTAATTTTATATTGCTTATATTTGCGATAATAGCTAAATCGCAAATGTATTGCCTTATATTGTTATTTGACGTAGCTTATGTTGTTAGGATGTTAAATATTACATATTGTTAGGATGTACATAATATGTGCTCATTTAGTCTTGATTGTCAAACTACTGTAATTATCGCTTGTCGCTCGTTATACTGCCGGCTTCTGAGCTGCAGTTGTCCACGTAGCTATCACGTGATCGAGGGGGGGGGTGTCCTCACCTCTCGTGAAGTTTTCAGTCTGCTCTAGACTCGCTTGGTGGTTGGACAGATTGTCTGTCTCATTATTCTTGTTAGTTCTGTAGAACTTTGTTCACAGAACATTGTATAGACTTAGTGATTTTCGACGTTGTACTGAGGTTGTGTGTCACATAGACACTCTGAACATCTCAGGTCCTTAGCTATAGCTTCTGACCTAATTTTGTACTGGTTCCTGTGTATTGTCACAGTCACAGTTTTTCCTATGCTGAACATAGATTCAGTATTATGGGAGTTTTGTAACTTTTGTGGAGGATCTGCTGATGGTCCCTACTTAGTGTCGTTATATTATTCCCCAGTTCCTGATTCTGTGTCGCAGTCGCTTGATATTGCATTGCTATTGGGCTTAGCATTCTTTGTTGTTCAAGCAAACTGTTCGGGTTGCCAGTCGGTCAAGAAGTTAGTTTATTTGAGGACTTTGTCAGTCACTTGTTTAAGTCTTATTCGAGTCTTGAGACATAGCTAACTACTTAAGAGCACTTACACGCATACACACTTACTTGTACATATTTGTAATATCTTATTAAATGTTAATGTACCTGACGGTACTTAAGAATTATAAATGTGATATGTGCTTTCAGCACAATAATATTGAACTCGAGAGATTGATTTTATTTTGATTGCTATGATTAATTTAATTTGATAATATACCTCTAGACTTAATAAATTTATTAAATTTTAATTTCTCTAGTTAGTAGCCTACCAGTTGTAATCCTAAAGCGCTATTAAACAATACTGGATTTATAATGGATAATTGGACAAGGATACTGACTACTTGTTACGAAAACCCAGTAACAGGCTGGATGCTAGAAGGGCAGTCCTTTCTAGTATTCACTGGAGATCTCTAAGCTTTTAGAATCGCGTTTTGTGTAACAATGCACACATACACACACACAAAAATAGGTTGCCAAAGAGCAGGAAGAAGAACCAGGGGACTGGTGGATGAGCCTGGGAGGGAAGATTGGGTGGCAGAGCTCATGAAAAAGGAAGAAGAGTGGGGAAGGAAGCTAGAAGAGCTTAGCAAAAATATGGAGAAGAGGGCAGCTGCAGAGAGCAGAAGATGGGAGCTACAAGCCACAGCAGCAGAAGCTAGGATACAGAGCATAGAAGAGGAACTAAAATATCTGAAACAGTCTAAAGAGCAAAAGAGCAATATGGGCATGGCAGCAGTCACAAACGAGGGGACTGAAGGGAATGCAGGAATTATACTGTAAATGGAGGTCCCATCAGACCACCTTGGAGTCCAAGAAAAGATATGAAGCACACCAGGAGCAAACAAGGGGACCGAATAAAATGAAAGATCTAAGCCATATGCAGAGGCCCTAACAGACCACAGCAGTACCCAGGAAAAGCAAAGAAGGGAAAATGAGAGACAACTGAGCACAGGGACATCAGATAGAGAACAGATTGAAGGAAGGAATGCTGCAATGAAGGCAACTAAGCTGACTTGGGGGATGAAAAGGGAAATGCAGCGGGAGGATGAAAAGGAGAGGTCAGTGTTTGTTTATGGGATCCTGGAAGTTGAAGGCAAGAAGGCAGGGGAAGAAAAATGCAATTTTCTGAGAATAAAGGGGTTTGCAAGAGGAAAAAAACAGCTAGTCAAAATGATTTTCAAAGCAGAATCAGCTCAAAACAAGATCCTGCAGGAGAAAACACGACTAAGGGACACACTGACATACTGGAGGGTGTACCTCAACCGTGACAGAACATGAGAAGAAAGGCAGAAACTGCAAGAGAGGGTACAAAATCACAAGGAGAAAAAAAAAAAGGCAAAGATGGAGATGAGCAGAAAAACCCAGACTCAGGAGGAAGAGCAAATACAACCTCCTTTAAAACCACCTACAGAAGGACCCCAACCACGGCAACCCCAATGCAACTCAACAATCTAACCCAAAACCCACACACAGTACCCACTGCACCCAGCCCCCTCATCACAAACTCCACCATAGTTCTCCATTACATCTCCCACTCCCCCAACCCCAACATTCTCCCCAGACCACAGTTTTAGAAAGGAAGTTGAAGGTTTGGTATACGAATGCAGAGGAGAAACAAATAAATGTGAGGAGTAGCATGAAAGAATCAAGGAGATGTCCCCAGACATTATAGCATTCACAGAAATGAAGCTCATGGGGATGACAACAGATGCAATCTTCCCACCTGGATATCAGATCCTGAGGAAAGACAGAGGGAGCAGAGGGGAAGGAGGAGTTGCACTGCTCATTAAAAACCGATGGGGATTTCAGGAAATAGAAGGAACTGACGAAATGGGCGAAAGGGACTACATAGTAGGTACAGTTCAGTCTGGGGGACACAAGGTAAAACTGCAGGAGGTCAAGAAAAGAATATGAAGAGAGCAACAGAGCAATGGTGGACACACTAGTTGAGGTGGCCAGAAGACCTTACATGGGTAGAGCAAAGCTACTAGTTATGGGTGATTTCAATCACAAGGAGTTTGATTGGGAAAACCTGGAGCCACATGGGGGTCCTGAAAAATTGAGAGCCAAGATGATGGATGTGGTACTGGAAAACCTCATGCATCAACATTTTAGGGACACTACCAGAGAGAAAGAGAAAGGTGAGGATGAACCAGCAAGACTGGATATTATATTCACCTTGAGTAGCTCGGACATCGAAAACATCACAAATGAAAGGCTCCTTGGAGCTAATGATCACATGGTTCTGAGCTTTGAATACATAGAGTTACAAGTGGAGAGGGTAACAGGAGTAGGATGGGAAAAGCCAAACTACAAAACGAGGGACTACACAGGCATGAGGAACTTCCTGCAGGAGGTTCAGTAGGTAAGAGAATTGGTAGGAAAATCAGTAAACGAAATGATGAATTACCTGACAACAAACTGCAAGGAGGCAGAGGAGAGGTTTGTTCCCAAGGGCAACAGAAATAATGGGAAGACCAGAACTAGACCTTGGTTTACCCAAAGGTGTGGGGTGGTAAAAACTAAATGTACTAGAGATTGGAAAAAGTACAGAAGTCAAAGGACCCAGGAAAATAAAGAGATTAGTCGAAGAGCCAGAAACGAGTATGCACAGATAAGGAGGGAGGCCCAGGGGCTGTACGAAAACGACAGAACATCGAAAATCAAGTTTGACCCAAAGCTGTTGTATAGCCACATCAGGAGGAAGACAACAGTCAAGGACCAGGTAATCAGGCTGAAGAAGGAAGGTGGGGATCTCACAAGAAACGACCAAGATGTATGTGAAGAGCTCAACATGAGATTTAAGTTTACAGCAGAGACAGAAAGGACTCTGGGAAGTCAAAACAGAGGGGTACACCAACGAAGGATATACCAACAAGTGCTGTATGAAATACACGCAACCGAGGAGGAGGTGAAGAAGCTGCTAAGTGAACTTGATGCCTCAAAGGCGGTGGGACTAGACATCTCTCCGTGGGTCCTTGAAAATTGTTGTTCGTGCCACTAACAACAATTTTCAACACATCAATTGAAACTGGGCAACAACCTGACGTATGGAAGACGGTAAATGTAGTCCCAGTTTTTAAGAAAGGAGACAATCATGAGGCATTAAACTACAGACCAGTGTCACTGACGTGTATAATATGCAAAGTCATGAAGAAGACTATCAGGAGAGTGGTGGAGCACCTAGAACGGAACAACAACCAGCACGGGTTCAGGGAAGGAAAATCCTGTGTCACATACCTACTAGAGTTTTATGACAAGGTAACGGAAGTAAGATGAGAAAGAGGGGTGGGTTGATTGCATTTTTTTGGAATGCAAAAAGGCCTTCGACACAGTTCCTCACAAGAGGTTAGTGCAAAAGCTAGAGGATCAGGCACGCATAACAAGAAGGGCACTGAATGGATCAGGGAATACCTGACAGGGAGTCAACAATGAGTCTTGGTACGTGAGAAGATGTCAGAGTGGGCGCCTATGACAAGCGGGGATTCCACAGGGGTTAGTCCTAAGACCAGTTCTGTTTTTGGTATATGTGAATGACATGACAAAAGGGATAGACTCAAAAGTGTCCCTGTTTGCAGATGATGTGAAGTTAATGAGGAGGATTAAATCGGATGAGGATCAGTAAGGACTACAACGAGACGTGGACAGGGTGCAAGCCTGGTACAGCAACTGATTCCTTGAATTTAACCCCGCCAAATGCAAAGACATGGAGATCGGGGAAGGGCAAAGAAAACCGCTGACAGGGTATAGGCTATGTGGAAAAAGACTCCAAACCTCACTCAAGGAAAAGGATCTTGGGGTGAGTATAATACCGAGAACATCTCCTGAGGCGCACATCAACCAGATAACTGCTGCAGCATATGGGCGCCTGGCAAACCTGAGAATAGCGTTCCGATGCCTCAGAAAGGAATCGTTCAAGACTCGGTATACCGTGTACATCAGGCCCATACTGGAGTATGAAGCACCATTAGAGAAAGTGCAATGGTTTGCAACAAGACTAGTTCTAGAGCTAACGGGCATGTGTTACGAAGAAAGGTTAAGAGAAATAGGTCTGACGACACTGGAGTACAGAAGGGTTAAGGAAGACATGATAACGACATACAAAATACTGCGAGGAATTGACAAGGCAGACAGAGACAGGATGTTCCGGAGATTGGACACAGAAACAAGGGGTCACAATAGGAAACTGAAGACTCAGATGAGTCAAAGAAATGTTAGGAAGTATTTCTTTAGTCATAGAGTTGTCAGGAAGTGGAGTAATCTGGCAAGTGACGCAGTGGAGGCATTAACCATACATAGCTTTAAGATGAGGTATGATAAAGCTCATGGAGCAGGGAGAGAGAGGACCCAGTAGCGACTAGTGAAGAGGCGGGCCAGGAAGCTATGACTCGACCCCTGCAACCACAAATAGGTGAGGAAACACTCACACACACACACACACACACACACACACACACACACACACACACACACACACACACACACACGACACACACACACACACACACACACACACACACAGACACACACACACACACACACACCGTGCAACAAATCCACTAATATCCCATCATGCTAACATATCGAGAGTGATAATAGCGACATATTAGCATATTTTCACGGTGAACGCCACTCTTCACCACGGTGACGGCGGCACTTCTGTCACGCCCACACAGTCAACCAATATTCAATTATTCACGTTACTTAACTGTGATGGGATATACATAAATTATACAACAGCAAGCTGGGTAGTGTGTGGGGTTGGGAGTGGTGAGGGTTGATGGAAGGATAGTGGTGATAGTGGTGGTGGTAGTGGTGGTGGTGGTGCTTGTTGTGGTGGTGGGGTGGTAGTAGTGATGGTGGTGGTGGTGGTGGTGGTGGTAGTGGTTGTGGTGGTGTTTGTGGCGGTGGTGGTGGTGGTAGTGGTGGTGGTGGATCAGGTATCCCGGGACTGGACTTGTGGGGCTACCTCTGGTCTTTGAGACACCACACGATATACCTTCACCTGACACCCGACACCTGACACCTACACACGCCCACACACTCACTACACCCAGCACTGATTTACCCCACCCATCCATTCACCCATTCACCCACACAATCACCCACCCGCGCACTCACCCACTCATCCACCTTACCTACCTAGTCAACTCTTACATTGTACCTACCTACCTGGAGTCTACCTGGAGGGTATTCCGGGGATCAGCGACCAGGCCTCCCGGTGGATCAGGCCTAATCAACCAGGCTGTTACTGTTGGCTGCACGTAGTCCAACGTACGAACCACAGCCCGGCTGATCCGGCACCAACTTTAAGTATTTGTCCAGCTCTCTCTCGAAGGCAGCCAGGGGCCTATTGGTTATTTCCCTTACGCATGGTGGGAAGCTGTCGAATAGTCTTGGGCCCCGGACACTTATGGTGTTTTCTTTTAGTGTACCAATGGCGCCCCTACTTTTCATTGGGGGTATTTTGCATCGCCTGCCAAATCTTTTACTTTCGTAGGGAGTGATTTCTGTGTGCAGATTTGGGACCATTCCTTCCAGGATTTTCCAAGTGTAGATTATGATATATATCTCTCGCCTGCGTTCCAGCGAGTACAAGTCAAGTGCTTCCAAGCGTTCCATGTAATTGAGGTGTTTGACAAAACTTATGCGTGCAGTAAAGGTTCTTTGTACACTCCCTAGATCTGCAATTTCACCTGTTTTGAACGGAGATGTTAATGTACAGCAGTATTCCAGCCTAGAGAGAACAAGTGATTTGAAAAGGATCATCATTGGCTTGGCATCTCTTGTTTTGAACGTTCTCATTATCCATCGTATCATTTTCTTTGCGCTTGTGATCGTGGCACTGTTGTGATCCTTGAAAGTGAGATCCTCAGACATTACCACTCCCAGGTCCCTCACGTTATTTTTCCGCTCTATTGTATGATCAGAGTTTGTGGTATACTCAGTTCTAGTTATTATCTCTTCCAGTTTTCGATAACGGAGTAGTTGGAATTTGTCTTCATTGAACATCTTACTGTTTCTGTTGCCCATTGGAAAACTTGGTTTATATCTTCTTGGAGGTTAACCGTGTCATCAATAGATGACAGTCTCATGCAGATCCTAGTATAGTCTGCGAAGGATGACACGGTGCTGTGGATTACATCTCTGTCTATGTCTAATATGAGGATGAGGAACAGGATGGGGCGAGTACTGTGCCTTGTGGAACAGAGCTTTTCACTATGACAGCTTCCGATTTAACTCTTTTGACCACTACTCTTTGTGATCGATTGGTTAGAAAGTTGAAGATCCATCTCCCCAAATTCCCAGTTATTCCTTTAGCACGCTTTTTTTTGCGCTATTAGACCATGATCGCACCGGTCAAAGGCTTTTGCAAAGTCTGTGTATATAACATCTGCACTCTGTTTTTCTTCCAGTGCATCCAAGACCATATCATAGTGATCCAGTAGTTGCGAGAGGCAGAAGCGACCTGCTCTGAACCCATGTTGCCCTGGACTGTTCAGTTTTGGGAATCCAACTGGTTTGCAGCCGTGCTTCTCAGCACTCTTTCAAAGATTTTTATGATGTGGGACGTCAGAGCTATTGGTCTATAGTTCTTAACTAATGCTTTGCTGCCACCTTTATGGAGTGGGACTATATCCGTTGTTTTTAGTTACTGGAATTTCTCCTATGTCTATGCTCCTCCACAGTATACTTAGGGCATGCGACAGGGGTTTCTTGCAGTCCTTAATGAACACAGAGTTTCACGAGTCTGAGCCTGGGACTGACTGCATGGGCATGTTGTCAATGTCTTTCTCAAAGTCTATCGGAGTTAGTGTAATGTCGGCAATCTTTCATACATTCATGGAGTTTTGGGCTCATTCAGGAAAAAAATAATTTGGATTGTCGATCTTTAGACTGATTAGTGGCTCGCTAAACACAGAGTCGTATTGGGATTTCAGTATCTCACTCATTTCTTTTTTGTCATCTGTGTAAGTCCCATCTTGTCTGAGCAAGGTCCCGATACTAGATGTGGTATTTGCCTTTTTTTCGTATGAAAATAAATATTTCGAATTTCTTTCAATTTCACTAATCACTTTTAGCCTCTCCTGGGTCCTGTAAGAGTCCTTTAACTTAAGTTCGATACTTTCCACTTTCCTGGTCAGCGCTTCCTTCCACTTCTCAGATAATCTAGCGTTCTCGAGGAGCTCAGTGATTCTTCGTCGACTTCTGTAGAGGGAGTGTCTTTCTCTCTCCAGTTTACTTCTTCTTTTCCTTTTTCTTAGGGGAATATCCCTTGAACATACTTCAACTGTCAGGAAGTTGATCCTTTCAAGACACTGGTTTGGCTCCATGCTATTTAAGATATCTTCCCAACATGTTTCATTTAAGACATGGTTTACCTGGTCCCAGTTGATGCTCTTGTTGTTGAAGTTGTATTTGGGGAAGACACTTCACAGCTACGTGCATTTTGAGGATCAGGACCCCTGTGCATGTAAGTCTGAACTTCGATTAGATTGTGATCAGAATTAGTTGTATTTGATATTGTTATGTCTCTTACCAGGTCCTCATTATTTGTGAAGATAAGGTCAAGTGTGTTTTCCAGTCTTGTTGGCTCCACTATCTGTTGACTTATGGTGTGTTTATAGCAGAGATTTAGTAGCTCATGTGTGTGTGACCTTTCATCTGCGCTACCTCCGGGGATTGTTTCAGCTATAACATTATTTGCTACATTCTTCCATTTTGTATGCCTTAGGTTGAAATCACCAAGCAGTAAGATGTTTGGGGATGGAGCTGGAATGTTTTTCAGACAGTAATCAATTTTCAGTAGCTGTTCCTTGAACTGTTGGGAGGTTGTATCTGGTGGCTTATACACAACCGCCACGATGACTAGGTTTTTGTATTCGATCTTCATTGTTAGAACTTCAACTACATCATTTGTGGTATTCAACATCTCCGTGCAGATGAGAGGTTCTGACATACAGGCGAACCTTCCCCCCTTGTTGCCTGTTCTTTATGTCCCATCTAAAAGGGTTGTACCCATTTATCCATATTTCGTTGTCAAAATGATCTTTTGTGTGAGTCTCTGTGAAGGCTGCAAACATCGCATTTGACTCATCTAGAAGTCCACTGATAAAAGGTATTTTGTTGGTGGATGGCTTAAAGGTACTGTATATTAGCAAATATAAACGAGGTTGTATTTTGTGTTTGTTGGGGGAATTTTGTTATTGGCATCAGTAGTTGTGGTTCTGGATTGCCATGGGGGCCACTGGCTGTGCCTCCAGTCCAACAAGGCGACTCCAAGGTGGTGGACTATTTTTGTTATTTCCTTCCATTATCTTTTTTTTTTCGTTTCCTGTGGGGTTGTCGTAACTGCTATTGTTTGTCTTACGAAGTTTGTACATCCTAGTCCCTTTCAGATGGTATGCAGGGCAGCTGGTGTTGTTTTTGGAGGACCGAAGAGTGGCACATTTCTGGATGAAAGAATTTACAGGAGGAAGAACGACACACTCCTTTAGACAGAAGGCCACGACACTGTACTCAGTCAACTCTTACACAGCACTTAGTTATTACACTGTACCTGGTCAGCTCTTGCATTGTATTTAGTCACCTCTAACACTGTAGGCTACCTAGTCAGCTCTTACATTGTATCTAGTCAGCCCTTACACTGTACCTAGCCAGCTCATACACTGTACCTAGTCAGCTCATACACTGTACCTAGTCAGCTCATACACTGTACCTAGTCAGCTTATACACTGTACCTAGTCAGCTCTTACACTGTACCTAGTCAGCTCTTACATTGTACCTAGCCAGCTCATACACTGTACCTAGCCAGCTCATACACTGTACCTAGTCAGCTCTTACACTGTACCTAGTCAGCTCTTACAGTGTACCTAGCCAGCTCATACACTGTACCTAGCCAGCTCATACACTGTACCTAGCCAGTTCTTACACTGTACCTAGTCAGTTCTTACACTGTACCTAGCCAGCTCTTACATTGTACCTAGCCAGCTCAGACACTGTACCTAGCCAGCTCATACACTGTACCTAGCCAGCTCTTACACTGTACCTAGCCAGCTCTTACACTGTACCTAGCCAGTTCTTACACTGTACCTAGCCATCTCATACACTGTACCTAGCCAGCTCATACACTGTACCTAGCCAGCTCATACACTGTACCTAGCCAGCTCATACACTGTACCTAGCCAGCTCATACACTGTACCTAGCCAGCTCATACACTGTACCTAGCCAGCTCTTACACTGTACCTAGCCAGCTCATACACTGTACCTAGTCAGCTCTTATACTGTACCAAGCCAGCTCTTACACTGTACCTAGCCAGCTCATACACTGTACCTTGCCAGCTCATACACTGTACCTAGCCAGCTCATACACTGTACCTAGTCAGCTCTTACACTGTACCTAGTCAGCTCTTACATTGTACCTAGTCAGCTCATACACTGTACCTAGCCAGCTCATACACTGTACCTAGTCAGCTCTTACACTGTAACTAGTCAGCTCTTACATTTTACCTAGCCAGCTCATACACTGTACCTAGCCAGCTCATACACTGTACCTAGTCAGTTCTTACACTGTACCTAGTCATCTCTTACACTGTACCTAGCCAGCTCTTACACTGTACCCAGCCAGCTCTTACATTGTACCTAGCCTTCTCATACACTGTACCTAGCCAGCTCTTACACTGTACCTAGCCATCTCATACACTGTACCTAGCCATCTCATGCACTGTACCCAGCCATCTCATACACTGTACCTAGCCATTTCATACACTGTACCTAGCCATCTCATACACTGTACCTAGCCATCTCATACACTGTACTTAGCCATCTCATACACTGTACCTAGCCAGCTCTTACATTGTACCTAGCCATCTCATACACTGTACCTAGCCAGCTCTTAGACTGTACTTAGCCATCTCATACACTGTACCTAGCCAGCTCATACACTGTACCTAGCCAGCTCTTTCACTGTACCTAGTCAGCTCATACACTGTACCTAGCCAGCTCATACACTGTACCTAGCCAGCTCTTTCACTGTACCTAGCCATCTCATACACTGTACCTAGCCAGCTCATACACTGTACCTAGCCAGCTCATACACTGTACCTAGCCAGCTCTTTCACTGTACCTAGCCATCTCATACACTGTACCTAGCAGCTCTTTCACTGTACTAGCCATTCATACACTGTAAACCCAGCCAGCTCTTACACTGTACCTAGCCAGCTCTTTCACTGTACCTAGCCATCTCATACACTGTACCTAGCCAGCTCATACACTGTACCTAGCCACCCCTTTCACTGTACCTAGCCAGCTCATACAGTGTACCTAGCCAGCTCTTTCACTGTACCTAGCCATCTCATACACTGTACCTAGCCAGCTCTTACACTGTACCTAGCCAGCTCTTTCACTGTACCTAGCCATCTCATATACTGTACCTAGCCATCTCATACACTGTACCTAGCCAGCTCATACACTGTACCTAGCCAGCTCTTACATTGTACCTAGCCATCTCATACACTGTACCTAGCCAGCTCTTACACTGTACCTAGCCAGCTCTTACACTGTACCTAGCCATCTCATACACTGTACCTAGCCAGCTCTTACATTGTACCTAGCCATCTCATACACTGTACCTAGCCAGCTCTTTCACTGTACCTAGCCATCTCATACACTGTACCTAGCCATCTCATACACTGTACCTAGCCAGCTCTTTCACTGTACCTAGCCATCTCATACACTGTACCTAGCCATCTCATACACTGTACCTAGCCAGCTCTTTCACTGTACCTAGCCATCTCATACACTGTACCTAGCCATCTCATACACTGTACCTAGCCATCTCATACACTGTACCTAGCCAGCTCTTACACTGTACCTAGCCAGCTCTTACACTGTACCTAGCCATCTCATACACTGTACCTAGCCAGCTCTTACATTGTACCTAGCCATCTCATACACTGTACCTAGCCAGCTCTTTCACTGTACCTAGCCATCTCATACACTGTACCTAGCCATCTCATACACTGTACCTAGCCAGCTCTTTCACTGTACCTATAGCCATCTCATACACTGTACCTAGCCATCTCATACACTGTACCTAGCCAGCTCTTTCACTGTACCTAGCCATCTCATACACTGTACCTAGCCATCTCATACACTGTACCTAGCCATCTCATACACTGTACCTAGCCAGCTCTTTCACTGTACCTAGCCATCTCATACACTGTACCTAGCCATCTCATACACTGTACCTAGCCAGCTCATACACTGTACCTAGCCAGCTCTTACATTGTACCTAGCCATCTCATACACTGTACCTAGCCAGCTCTTACACTATACCTAGCCATCTCATACACTGTACCTAGCCATCTCATACACTGTACCTAGCCATCTCATACACTGTACCTAGCCATCTCATACACTGTACCTAGCCATCTCATACACTGTACCTAGCCAGCTCTTACACTGTACCTAGCCAGCTCATACACTGTACCTAGCCATCTCATACACTGTACCTAGCCAGCTCTTACACTGTACCTAGCCATCTCATACACTGTACCTAGCCAGCTCTTACACTGTACCTAGCCATCTCATACACTGTACCTAGCCAGCTCTTACACTGTACCTAGCCATCTCATACACTGTACCTAGTCAACTTTAAAATAAAAATTCCTGTTATCTTCAAAAGTTGGAAAAGAATCTTGATGGTGTTTGTTTTTCCTGTTTTTATGCGTGTTTTTGTTTAATTTTTTCCTTCATATTGTTTGTTTCTTAATGGAGGTAATAGTTATATCTGTTGGTCTCTGCATCTCGTTATTTTATCTCCTTCTTTTATATAATTATTTTGCAATAATCGCGAACAAGATGCAAAACAACCACAGGGAGAGTTGAATGTTAGTTCTAGGCCTTTCGCGTTGCAATCAACACATCTTCAGGAGCTTGCAATGTTGCAGAAATGAGTAGGAAGTCCAGGTAGATACGTTCAGGGATACGGCTCCAGCTGCAACATTGCAAGTTCCTGAATTTGAGTTGATTGCAACACGAAAAGCCTAGAGCTATCATTCAACTCTCCCTGTGGTTGCTTTGCATGTAATTAGTGTAGTCAAGGTGAGGTGTAGCAAGTGTTAATTCAAGTGTTAGATATATTTCTGTATTTTTCTGCTGGTAAAATTCTTGCCGAGGCGACTAAACACGGCAACATTGACGCCTGTCAGTGTTATATCTACCGTCCATTATTTTGTACTTGTCCACACTGTAAATCTCAACCCATGCTACAACTCAACCCACACTATAACTCAACCCACACTATAACTCAACCCACACTATAGCTCAACCCACACTATAACTCAACCCACACTATAACTCAACCCACACTATAACTCAACCCACACTATAACTCAACCCACACTATAACTCAACCCACACTATAACTCAACCCACACTATAACTCAACCCACACTATAACTCAACCCACACTATAACTCAACCCACACTATAGCTCAACCCACACTATAACTCAACCCACACTATAACTCAACCCACACTATAACTCAACCCACACTATAACTCAACCCACACTATAACTCAACCCACACTATAAAACAACTTACACTATAAATATCAACCCACATTATGAATCTCAACCCACAATATAAATCTCAACCCACAATATAAATCTCAACCCACAATATAAATCTCAACCCACAATATAAATCTCAACCCACAATATAAATCTCAACCCACAATATAAATCTCAACCCACAATATAAATCTCAACCCACAATATAAATCTCAACCCACAATATAAATCTCAACCCACAATATAAATCTCAACCCACAATATAAATCTCAACCCACATTATGAATCTCAACCCACAATATAAATCTCAACCCACAATATAAATCTCAACCCACAATATAAATCTCAACCCACAATATAAATCTCAACCCACAATATAAATCTCAACCCACAATACAAATCCCTCCATAACTGTTATCCAACGGTTTTCACATTACGATAAGAACTGAATAAATGTTCTGAATAAATCGCAATTGTTCCTACAAACGTGTCAGTAACTTTTGCTCTCTTATCTAACAAAAATTCCTGATTATCGGTGAATAATTAAATAAAATCAAGCCATCAGACTGTCAGAGTGACCACCCTTCCTCAGACGTAATAATTAAGTTGCGCCATTAAGTCGTGATTATAATTTTTATTCATTTGAACTATAGAGTCACTCTATAAGACTAATAGAGTCACTCTATAAGACTGTGAGCATAACATTTCTTGGGCACGTCTAATGAGATCATTTTATGAACATAGTAATTTTGTACTGGGTCTGTTAAGGGCTCCTCTGCTATTAAACGATTTCGGTACGAGAAATGAGATTTCGGCTTTTACTCTTTCGTTAACTAAGTTTGTTGCAGCGTTTGAAATTCCATCTGCTTGTGTATGCTGTGCTGTGATATTAAGACCAGTGTGTCCAAAAGCTAATTGACCTGATGGAGGATAATAGGGATGGGGGAAATGAATGCTACCTGTGTTTAGCAACGGGGTAGTACTTGGAGATGATGGGTGAGGGAGAGTGTGTAGAATAACGGGGAGGGGGGGGGGTATTGTGGGAATTTTGCCTGGCTGCTTGGTATGGGTGTGGCTGGTGTGGGAAAAGCAGGGAAGGAAACGTTTAATGTACTCGAAGACTTCTGCAGTCAAGTACAGAGGAGGCAGCAGAGGCGGTAGAGATATAAAGACGATGTAATCTCTACTGCTCTTGGTGCCTCCTCTGTACTCGACTGATGAAGTTGAGAGTAAGACACATGTGCAACATCTGGGTATCTTTATTGTAGACGTTTCGCCATCCAGTGGCTTTATCAATACAAATTCTAGAACATAACTTGAAGACAGTAGAACTATGTACAGAAGATGAGGTAATCAGTCCCTCAACCTAGGAGTAGGTGCGAACAGCACCACGACTATGGTGCTCTTCGCACCTACTCCTAGGTTGAGGGACTGATTACCTCATCTTCTGTACATAGTTCTACTGTCTTCAAGTTATGTTCTAGAATTTGTATTGATAAAGCCACTGGATGGCGAAACGTCTACAATAAAGATACCCAGATGTTGCACATGTGTCTTACTCTCATCTTGTCGGTATTATATACCATTCGTACTCGACTGATGAAACCTACTGTATAGGCAAAACGTTTCGGAATAGAGATACCAAACTGTAGCACACCTGTCTTACTTATCAACTTGTCGGTATTTTATACCATTATCATATTCAAATTAGGAGATGCCATGAGACAAGGGCTTGCTTAAAAAAAAATCCAATTAAATTCTGTTTGGCTGTCTGTGTCTCACTTGTGAAATTTCTGTGACGTCATCATAGTTTGCCTCCAAAAAGATTCCCGGGTAAATGGTTTTCTGGTAGCGGTCCCAGACCAGTGATGGCCTAATCAGTCAGTCAGGGCCTTGGCGCTAGCTCTGCGTAGTCCAGCATAGTAACCACGCCCTGGTGTTTGCTAATCTGTTGGTATCAGTTACCAAGATTTGTACCATGATAACTATTACAGATATCTTGGTATTGTAGACTTTACAGTAAACCCATCATACTGCCATTATATAATTAATGCAAACATAGGGTAAGTACTCTCAGAGGTTTATGGATGAATGGTTCAGAGAACCGACACGTTGATAAATTAGACACATGTGCAGCTCTTGGGTATCTTTATTGAGGAAACGTTTCGCCACACAATGGCTTCATCAGTCCATACAAAGAAGAATCTTGAAGAACAGGAGGAGAATGAGGTAATCAGTCCCTCAGCCTTGAGTCGATGTGTTCAGTCCATCAATCTTGAATAGAATACGGCATATGAGCGGAGAAGCAGCTTATAAACCGTAGGCAGGAGAGGTGCAGCAGTCGTAGGTGGTGTCACATTTGTTCAATGTGGAAGTAGGTCGTGCCCGAGGGTTAGGCAAGCGAAGAATTCCCAAGTATTAAGATCCCAAGAAGTTGCAGTGTCTGACAGGATTGTAGATGTGTCTAATTTATCAACGTGTCGGTTCTCTGAATCATTCATATACAATCCTGTCAGACACTGCAACTTCTTGGGATCTTAATACTTGGGAATTCTTCGCTTGCCTAACCCTCGGGCACGACCTACTTCCACATTGAACAAATGTGACACCACCTACGACTGCTGCACCTCTCCTGCCTACGGTTTATAAGCTCCTTCTCCGCACTTATGCCGTATTCTATTCAAGATTGATGGACTGACCACATCGACTCAAGGTTGAGGGACTGACTACCTCATTCTCCTCCTGTTCTTTACGTTTCTCCTTTGTATGGACTGATGAAGCCACTGTGTGGCGAAACGTTTCCTCAATAAAGATACCCTAATTTATCACTCTCAGAGGTGTTGCTGGCTACAACCCCAACTATGAACCTAATGTAAGAAGCCCTAGAATGATGTATATAGTTATTAGTAAATCCTTAACTGATCATTCTGCCCCCGTGCTAAAGTTAAGTGAAGAAAATTCTCTCCGGCCGTTGGAGTTAATACAAAATGAAACCCTCAGAAATATTCCTGACTGTACTAAAACTTCCAACGTTCTTAATATGAGGAAGGAACTTAGTGTTCCTGGTGTTTGGTGTTAGAATGCTAATAAATGAATTAGACATTATCGCTCTAAATCTTACTATAAATGTCTAGAAACTAATAAACACAGATTGAAATGGACTGAGAAAATTTGCAGTTATATGTTTTATAACCTTCAGGAACTGCACCACTGTAGACAGCAAGAACATTTCGCCCTTCCATGGAATATACGTTCATTTAATATTACATATATTTATTAGGTTAGGTAAAGCTTGTCAGGAAACATGACATACGTTTCGTGATTCGGGTTTTAGTTATATGACCCGCAGCTGGAGCTTTTGGTCACCTGACCGAGGCTTTCTACTGGCTTATCGGTCCAGCCTTTAAAAAGTATGGTTATAAATATAACCACTAATGTACTGATAAGCTTCCACACGTATTTATTAAAGCCGTTCACAAGCAGCAAATGTCCAAGTAGAAAGTTCTTACCTAACTGTTAGTTAGGCAAGAACTTTGAGGGCTAAAGTAACTTTTGTTATCAACTCCCTGATTGGGATTTATAGCAACTATGTTAAGTTAGGCATAAGAATTAACAACTGAATGTCTACACTGCAAACTGACTCGTTTGCTATCCTAAGGGAACTAAAGTAAACTCAAGACACTAAGCCTGACTCCTTGATCTTTACTGACTCTATGTCATCACTGAATACACTTGATTCATTATAGCTAGGCACAGATATTAAAAAAAAAATCGGAGAGAAAGGAATTTAGGTACAATTCCTATGGCTTCCATCTCTTATTGATTTACCCCTAGACGATAAAAAATGAAAAATTTGCCAAAGAATGAATTTTTGAAAGTTGAGAATATCCCATGATATACTCAATATCATTAGAATTCATTTAAAAGTTTGAGAATATCACTAACGCACTATGGTAACATGAACGTATATAAACACATTACGGTGCAATTTGCAATGCAAACAGATTGATGTTGCGTTAGCCACACTTAGGGTTGGTTACAGGTGCTTCCGAGAGCTTGGATGTACACAGACGATGATCAAACTCGATGCAAAGTATGTGGTCAACGTCTTGAATTCCATGTGGCTGACTGTCCATTTATTCGGGAATATAGTGACAGACAGAACAGTATAAATATATGCCAAGATAGACAATATAACAGTATAAATATATACCTAGATAGACAATATAACAGTACAAATATATACCCAGATGTAATCCTGTTAATCCTACTGGAGAGTATCCTTTTCTGTGTCCCTACGCTCTTGTGCTACCGTACAGAGGACAGCAAACTAGCCACTTCGGTAGAAAAATCTAAATCTAAATCTTCTCAATATTAAGTCTTTTTTTTTTCCTAACGTCATCTAATTTAATCTTTTTTTTTTTTTTGACTTAGAGTTATGGCCACGAAATCAGTCTTCTTCTTCAGAATGTCTCAATTTTAGCGTCTTCAAGGATTTTTTTTTCTGTTTATTCTCGTAAAAAAATGTCGGTGTGTGTCAATTAGTTGTGTGTGTGTGTACTCAGATATTTGTAGTTGCAGGGGTCGATTCATAGCTCCTGGCCCCTATGTATGTGTGTGTGCGGGAAAGAGAGAGAGAGAGAGAGAGAGAGAGAGAGAGAGAGAGAGAGAGAGAGAGAGAGAGAGACGGAGAAGGCAAGGCAGGAGAAACCACTTACCCGCGTCTCATCCTTCTCAGTGATGGACAACGTGGGTAACATTTTCGGTCTAGTATTTCCCAAAGTTTCTCTCTGCATCCTCTTCCCCCTACCCCTCCTCTTCCCCCTCCCCTCCTCTTTCTCGTCCCCTTCTCCTCCCTCCCCCCTTTCTTTCCCCTCCATCCCAGAGGCCTGGGTAAAATACTCAGGCACGATAATAGAACTCCGCCGCCCCGCACACGTCCTCCCGCAAGACCTACCACAGGATCTTTTGTTTCCTTCCTCTGGGATCCCTGAGAACTGGGGCGACTCTTGCAACGGCAACTGCATTGCTGGGTCGCATCCCTAACCCCAGAATGATTGCAAAAACACACACACACACACACACACACACACACACACACACACACACGCGAGGACACTGGAGGACAGACGAGATATGATAACAACATATAAAATACTGAGAGGAATTGACAAGGTGGACAGAGACGGAATGTTCCAAAGATGGACACAGTAACAAGGGATCACAGTTAGAAGTTGAAGACTCAGATGAATCACAGGGATGTTAGGAAGTATTTCTTCAGTTACAGAGTTGTCAGGAAGTGGAACAGTTTGGGAAGCGATGTAGTGGAGGCAGCATCCATACATAACTTTAAGAAGAGGTATGATAAAGCTCATGGAGCAGGAAGAGTGACCTAGTAGCGACCAGTGAAGAGGCAAGGCCAGGAGCTGTGAATTAACCCCTGCAACCACAACTAGGTGAGTACACACACACACACAATTGGCTCCTGGAGTTCAACCCCACCAAGTGCAAAGCCATGAAGATCGGGGAAGGGCAAAGAAGACCGCAGACAGAGTACAGTCTAGGGGGCCAGAGATTACAAACCTCACTCAAGGAAAAAGATCATGGGGTGAGTATAACACCAGGCACATCTCCTGAAGTGCACATCAACCAAATAACTGCTGCAGCATATGGGCGCCTAGCAAACCTCAGAACAGCATTCCGACATCTTAATAAGGAATCGTTCAGGACCCTGTACACCGTGTACGTTACGCCCATATTGGAGTATGCGGCACCAGTTTGGAACCCACACCTAGCCAAGCACATAAAGAAACTAGAGAAAGTGCAAAGGTTTGCAACAAGACTAGTCCCAGAGCTAAGAGGTATGTCCTACGAGGAGAGGTTAAGGGAAATCACCTGACGACACTGGAGGACAGGAGAGATAGGGGGGACATGATAACGACATACAAAATACTGAGAGGAATTGACAAGGTGGACAAAGACAGAATGTTCCAGAGATGGAACACAGCAACAAGGGGACACAGTTGGAAGTTGAAAACAGAGATGAATCACAGGGATGTTAGGAAGTGTTTCTTCAGCCACAGAGTAGTCAGGAAGTGGAATAGTTTGGGAAGCGATGTAGTGGAGGCGGGATCCATACACAGCTTTAAGCAGAGGTATGATAAAGCTCACGGTTCAGGGAGAGTGACCTGGTAACGACCAATGAAGAGGTGGGGCCAGGAGCTAGGATTCGACCCCTGCAACCTCAACTAGGTGAGTACAACTAGGCGAGTACACACACACACACACACCACTCCGCTTATTGACCTGGTTATCCAGCAAGATATGTTTTTCAGCCTACTGAAGTCGCACAGACCGAAGACAATATAGAGAACATTCGTGTCTTCATTGTTGTTCTTCGTCTTGTGTTCTTAGCGTACTTCCTTCAATCTCCAGCTTCCCGATAACTTCTCGGCTCCTCAGAGAGTTTCAGAAGGCTTGGAAGGACACACTCGCTAGTTATCAAGAATTTAATTTTTCTCTTTTTTTTCTGAATGGGGGGGAGAGAAGGGGAGGAGGTGTAGATGGAGATTTTCGTGTTTCGTGAAAGATGCTCATAGGAGAGTTATTGGCAAGAGTGATCGAGCACCCGGGGAGTGTCTCGCTACCACACACCCTCAACTCTCCCACATTACACATGTTTACCATTTTTCGCGGGAAAATTTCTTGGCGGGGAGTCGGGAGCAAACAAGAGAAGACTCCTGCGTTGCGACCTTCGCCGCTCACCTCAAACTGGAGTAACAACTCGAGAAGACAGACTCACCCACCAGCCTTGGAACAAGAACACCCGGGAAGGCTCCTAGGAGTCCGCAGAGAAAGCTTCCCCGGTACATTGCATGGTGAGAGCTGGGCCTCCCCGCCGTGCCGCCGGGTGAGGCGGTTACTTATAGATATTCATTTGTTTCCCGCTGTGCGCGCGCGGGAATGGCGCCACCGTTGCCAAGGCTGAGGTGGACCCTGGAAGCCCAGGAGACCAGGGAATTGGGGGGGAGGGGGGGACGTGATATATATCCATGCTGGAGGTGTGGTAGCACTGCAAGCAGGACCAACACCGCTCGTTGTCTTCATGTTAAGCGCTAAACCAGTGTGGGTCATTCAGCGCAAGACATGGTGGAGGCTCGACCCTCCGTCTGCTGAGCGCCAGACAGAAGCGCTTCCTGTTTATTCTCACCTAGATGTAAAAGAACGAGAACAATATTTAGAGGGCATAACTAATGTAGAAATGTTAAAAACACTAATTGAGTCTCTTTAGTGCTGATAAAATGCGCTTCATTAAAGAAAGAGGAGCTGCTCTTCCCTTCCTTGGATCAGACTTGATTAGAGTCCCTTCCCCCAGGCGCTGTGTTAGCATAATGAAAGCAAATTAAGCAATAATTAAATTATTTATCTATAATTAATAATCTAAACGATAGAAAACGAATAATATTCTTAACTTGACAATAAATATACCCACGACAATAAAAAATAACTGACATCAAATATGTCCGTAACATAAATATAGAACATAAACACGACATGAAAAAAAAACACGTTAAAAAAAATAAACAAGGACACAAATTAAGTATATCGGAGACCACAAGAAACAGCATAAAAAATGAGATAAAAAAGTTAACGATAGAGCAACTCCTTGAGTGTGGCAACACTGACCTTCAGTACCATTTACCACAATCGTAAATAACACGACTTAATTGTTGCTGCTGCTGCTGTCAAAAACGATTGTATCCGACAGTGGCTGGAGGCCTCGCCCGGGATTGTTTTGGAGGAGGCGTTTGGAGTTTGCTGGGGATTGTTAAGGAGGCAGTTGGTGGAGATTGTGGTTGATTGTTAAGGAGGCAGTTGGGTTGTGGTTGATTGTTACCGAGGTAGTTTGTGGAGATTGTGGCTGTGATTTTTGTTCTCTGGGTTGTGAATTGTCCCAGCCACAGTATTGTGCCATCCTTGCTGACGGGGTACAAAACAATACCACAAAAAAGATAAATAATAATAATAATAATAATAATAATAATAATAATAATAATAATAATAATAATAATAATATAGTATACGTATATGTAGTAACAATACTGTAATCTTTATTTTGTTATTTTTTTAAAGATAAACATGAGTCCTTCAAGAAAAGTCTGCTTAAACAACTACAATGCATTTTGGTACATTTGTGGCAAATATTCTTTGCATGAACAAAGAAAAACATCACAAATTTTGTAAAATAAGCTTGTCTTGTTGTTTTGGAGTGACGCTTAGAGAACAAGACAAGTCTTGGGCTCCCCACATGGTTTACAAAACCTGTGTAGAATGCTGACAACAGTGGCAAAATAGGCAAAGGAAAAGTAAACTTGGGTGTACCTATAGTGTGGAGAGACGAGAAACCACCACGATGATTGTTATTGTTGTATGGTGAGTGTGAAAGGTTTCAGTCCTTCTGGAGAGACGAGAAACCACCACGATGATTGTTATTGTTGTATGGTGAGTGTGAAAGGTTTCAGTCCTTCTGGAGAGACGAGAAACCACCACGATGATTGTTATTGCTGTATGGTGAGTGTGAAAGGTTTCAGTCCTTCTGATGAGAGACGAGAAACCACCACGATGATTGTTATTGTTGTATGGTGAGTGTGAAAGGTTTCAGTCCTTCTGGAGAGACGAGAAACCACCACGATGATTGTTATTGCTGTGTGTGAGTGTGAAAGGTTTCAGTCGAATAAGAAAGTCAAGAGGAATATCTGATCTGGAGTCAGCAAGGATCACTGTGCCACACAGTGATGACGTTACCATACCAGTGTTTACAACACTGCCTGACCTTCCATTGTCAGATGTTGAAGAAACTCAGAGTTTAGGATGTAACACAGGTGATACCAGTGGAAGTGAATAGCAAGTAAGCATTTGAACAGCCCAGCAGTTCTCCCAAGATCTCAATGATCTTATAAGAGCAAGCATCTGAACTTTTAACATCCAGACTAAAAGAAAAGAACTGTCTACAACAAGAAGTTAAACTAACAGTTCATCAGACAAGAGAGGTTGAACTCCTTCCTTACTCCAACCAACATGAAGAACTTATATACTGCAATAACATTCCTGATCTTCTTCTTCTTCTTCTTCAGATGGGACTTGAATATCCACCAGGAGGTTGACGGCTGTTTATAAACAGCTCCATTACAAGCTTGAAATGTATCTTATTGCACAACAGTAACCAATATGCATCTCTTCCAACTGCTCACTCAACAAAACTGTGCTGATAACCATGCAGTAATTAGTGGTATATGAATTATCTCACTATGTCACTCTGTTATTGTATAGAATGAAGTGCTAGTATATATTATATGATTTGACTTTTGTATGATCTACAAAATAATTTCAATGCGATTTGTAAGTTAGCTCAGCATGATCAATATATGGGATACCAAATTTGTCAAAAAACTAGAGCCAGTCGAGCAAAACCGATGAAATATTTGGAATCAGCACCACAAACTTACCCTAAAACAGGTGTAATAATAATAATAATAATAATAATAATAATAATAATAATAATAATAATAATAATAATAATAATAATAATAATAATAATAATAAAAAGAAGATAAAAAAAAGGAAGAAAGAACATCAACCACAACAACAACAACTACAGCAACAACAACAAGAATCACAGCAACAATAGCAACAAAAACCACAGCAACAACAACAACAAGAATCACAGCAACAACAACAAAAAAAAATCACAGCAATAATAGCAACAACAACAAAAAGAAATCACAGCAACAACAACAACAAAAATCACAGCAACAATAGCAAACAACAACAAGAATCACAGCAACAACAAAAAACAACAAAAATCACAGCAAACAAAAACAACAAAAACCACAGCAACAACAACAAAAAATCACAGCAACAAAAAGCAACAACAACAACAAGAATCACGCAACAACAGCAACAACAACAACAAGAATCACAGAAACAAACAGCAACAACAACAACAAGAATCACAGCAACAACAGCAACAACAACAACAAGAATCACAGCAACAACAAAACAACAACAACAAAATCACAACAACACAGCAAAAAAACAACAACAAGAATCACAGCAACAACAGAAAACAACAACAACAAGAATCACAACAACAAAAACCCAAGAATCACAGCAACAACAGCAACAACAAAAAACAAGAATCACAGCAAAAACCAGCAACAACAACAACAAGAATCACAGCAACAACAGCAAAAACAACAACAAGAATCACAGCAACAACAGCAACAACAACAACAAGAATCACAGCAACAACAGCAACAAACAACAACAAGAATCACAGCAACAACAGCAACAACAACAACAAGAATCACAGCAACAACAGCAACAACAACAACAAAAAATCACAACAACAACAGCAACAACAACAACAAGAATCACAGCAACAACAGCAACAACAACAACAAGAATCACAAAAACAACACAAGAATCACAGCAACAACAGCAACAACAACACAAGAATCACAGCAAACAACAGCAACAACAACAACAAGAATCACAGCAACAACAGCAACAACAACAACAAGAATCACAGCAACACACCAGCAACAACAACAACAAGAATCACAGCAACAACAGCAACACAAAAACAAGAATCACAGCAACAACAGCAACAACAACAACAAGAATCACAGCAACAACAGCAACAACAACAACAAGAATCACAACAACAACAGCAACAACAACAACAAGAATCACAGCAACAACAGCAACAACAACAACAATGAATCACAACAACAACAACAAGAATCACAGCAACAACAGCAACAACAACAACAGAATCACAGCAACAAAAGCAACAACAACAACAAGAATCACAGCAACAACAGCAACAACACAACAAGAATCACAGCAAAAACAGCAACAACAACAACAAGAATCACAGCAACAACAGCAACAACAACAAACAAGAATCACAACAACAACAGCAAACAACAACAACAGAGAATCACAGCAACAACAGAACAACAACAACAAGAATCACAACAACAACAACAAGAATCACAGCAACAACAGCCAACAACAACAACAAGAATCACAGCAAAACAGCAACAACAACAACAAGAATCACAGCAACAACAGCAACAACAACAACAAGAATCACAGCAAAAACAGCAACAACAACAACAAGAATCACAGCAACAACAGCAACAACAACACAAAATCACAACAACAACAGCAACAACAAACAACAAGAATCACAGCAACAACAGCAACAACAACAACAAGAATCACAACAACAACAACAAGAATCACAGCAACAACAGCAACAAACAACAACAAGAATCACAGCAACAACAGCAACAACAACAACAAGAATCACAGCAACAACAACAACAACAAGAATCACAGCAACAACAGCAACAAAACCACAGCAACAACAACAAGAATCACAGCAACAACAGCACAAACAACAACAAGAATCACAGCAACAACAGCAACAACAACAACAAGAATCACAGCAACAACAGCAACAACAACAACAAGAATCACAGCAACAACAGCAACAACAACAACAAGAATCACAGCAACAACAGCAACAACAACAACAAGAATCACAGCAACAACAGCAACAACAACAACAAGAATCACAGCAACAACAACCTCAACAACAACAATAACCTTAACAAGACCAACAGCAACAACAACAACATGAGAGAAGAAGCAGGTAACGTGACATGAACCTTGTGAGAGACAGTATTAGTTCTGCTGATCATCCACCATTGTCACTGACACCTCACCAGTGCCACACTGACACCAATATTACGATCGTCAAACCAGTGCCTCCATGGCAACAGTGCCACCGTGACAACAGTGCCTCCGTGACAACAGTACCTCCGTGACAACAATGACACCGTGACAACAGTGCCACCGTGACAACAGTGTCTCCGTGACAAGAGTGCCTTTGTGACAACAATGACACCGTGACAACAGTGCCACCGTGACAACAGTGCCACCGTGACAACAGTGTCTCCGTGACAAGAGTGCCTTTGTGACAACAATGACACCATGGCAACAGTGCCACCGTGACAACAGTGCCTCCGTGACAACAGTACCTCCGTGACAACAGTTCCACCGCGACAACAGTGCCACCGTGACAACAGTGTCTCCGTGACAACAGTGCCTCCGTGACAACAGTGTCTCCGTGACAACAGTGCCTCCGTGACAACAGTGTCTCCGTGACAGCAGTGAAACCGTGACAACAGTGCCTTTGTGACAACAATGACACCGTGACAACAGTGCCACCGTGACAACAATGTCTCCGGGACAAGAGTGCCTCCGTGACAACAGTGCCTCCGTGACAACAGTGCCACCGCGACAACAGTGCCTCCGTGGCAACAGTGTCTCGGTGACATTAGTCTCCGTGACAACAGTGCCACCGTGACAAGAGTGCCTCCGTGGCAACAGTGTCTCCGTGACAACGGTGTCTCCGTGACAAGTGTCTTCGTGACAAGTGCCACTGACAACAGTGCCACTGTGACAACAGTGCCACCGTGACAACAGTGCCTCCGTGATAACAGTGCCACCGTGACAACAGTGCCTCCGTGATAACAGTGCCACCGTGACAACAGTGCCTCCGTGATAACAGTGCCACCGTGACAACAGTGCCTCCGTGATAACAATGCCACCGTGACAACAGTGCCGCCGTGTGCCACAGCTACAACAGAAGCCACCATCAACATGCAGCCAGCAACCACAGTCTGTGGTGAGGAGGTCACGGCAGTCAGCCACATTCCTAGCTCAGGTTGCTTCTCACACTCACCTGTCTCGGGTCACACCTACACCACACCCTGGGTCACCTACACCCCACCCTAGGGGTCATCTACACCACACACTGGGTTACCTACACCACCCCCTAGGTTACCTACACCACACCCTAGGTTATCTACACCACACCCTGGGTCACCAACACCACATCATGGATCACGTACACCATACCCTGGGTCACCTTCATCACACCCTGAGTTTTCTACACTACACCCCTGGGTCACCTATACCACACCCTGAGGTCACCTGCACCACACCCTGCGTCACCTACAAAACACCCTGGGTCACACCTACATCACTCTGGGTCACCCTGTGCTACACCCTGGGCCACCTACACCATACCCTTGGTCACCTACACCACATCCTTGGTCACCTACACCACACCCTAGGTCACCTACACCGCACCCTGGGTCACCTTCACTACACCCTTGGTCACCTACACCACACCCTGGGTCACCTACACCACACCCTGGGTCACCTACACCACACCCTTGGTCACCTACACCACACCCTTGGTCACCTACACTACACTCTGGGTCACCTACACCACACCCTGTGTCACCTACACCACACCCTTGGTCTCCTACACCACACCCTGGGTCATCATCACTACACAATGGCTCACCTGCACCATACCCTGGGTCACCTACACCACACCCTGAGTCACCTACACCACACCCTGGGTAACCTACACCACGCCATGGGTCATCATCACTACACCCTGGGTCACCTACACCACACCCTGAGTCACCTACACCACACCCTGAGTCACCTACACCACACCCTGAGTCATACCCTTTCAATCGCTGAGATAGAAGTTCAATAACCGCCTCTTTGACTATTTCTGTAATCTGTTCAGGTTTCCTGTAATCTCCTCCTGCCTTCTTCTTCGATATTCTCCTCATTAGCTTCACGCCGTCTGCACACACAAAGACATGAGGATCTGTCTTGTCAGAAAGAATCGGTTTCAATACAGCTTCGTGCACCAGCGTTCGTCAAACCCGTTCACCCCTGTACATGTCTCTGTCTCACCTTCCCTGCAGATATTCTTTGATTCAGCTAAGGTGGTTTCCCGTTATCCTTGCCTGCTCTTCCAGTTTGTGGATTAGTGTGGTGGTGTTTTCAGCAAATTCAATTTCAACAGTAAAATCATTAACTGACTAAATCGTGACCTTGTTGAAATATACTGTGATGAAAATGGGATTGACATGAATCTGAGTTAGTATCTGGAAAGGATGAGCTCAGTAGCGCTAAAAGTATACTTCAAGCACGTATTGTTAAGAAAAAAGAAAAGGTGCAAGTTGCAAAGAGAGAGGCGCTCCATCTACTGAAGAACTTGCAGAACTTCTTTCTTGAGAACGAAGAGAAACACTGGCTACAGAAAATGGACAACACTGACCTCAAATGAATGCATCGTCACGCAGAGCCCAGGACAGACAGAGGGAACATACAAATAAAGGAAACTGAAAGAAATGCTAAATATTCCACATATGCAAAATACAGGGAAAAGAGCAATTAGCATCGGGGCAACAAATGAGTAAAAAACTGAGGTCACCATGTGACTCTGTATTCAGTGAGTCATTAATTCGTCTAAATACTGACAAAGGTAGTGAGTTTTTTCATGAATGAGACTCAAAACCCTGTTGACATCGTAATTTCTGACATAACTCTAACCACACTTGACTTCTTAAGAGCAATAGAGTGGATGCTCTTGCACTCCGCCTCAGACCCTGACTCGTGGAGATCCATATACGATGAAGGAGATGCATGGAGATAGAAATCACCCAGTCCTTAAAAAATCACTGACATAGCCCCATTCTACATAGGTTGCAGTAAAGCAATTTAAAAATATATATAGAAGGATAGCACTGACGTCCCCGTTATCGAAATTTTTGAGAGTCTTAAGAAGCAAGATTGCTAATCACATGAAATCTTAACAACTGAACAATCCAGGGCAACATGGATTTAGATCAGGTCTCTCCTGCCTTTTGCAACTGCTTGACCACTAAGCTATGGTCTTGGATGCAGTGGAAGACTATCGGAATGTGGACGTAGTGTACACAGACCTTGTAAAAATCTTTGTCAAAGCAACAGTGGTATAATAGCCCACATAGTAAGTGCAAAAGAAAAACTGGAAAAGTATGCAGATAGATACTTAATTTACTCACGAATGGAACCCGAAGTGCAACAGTAAACGGAGTGAAATCAGAGGTTGTCATAGTGAAAAGCTCTGTTCCCCAAGACACAGTACTCGTTCCTGTTCTCTTTCTCATTCTCACATCCGACACAGAGACATATCTGTATGATAGTGGTATCCATTCAGGACGCATCAAAGCTCTAAGATGATACAAGCAAAATCTTCCAGTGGGATGCTGACAATAATATGATGCTCAGTGAGGATACGTATTAGATACTCAGTTATAAAAAAATGAGAAAATAAAAACTGGAAAAGAGTATAAAATAATCTCGAATCACTCAGTAGAGCGTAAGACTAATGTGAGAGATTTTGGGACTGATTGGGTCTAAGGATCTTACCTACAAGAATCACAGCAGTGTCACTATCTTAACCGCAAAGAAAATGATAGGATAGATAACTGGAACCTTCAGAACAAGAGATGCTAATAAAGTGATGATACTTTTTTTAAGTCATTTGCTCTCTCTAGGCTGGAATGTTGTTGTATTCTAACAGCTCTGTTCAAAGCAGGTGAAATTGTAGACCTGGAGACTATAAGAGAACCTTCACTGCTCGCATATTTTCAGTCAAGCACCTAAATTACTGGGAATGCTTGAAGTCTCTTGATCTGTACTCCTCGGAATGAATGCAAGAAAGACACGTTGCAGTCAACACTAAGAGCACCAGATCTGCACACATACACGCGGGCGCGCATCATTCTCTGTGAAAGTAAGAGGCTTGGCAGACAGTGTTAAATGCCCCAGTAACAAGCAGGGGTGTAGTGAGTATGCTAAGGAAAACTCAGTAAACGTGAAGGGACCAAGACTTTTCAGTGCCCTCCCTTCATACATTAGGGAGATTCCCAACAGACCCCCGATTGTTTTCAAGTGAGAACTTGACAAGTTCTCAAGTCAGTTCCTGGTCAGCTGGGCTTGGTACATATGTTGGACTACATGCAGCTAGCACCAGCAGCCTGGTTGATCAGGCCACCCACCGGACATTGACCCTTGGAAAACTCTCGAGGTAAGCTGACATGAGTTTCAGAAAATATACCATCAACCACCCTCTTTTGTTATTGTTGATGCTTAATCTCAGTTACTTTCTCATAGAGCTCCAGTGAGTTTCTGAGAAAGTTTTTAATCTCGCGCTGGCTGTCGTTTGAAGATCCTTGCTTCTCTATATATTCCAGCACTCACCTTAATATAATTACTTTAAAAGTACACACGTGTGAATCTGGGATGGATGGATGGAAGGAGGGACTGGGGTCGTCCCGCGAAAAACTGGAGGAAGTGGGTAAAGGAGGTTTTGAGTACTTGTTGCTTGCACATCTAACAGGCTTCTGTGAGCGCGTTAGACAGGAGTGGAGACAAGTGGTTTTTATGACTTGATGTGCTCTTGGAGTGTGAGTAAGGTAACATTTCTGAAGGAATTCTGGGAAGCCTCGTAACCGGATCTGAGTTCTAGAGGTGGGAAGTGCAGTGCCTGCACTCTGAAGATCTTGCAGTTCGGAGGGCCATCTAGAGTGTGATATCAGCACGCTTCTGGCAAGACAGCGATTGAATGAGTGACAATGAAAAGAGTCTTCTTTATCGGGTCACCTTCCCTCTGTGGGAGACAGGTAGGGTTTTAAAATAATATACACGTTAGTGAGAGCGGTTTATAGTCAAGTCTTTCTGTGTCTTCCAGTTTCATACAGTATTTAAGAAAGGCATTTTCCCCCAGTCACCTGCCCTTCAGCACCCTCGTTTTAATTGAATGACGAAAATCTAACCTTTAGTAAATGTTCGTTAGAATTTTAAACGAATGCTCGTTAACCTCTTTTACTGATGCTCGTCTCTCATTGGCTGATGTGAAGCTGGAGTAGGCGGGGCCAAGTGACGTCATGATCAACAAATCTGGATAAACTCCTCTGATTTAACCAATAGAAAAGGTGAATGAAGTGTGACTTCTAACTAGTAATTCTAAGATAATTTCTTCCTCAATTATCAGGTGAGAGAAGACCAGCTGATTATCAGGTAAGAGAAGGCCAGCTAATTGTAATTACATAGTGATTATTGCAATTGTAAGACTGTAGTCGCCTCACACCAGCAGCAAGTTACACACTGAGGTTAAATGAATAGCAGTATGTGAAGCAGTGATGTACAGTGTGTGTGTGTGTGTGTGTGTGTGTGTGTGTGTGTGTGTGTGTGTGTGTGTGTGTGTGTGTGTGTGTGTGTGTGTGTGTGTGTGTGTGTGTGTGTGTGTGTGTGTGTGTACTCACCTATTTGTGGTTGCAGGGGTCGAGTCCTAGCTCCTGGCCCCGCCTCTTCACCGGTTGCTACTAGGCCCTCTCTCTCCCCGCTCCATGAGCTTTATCAAACCTCGTCTTAAAACTGTGTATGGTTCCTGCCTCCACTACGTCATTTTCTAGGCTATTCCACTGCCTTACAACTCTATGACTGAAGAAATACTTCCTACTATCTCTCTGACTCATTTGTGTCTTCAACTTCCAATTGTGGCCTCTTGTTTCTGTGTCCCCTCCCTGGAACATCCTGTCCTTGTCCACCTTGTCTATTCCACGCAGTATTTTATATGTCGTTATCATGTCTCCCCTGACCCTCCTGTCCTCCAGTGTCGTCAGGCCGATTTCCTTAATCTTTCTTCATAGGACATTCCCCTTAGCTCTGGAACTAACCTTGTTGCAAACCTTTGTACTTTCTCTAGTTTCTTGACGTGCTTTATCAAGTGCGGGTTCCAAACAGGTGCTGCATACTCCAGTATGGGCCTGACATACACGGTGTACAGTGTCTTGAATGATTCCTTACTAAGGTATCGGAATGCTGTTTCAGGTTTGCCAGGCGCCCATATGCTGCAGCAGTTATCTGATTGATGTGTGCTTCCGGAGACATGCTCGGTGTTATACTCACCCCAAGATCTTTCTCCTTGAGTGAGGTTTGCAGTCTTTGTCCACCTAGCCTATACTCTGTCTGCGGTCTTCTGTGCCCTTCCCTATCTTCATGACTTTGCATTTGGCAGGATTAAATTCGAGAAGCCATTTGCTGGACCAGGTGTCCAGTCTGTCCAGGTCTCTTGAAGTCCTGCCTGGTCCTCATCAGATTTAATTCTCCTCATTAACTTCACATCATCTGCAAACAGGGACACTTCTGAGTCTAACCCTTCCGTCATGTCGTTCACATATACCAAAAATAGCACTGGTCCTAAGACCGACCCCTGTGGGACCCGCTCGTCACAGGTGCCCACTGTGATACATCATTACGTACCATGACTCGTTGTTGCCTCCCTGTCAGGTATTCTCTGATCCATTGCAGTGCCCTTCCTGTTATATGCGCCTGATGCTCTAGCTTCTGCACTAATCTCTTGTGAGGAACTGTGTCAAAGGCCTTCTTGCAGTCCAAGAAGATGCAATCAACCCACCCCTCTCTCTCTTGTCTTACTTCTGTTATTTTATCATAAAACTCCAGAAGGTTTGTGACACAGGATTTGCCTTCCGTGAATCCGTGCTGGTTGGCATTTATACTCCTGTTCCGTTCCAGGTGCTCCACCACTCTCCTCCTGATAATCTTCTCCATAATTTTGCATACTATACACGTCAATGACACAGGTCTATAGTTTAGTGCCTCTTTTCTGTCTCCTTTTTTGAAAATGGGAACTACATTTGCTGTCTTCCATACCTCAGGTAGTTGCCCAGTTTCCAGGGATGTGTTGAAGATTGTGGTAAGTGGTACACACAACATATCTGCTCCCTCTCTAAGGACCCATGGAGAGATGTTGTCCGGTCCCATTGCCTTTGAGGTATCGATGTCCCTTAGCAGTTTCTTTACCTCCTCCTCATCTGTATGTATGTCGTCCAACACTTGTTGGTGTATTCCTTGTTGGTGTCCCCATCTGGTCTGTCCCCCCAGAGTCCTTCCTGTCTCTACTGTAAATACTTCCTTAAATCTCGTGTTGAGCTCCTCACATACCTCTTGATCGTTTCTTGTGAGTTCCCCACCTTCTTTCCTCAGCCTTATCACCTGGTCCTTGACTGTTGTCTTCTTCCTAATGTGGCTATACAGCAGTTTCGGGTCAGATTTGACTTTCGATGCTATGTCGTTTTCATACTGTCTCTGGGCCTCCCTCCTTATCTGTGCATACTCGTTTCTGGCTCTTCTACTAATCTCCTTGTTTTCCTGGGTCCTATGCCTCCTGTACCTTTTCCATTCTCTGTTGCACTTAGCTTTTGCCTCCCTACACCTTCGGGTAAACCAAGGACTCGTCTTGGTCTTCCTATTATTTCTGTTTCCCTTGGGAACAAAACTTTCCTCTGCCTCCTTGCACTTTGTTGCCACATATTCCATCATCTCGTTTACTGATTTTCCTACCATTTCTCTGTCCCACTGAACCTCCTGCAGGAAGTTTCTCATACCTGTGTAGTCCCCCCTTTTGTAGTTTGGCCTGTCCCCTTCAGTTCCTGTTCCCTTCTCCACTTGTAACTCTACTATATAGTCAAAACTCAGAACCACATGATCGCTAGCTCCAAGGGGCCTCTCGTAAGTGATGTCCTCGATGTCTGAACTGCTCAGGGTGAACACAAGATCCAGTCTTGCTGGCTCATCCTCCCCTCTCTCTCTGGTTGTGTCCCTGACATGTTGATGCATGAGGTTTTCAAGTACCACATGTGTGTGTGTGTGTGTGTGTGTGTGTGTGCGTGTGTGTGTGTACTCACCTAATTGTGGTTGCAGGAGTCGAGACTCAGCTCCTGTCCCCGCCTCTTCACTGATCGCTACTAGGTCCTCTCTCTCTCTCTCTGCTTCCTGAGCTTTGTCATACCTCGTCTTAAAGCTATGTATGGTTCCTGCCTCCACTACATCACTTGCTAGGCTATTCCACTTCCTGACGACTCTGTGACTGAAGAAGTACATCCTAACATTCCTGTGACTCGTCTGAGTCTTCAGCTTCCAATTGTGACCCCTTGTTTCTGTGTCCCATCTCTGGAACATCCTGTCTCTGTCCACCGTGTCTATTCCACGCAGTATTTTGTATGTCGTTATCATGTCTCTCCTGACCCTCCTGTCCTCCAGTGTCGTCAGACCGATTTCCGACCTTTCTTCGTAGGACATTGCCTTAGCTCTGGAACCAGCCTTGTTGCAAACCTTTGCAATTTCTCTAATTTCTTGATGTGTTTGACCAGGTGTGGGTTCCAAACTGGTGCTGCATACTCCAGTATGGGCCTGACATACACAGTGTATAAAGTCTTGAATGATTCCTTACTGAGGTACCGGAACGCTATTCTCAAGTTTGCCAAGCGCCCATGTGCCGCAGCAGTTATCTGGTTAATGTGTGCTTCTGGCGATGTACTCAGTATTATACTCACTCCTAGATCTTTCTCCTTGAGTGAGGTTTGCAGCCTTTGGCCTCCTAGCCTATACTCTGTCTGCGGTTTTCTTTGACCTCCTCCGATCTTAATTACTTTACATTTGGCGGGGTTAAATTCTAGGAGCCAGTTGTGTGTGTGTGTGTGTGTGTGTGTGTGTGTGTGTGTGTGTGTGTGTGTGTGTGTGTACTCACCTAATTGTACTCACCTAATTGTGGTTGCAGGGGTCGATACTCAGCTCGTGGCCCCGCCTCTTCACTGATCGCTACTAGGTCCTCTCCCTCTCTGCTTCCTGAGCTTTGTCATGCCTCTTCTTAAAACTATGTATGGTTCCTGCCTCCACTACTTCACTTGCTAGGCTATTCCACTTCCTGACGACTCTATGACTGAAGAAATACTTCCTAACGTCCCTGTGACTCGTCTGAGTCTTCAGCTTCCAGTTGTGACCCCTTGTTTCTGTGTCCCCTCTCTGGAACATCGTATCTATGTCCACCTCGTCTATTCCCAGCAGTATCTTGTATGTCGTTATCATGTCTCCCATGACCCTTCTGTCCTCCAGTGTCGTCAGTCCGATTTCCCTCAACCTTTCCTCGTACGACATTCCCCTGAGCTCTGGGACTAGACTTGTTGCAAACCTTTGTACTTTCTCTAACTTTTTGACGTGCTTGACCAGGTGTGGGTTCCAGACTGGTGCTGCATACTCCAGTATGGGCCTAACATACACAGTGTACAGTGTCTTGAACGATTCCTTATTAAGGTATCGGAACGCTATTCTCAGGTTTGCCAGGCGCCCGTATGCTGCAGCAGTTATTTGGTTGATGTATGCCTCCGGTGACGTGCTCGGTGTGTGTGTGTGTGTGTGTGTGTGTGTGTGTGTGTGTGTGTGTGTGTGTGTTGTGTGTGTGTGTGTGTGTGTGTGTGTGTGCGTGTGTGTGTGTGTGTGTATGTGTGTGTGTGTGTGTATAAGCAGCTTATACACGCTTGTGTACACGAGGGGCATCAGGATCAGTCTAGCAACCAGGAGGCCTGGTTTGGGACCAGATAGCGGGGGCAGTGACCCCCGGAAGGGGCTATACGTTACCATGCCTGTACATTATATGTGTACATCGTACACGTGTGTCTACATTCATGGTGTATGTCGCGCGTGTGCATCATGTGTGTGTGTACATTATGTACCCTCCTATTTGTGAGTGCAGAGGTTAAGTTTAAGCTCCTGGCCCCGTTTCTCGCTGGCCACAACTGGGTTCACTCTCGAGGCTGTTTGAGACCCATCATACCTATTCTTAAAACTGCATGGATCCCGCCACTTCCATCTCATTGTCTCGGACGCTCCACTTCCAAACATCCCCGTGACTCATCTGTGACCACGTGTACCTGAGACCACGTGTACCTGAGACCACGTGTACCTGAGACCACGTGTACCTGAGACCACGTGTACCTGAGACCACGTGTACCTGAGACCACGTGTACCTGAGACCACGTGTACCTGAGACCACGTGTACCTGAGACCACGTGTACCTGAGACCACGTGTACCTGAGACCACGTGTACCTGAGATCACGTGTACCTGAGATCTGTCTATTCCTCTCAGTATTTTGTATGTCGTAATCATGTCACCCCTGGCCATTTTGTCCTTTTAGGTCGTCAGGTTTAGCTCCGCTAACCTCTCTCATGGCTCAGACATCTCAGCTTGTCAGAGCAGTGTGGATTCCCACACTCAGCTTCCGGCGTGGCGTTATCGCTAATCAGTTATTTATCAATTAACCTGACTTTGTAAGTGGGCTTAGAAATCCCACTCCACTTATTTTCTTTCACTATATTTCATTTTGTGTTACTCACCCACTCACTACTGTGACCAGCAGAAACGTTATTATCTGTAAAAAAAAAAAATGATCTATTGGAAGGTGTGACCCGTTGGAAGGTGTGGCCCCTGTTCTTCAGTAAGAGTCAGAGTGTGTGTGTAGGATCTCCACCATCACACGAGCATCCCCTCCACCAGCACCACCTCCACCACCCCTCCACCACCACCACCATCCTCCACCACCACCACCTCCACCACCACCACCTCCACCACCACCACCACCACCCCTCCACCACCACCACCATCATCACCACCACCACCACCACCTCCACCACCACACCTCCACCACCACCACCACCTCCACCACCTCCACCATCACCACCACCACCACCACCTCCACCAGCACCACCTCCACCACCCCTCCACCACCACCACCATCAGGTGGTGGGTCAGGTGGTGTAGGTCAGGTGGTGTGGGTCAGGTGGTGTAGGTCAGGTGGTTTAGGTCAGGTGGTGTAGGTCAGGTGGTGTAGGTCAGGTGGTTTAGGTAAGGTGGTGTAAGTCAGATGGTATAGGTCAGGTGGTGTAGGTCAGGTGGTGTAGGTCAGGTGGTGTAGGTCAGGTGGTGTAGGTCAGGTGGTGTAGGTCAGGTGGTGTAGGTCAGGTGGTGTAGGTCCAGGTGGTGTAGGTCAGGTGGTGTAGGTCAGGTGGTTGTAGGTCAGGTGGTGTAGGTCAGGTGGTGTAGGTCAGGTGGTGTGGGTCAGGTGGTGTAGGTCAGGTGGTGTAGGTCAGGTGGTGTAGGTCAGGTGGTGTGGGTCAGGTGGTTTAGGTCAGTGGTGTAGGTCAGGTGGTGTAGGTCAGGTGGTGTAGGTCAGGTGGTGTAGTCAGGTGGTGTAGGTCAGGTGGTGTAGGTCAGGTGGTGTAGGTCAGGTGGTGTAGGTCAGGTGGTGTAGGTCAGGTGGTTTAGGTCAGGTGGTGTAGGTCAGGTGGTGTAGGTCAGGTGGTGTAGGTCAGGTGGTGTAGGTCAGGTGGTGTAGGTCAGGTGGTGTAGGTCAGGTGGTGTGGGTCAGGTGGTGTAGGTCAGGTGGTGTAGGTCAGGTGGTGTAGGTCAGGTGGTGTAGGTCAGGTGGTGTAGGTCAGGTGGTGTAGGTCAGGTGGTTTAGGTCAGGTGGTGTAGGTCAGGTGGTGTAGGTCAGGTGGTGTAGGTCAGGTGGTGTAGGTCAGGTGGTGTAGGTCAGGTGGTGTAGGTCAGGTGGTGTAGGTCAGGTGGTGTAGGTCAGGTGGTGTAGGTCAGGGTGTGTAGGTCAGGTGGTGTAGGTTCAGGTGGTGTAGGTCAGGTGGTGTAGGTCAGGTGGTGTAGGTCAGGTGGTGTAGGTCAGGTGGTGTAGGTTCAGGTGGTGTAGGTCAGGTGGTGTAGGTCAGGTGGTGTAGGTCAGGTGGTGTAGGTCAGGTGTGTAGGTCAGGTGGTTTAGGTCAGGTGGTGTAGGTCAGGTGGTGTAGGTCAGGTGGTGTAGGTCAGGTGGTGTAGGTCAGGTGGTGTAGGTCAGGTGGTGTAGGTCAGGTGGTGTAGGTCAGGTGTGTAGGTCAGGTGGTGTAGGTCAGGTGGTGTAGGTCAGGTGGTGTAGGTCAGGTGGTGTAGGTCAGGTGGTTTAGGTCAGGTGGTGTAGGTCAGGTGGTGTAGGTCAGGTGGTGTAGGTCAGGTGGTGTAGGTCAGGTGGTGTAGGTCAGGTGGTGTAGGTCAGGTGGTGTAGGTCAGGTGGTGTAGTCAGGTGGTTTAGGTCAGGTGGTGTAGGTCAGGTGGTGTAGGTCAGGTGGTTTATGGTCAGGTGGTGTAGGTCAGGTGGTGTAGGTCAGGTGGTTTAGGTCAGGTGTGTGAGGTCAGGTGGCGTAGGTCAGGTGGTGTAGGTCAGGTGGTGTAGGTCAGGTGGTATAGGTCATGTGGTGTAGGTCAGGTAGTATAGGTCAGGTGGCGTAGGTCAGGTGGTATAGGTCAAGTGGTGTAGGTCAGGTGGTGTAGGTCAGGTGGTGTAGGTCAGGTGGTGTAGGTCAGGTGGTGTAGGTCAGGTGGTGTAGGTCAGGTGGTGTAGGTCAGGTGGTGTAGGTCAGGTGTATAGGTCAGGTGGTGTAGGTCAGGTAGTGTAGGTCAGGTAGCGTAGGTCAGGTGGTATAGGTCAAGTGGTGTAGATCAGGTGGTGTAGGTCAGGTGGTGTAGGTCAGGTGGTGGTAGGTTAGGTGGTATAGGCCAGGTGGTGTAGGCCAGGCAGTGAAGGTCATGTGGTGTTGGTTAGGTAATGTAGGTCAGGTGGTGTAGGCCAGGTAGTGTAGGTCAGGCGGTGTAGGTCAGGTGGCGTAGGCCAGGTGGCGTAGGCCAGGTGGTGCAGGTGGCAATGATTTCGTCGATGAAATAGCGACAGCGGTGAAAGTTACTAATGTATATAGTAAGCAAAGGTAGGGCGGAGAACCCCTGGAGGGAGGAAGGGAGGGGGAGGGAGAGAGACGGAGAAGAGAGGGAGAAAGGGGGAAGGGAGAGAGACGGAGAAGAGAGGGAGAAAGGGGGAGGGACAGAGACGGAGAAGAGAGGGAGAAAGGGGGGAGGGAGAGAGTACACGGCAGAGCAGACAGCAGACACCGTGGGGTATCTGCTTAGACGGACCATCTGTTACTGTTTGGATGAACAGTTATCTGTTATCATATACGGGCGTTTCAGGCCACGGTAGTAAAGCGGAAGGCTCTCTCCCTAGCCTCCAGCCACTGTCGGCATGAGAGGTAAAAGCATGTCACACCATTTTCGGAACTACAACTACAACTACTTCAACTACTACTTCTACAACAACTACCACTACTACAACAACAACAACTACTACTAAAATCGTAACTACTCTTTATTCCACTGCCACCCTTAGAGCTGTCCGTACTAGATAGTTCTACTCTAGTCCAAGACTGATGGACTAAACACATCGACTTCAGGGACTGATTACCTCAAACTCCTCCTCGTCTTTCACCGTTCTTCTCTGTATTGAACTGAAGAAGTCACTGGCTGGCGAAACATTTCCTCCGTAAACATTCCCAGTGTTGCAAAAGTTGCTTATTCTTCAGCTTGTCGGCTTTCCAAAAAATTTGATCCATCAATCCATCTGTCATCAATCCCCTCAATTGATCTATTAATCCATCTGTCATCAATCCCCTCACTTGATCTATTAATCCATCTGTCATCAATCCCCTCACTTGATCTATTAATCCATCTGTCATCAATCCCCTCACTTGATCTATTAATCCATCTGTCATCAATCCCCTCATTGATCTATTAATCCATCTGTCATCAATCCCCTCACTTGATCTATTAATCCATCTGTCATCAATCCCCTCACTTGATCTATTAATCCATCTGTCATCAATCCCCTCACTTGATCTATTAATCCATCTGTCATCAATCCCCTCACTTGATCTATTAATCCATCTGTCATCAAATCCCCTCACTTGATCTATTAATCCATCTGTCATCAATCCCCTCATTGATCTATTAATCCATCTGTCATCAATCCCCTCACTTGATCTATTAATCCATCTGTCATCAATCCCCTCACTTGATCTATCAATCCATCTGTCATCAATCCCCTCACTTGATCTATCAATCCATCTGTCATTAATCCCCTCACTTGATCTATCAATCCATCTGTCATCAATCCCCTCACTTGATCTATTAATCCATCTGTCATCAATCCCCTCACTTGATTCATCAATCAATCTGTCATCACCCCTTACTTGATCCATCAATCCATCTGTCATCACCCGTCACTTGATCCATCAATCCATCTGTCGTCAACCTTCACTTGATCCATCAATCCATCTGTCATCACCCGTCACTTGATCCATCAATCCATCTGTCGTCAACCTTCACTTGATCCATCAATCCATCTATCATCAACCCTCACTTGATCCATCAATCCATCTATCATCAACCCTCACTTGATCCATCAATCCATCTATCATCAACCCTCACTTGATCCATCAATCCATCTGTCATCATCCCCTCACTTGATCCATCAATCCATCTATCATCAACCCTCACTTGATCCATCAATCCATCTATCATCAACCCTCACTTGATCCATCAATCCATCTGTCATCACCTTCACTTGATCCATCAATCCATCTGTCATCACCCCTAACTTGATCCATCCATCCATCTATCATCAACCCTCACTTGATCCATCAATCCATCTGTCATCAATCCCCCTCACTTGATCCGTCAATCCATCTTTCATCACCCCTCACTTGATCCATCAATCCATCTAACATCAACCCTCACTTGATCCATCAATCCATCTGTCATCATCCCCTCACTTGATCCATTCAATCCATCTGCATCACCCCTCACTTGATCCATCAATCCATCTGACATCACCCTCACTTGATCCATCAATCCATCTATCATCACCCCTCACTTGATCCATCAATCCATCTAACATCAACCCTCACTTGATCCATCAATCCACCTGTCATCATTCCCTCACTTGATCCATCAATCCATCTGCCATCACCCTCACTTGATCCATCAATCCATCTGACATCACCCCCCACTTGATCCATCAATCCATCTATCATCAACCCTCACTTGATCCATCAAGCCATCTAACATCAACCCTCACTTGATCCATCAATCCATCTGTCATCAATCCCCTCACTTGATCTATCAATCCATCTGTCATCACCCCTCACTTGATACATCAATCCATCTATCATCAACCCTGACTTGATCCATCAATCCATCTATCATCAACCCTCACTTGATCCATCAATCCATCTGTCATCATCCCCTCACTTGACCCATCAATCCATCTGCCATCACCCTCACTTGATCCATCAATCCATCTGTCATCACCCCTCACTTGATCCATCAATCCAGCTGTCATCACCCCTCACTTGATCCATCAATCCATCCGTCATCAATCCCCCTCACTTGATCCATCAATCCATCTGTCATCAATCCCCCTCACTTGATCCATCAATCCATCTATCATCACCCCTCACTTGATCCATCAACCCATCTATTATCAACCCTCACTTGATCCATCAATCCATCTATCATCAACCCTTACTTGATCCATCAATCCATCTATCATCAACCCTCATTGATCCATCAATCCATCTGTCATCAATCCCTCACTTGATCCATCAATCCATCTATCATCAACCCTCACTTGATCCATCAATCCATCTATCATCAACCCTCACTTGATCCATCAATCCATCTGTCATCAATCCCCTCACTTGATCCATCAATCCATCTGTCATCATCCCTCACTTGATCTATCAATCCATCTATCATCACCCCTCACTTGATCCATCAATCCATCTATCATCAACCCTCACTTGATCCATCAATCCATCTGTCATCATCCCCTCACTTGATCCATCAATCCATCTGCCATCACCCTCACTTGATCCATCAATCCATCTGTCATCACCCTTCACTTGATCCATCAATCCAGCTGTCATCACCCCTCACTTGATCCATCAATCCATCTGTCATCAATCCCCCTCACTTGATCCATCAATCCATCTGTCATCAATCCCCCTCACTTGATCCATCAATCCATCTATCATCACCCCTCACTTGATCCATCAATCCATCTATCATCAACCCTCACTTGATCCATCAATCCATCTGTCATCAATCCCCCTCACTTGATCCATCAATCCATCTGTCATCAATCCCCCTCACTTGATCCATCAATCCATCTATCATCACCCCTCACTTGATCCATCAATCCATCTATCATCAACCCTCACTTGATCCATCAATCCATCTATCATCAACCCTCACTTGATCCATCAATCCATCTATCATCAACCCTCACTTGATCCATCAATCCTATGTCATCATCCCTCACTTGATCCATCAATTCATCTATCATCAACCTCACTTGATCCATCAATCCATCTATCATCAACCCTCACTTGATCCATCAATCCATCTGTCATCATCCCCTCACTTGATCCATCAATTCATCTATCATCACCCCTCACTTGATCCATCAATCCATCTGCCATCACCCCCTCACTTAATCCATCAATCCATCTATCATCAACCCTCACTTGATCCATCATCCATCTATCATCACCCCTCACTTGATCCATCAATCCATCTATCATCAACCCTCACTTGATCCATCAATCCATCTATCATCAACCCTCACTTGATCCATCAATCCATCTGTCATCATCCCCTCACTTGATCCATCAATCCATCTGCCATCACCCTCACTTGATCCATCAATCCATCTGTCATCACCCCTCACTTGATCCATCAATCCAGCTGTCATCACCCCTCACTTGATCCATCAATCCATCTGTCATCAATCCCCCTCACTTGATCCATCAATCCATCTGTCATCAATCCCCTTCACTTGATCCATCAATCCATCTGTCATCAATCCCCCTCACTTGATCCATCAATCCATCTATCATCCCCTCACTTGATTCATCAATCCATCTATCATCACCCCTCACTTGATCCGTCAATCCATCTATCATCAACCCTCACTTGATCCATCAATCCATCTATCATTAACCCTCACTTGATCCATCAATCCATCTGTCATCAACCCTCACTTGATCCATCAATCCATCTATCAACCCTCACTTGATCCATCAATCCATCTATCTTCAACCCTCACTTGATCCATCAATCCATCTATCATCAACCCTCACTTGATCCATCAATCCATCTATCATCACCCCTCACTTGATCCATCAATCCATCTATCATCAACCCTCACTTGATCCATCAATCCATCTATCATCACCCCTCACTTGATCCATCAATCCATCTATCATCACCCCTCACTTGATCCATCAATCCATCTATCATCACCCATCACTTGATCCATCAATCCATCTATCATCACCCCTCACTTCCTACAATGTTTATAGCTCCCACGAAATTTAAAAAAAAAAAAAACAGAGATGTGCAGACGATACAAACTCGATAATATATAAAAAAGAATGAAATCCCGTTTGCCAATATCCCCATTAATCTAATATTCTTAATGTAAAATTATTACACGGAATCGTAAAAATACGAGTATAAGGAAGCCACGGTACGGGTGGGGTTCTAACCCATGGCAAGTGAGCGGTAAAACGCCAGGTCACAGTGGTGGCCCATGCTAACCTCCCTATGGTGTATAAATGTATCTAGTTAGATGAATCTTATTGTTGCCATCTGGCCCAGTGGCTAATGCACTGCTCTGAAGTTTTACGACTCAATTGCCATGGATTCTAACCCCCATGGAGAGAGAGAGAGAAAGATAGAGAGAAAGAGAGAAACTGAACCTTATGCAACACTGGGGGATGTATAACAGTGTTCCCAGAAGACATGGTAATTGAGTCTGCTCTGTGTCTGCGAGACTCTCTCACCTGACGTAACCAGATGCTCAGCCGTGACCACAGTCACCTCAGTACACACTCCACGGTAGATCTAGTCATAGATACTCCTGACCTTACTTGGTACACACACACACACACACACACACACACACACACACACACACACACACACACACACACATGCACACAGCGAGAGAGCGGATCTAGTAGCGACCAGTGAAGAGCGGGGGCCAGCAGCTATGAATCGAACCGTGCAACTGCAATTAGGTGAGCACACACTCCTGTGACAGCTTAGACATATAAGCAACATCTATGTATCTCTATTTTCAGACATTTCGCCAACAGTGACTTTATCAACACAAAAGGCTTAGCTGAGGGACTGATTTCCTCACGTTTTGTGTATAGTTCTACAGTCTTCACATTATGACCTTGTATTATATTAATAAAATCACTGGACGGCGAAAAATCTACAAAGACACCCAGATGTCGCTTAGATGTTTAATTCTTTATCTTGTCATGTACAACACACGCTCGTCGTGTCCAGAGGAACAGGAATAAACGAGAGACTTAAAGACATTCTGAGAAAGATGACGACGAATTTGCGTACACTGGTCGTCGGTGACCAGTTGACCAGCGATGGAAGGTTGTTGACGGCTGACGCACTGCGTCTGTGCAGGCTGGGACAAGTGTAACAACACCACGACCAATTTTGATGCAAAGGGTGAGACGTCTCAGAGAGTATGAGTGTTGATGAGAGACGAGGAAGAGGGACTTGAAGATGGGTTATTATTATTATTATTATTATTATTATTATGATCATTATTATTTATTATTAATTATTATTATTTATTATTATTATTATTTTCATTATTATTTATTTATGTATGTATGATGTGGGTCGCTCAACGCAAGGAGTAGTGGAGGCTCGATCCTCCGTCAGGGTGTAGGAGAAAAGGTAGTCGGTCACGTCCAATCAAATATTCGTCTGTACAGTCATAACTTTACACGGGTAAGTCTCTTAAAATAAATATTTCGTAAACAAATGCCTGCATCATATCTAGAAAAATTAAGATGAAGTAAGTTCGTCTGTATGTTCAGATTCTTCAGATATTATTACCCTGAGTGAATCTTACCTGGATATAATTACCTGACACCTGTATGAGTCTTACCTGGATATAATTACCTGACACCTGTACTAACCATGACTGCTTACAGTGTTACAATAGCACAAGAGCCAGAGGCCATTTAATTAAAATCAGTTACCAAGTTTTTGAAAATTAAAAGACCACAGTATCGTGCCTCGAATAATTGAAAGTTAATCCACACTTTGGAGACCTAACTTCAGTTTACGTTTCAGCTCAGACCATCCAAAAGTCGTGGTTTCGTTGAAAGAAGCCTTCACAGGGAATTTCAAAACGACCAAGGGATAGTATGTGACACAAAGGTCTCTCTCACATACTGTACAAAGTTGTTACTCAACTATGGCAGTGTGAATCAAGCATAATTCCATTCTTATTAGGGTTATCAAGGCTTATTCCTTGGGTAACATTGATAATGAGTTGAGAGAATATTTCTGTTAGTGGATTTGACCTTGACAAGGACCTACCAAGTATAGGCCAGTAGGCCTGTTACAGTGTTCCTCCTTTCTTATGATCTTATGTTCATGCAAACTGTTTGATGTTTGAGGTGAAGGTTTGATCCTCTGTCGACTAATCACCACCCAGTCTGACCCGTCAGCAGGCTGCTGGTGTAGATAAATTTCTTAATCCTGCAACGTTGCCTTTGCGATTTACGAGGCCTGGTCTGAGACCGAGTCGCGGGGGTGATGCCTTCGGAACCATTCACAGAGGTAACATGTACACTGACGATAAAACCTAATTCTTGGAGACACACTGTAAGACGCTGGGTGACCGTTGATAGAAAAATAAACAGAGAGTTATCCCACTGAAATATATAACAGCGTATGTTGCATCGCTGTGCCAACTTTTATAATAACATCAGCATTTGTAAGATGAATTGTTGATAAATTAGACACATGTGCAACATGTGCGAAGAATTCCTAAGTATCTTAATACTTAGGAATTCTTCGCTTGCCTAATTCTTGGGCACGACCTACTTCCACATTGAACAAATGTGACACGACCTATGACTGCTGCACCTCTCCTGCCATACGGTTTATAAGCTCCTTCTCCGCTGATATGCCGTATTCTATTCAAGACTGATGGACTGAACACATCGCCTCAAGGTTGAGGGACTGATTACCTCATTCTCCCCCTGTTCTTCAAGTTTCTCCTACGTACGGACTGATGAAGCCACTGTGTGGCGAAACGTTTCCTCAATATAGATACCCAAGAGTTGCACATGTGTCTAATTTATCAACATGTCGGTTCTCTGAACCATTCATCTACAAGATGAATTGTATTCTAACTCCAAATACCCCCCAGGTCATATTCCACCACTGGTGGCTCTCACAAGTTGACCGCCAGGTCATATTCCACCACTGGTGGCTCTCACAAGTTGACCGCCAGGTCATATTCCACCACTGGCGGCTCTCACAAGTTGACCGCCAGGTCATATTCCACCACTGGCGGCTTTTACAAATCCCATTTCCTGAATACTGAAAGCTGTAACAAGCTAAGAGGTGACCAAAAAGAAATGGACTGATAAAAACTAGTAATCAGACTGGATAACCGAGCAACTAGCTGAGATAACAGGGCAGACAGGTAATTCATAATAATATATTTGAAATTGAACGGTAAACCCGACGACAAATCTAACTACAAATTCAAAGAGAAAGCTAGAGAGATTGAGACAGAAAATGCTAAACGAGAATTTGAGAATTACACACACGATAAACGCTAATATTAAAATATTTGAAACGATCTTAAGGTTGACTAAAAGATGAAAGCTGTGATAAGACATTTAACTTTGAACAATTGTTGAGTGTCTCGTAGTAACAAGGAAATAATTTTTAATACTGAACACAGCCCTTACCATGAGAGAGAGGGGTTGAACACAGCCCTTACCATGAGAGAGAGAGGTTGAACACAGCCCTTACCATGAGAGAGAGGGGTTGAACACAGCCCTTACCATGAGAGAGAGGGGTTGAACACAGCCCTTACCATGAGAGAGAGGGGTTGAACACAGCCCTTACCATGAGAGAGAGGGGTTGAACACAGCCCTTACCATGAGAGAGAGGGGTTTGAACACAGCCCTACCATGAGAGAGAGGGGTTGAACACAGCCCTTACCATGAGAGAGAGGGTGAACACAGCCCTTACCATGAGAGAGAGGGTTTGAATACAGCCCTTACCATGAGAGAGAGGGGTTGAACACAGCCCTTACCATGAGAGAGAGGGGTTGAACACAGCTCTTACCATGAGAGAGAGGGGTTGAACACAGCCCTTACCATGAGAGAGAGGGTTTGAATACAGCCCTTACCATGAGAGAGAGGGGTTGAACACAGCCCTTACCATGAGAGAGAGGGGTTGAACACAGCTCTTACCATGAGAGAGAGGGGTTGAACACAGCCCTTACCATGAGAGAGAGGGTTTGAATACAGCCCTTACCATGAGAGAGAGGGTTGAAACAGCCCTTACCATGAGAGAAAGGGGTTGAACACAGCCCTTACCATGAGAGAGAGGGGTTGAACACAGCCCTTACCATGAGAGAGAGGGGTGAACACAGCCCTTACCATGAGAGAGAGGGGTTGAACACAGCCTTACCATGAGAGAGAGGGTTTGAATACAGCCCTTACCATGGAGAGAGAGGGGTTGAACACAGCCCTTACCATGAGAGAGAGGGGTTGAACACAGCTCTTACCATGAGAGAGAGGGGTTGAACACAGCCCTTACCATGAGAGAGAGGGTTTGAATACAGCCCTTACCATGAGAGAGAGGGGTTGAACACAGCCCTTACCATGAGAGAGAGGGGTTTGAACACAGCTCTTACCATGAGAGAGAGGGGTTGAAACACAGCCCTTACATGAGAGAGAGGGTTTGAATACAGCCCTTACCATGAGAGAGAAGGGTTGAACACAGCCCTTACCATGAGAGAGAGGGTTTGAATACAGCCCTTACCATGAGAGAGAGGGGTTGAACACAGTCCTTACCATGAGAGAGAGGGGTTGAACACAGCTCTTACCATGAGAGAGAGGGGTTGAACACAGCCCTTACCATGAGAGAGAGGGTTTGAATACAGCCCTTACCAATGAGAGAGAGGGGTTGAACACAGCCCTTACATGAGAGAGAGGGGTTGAACACAGCTCTTACCATGAGAGAGAGGGGTTGAACACAGCCCTTACCATGAGAGAGAGGGGTTGAACACAGCTCTTACCATGAGAGAGAGGGGTTGAACACAGCTCTTACCATGAGAGAGTGGGGTTGAACACAGCCCTTACCATGAGAGAGAGGGGTTGAACACAGCTCTTACCATGAGAGAGAGGGGTTGAACACAGCTCTTACCATGAGAGAGTGGGGTTGAACACAGCCCTTACCATGGGAGAGAGGGGTTGAACACAGTCCTTACCATGAGAGACAGGATTTGAACACAACCCTTACCATGAGAGAGAGGGGTTGAACACAGCCCTTACCATGAGAGACAGGGTTTGAACACAGCCCTTACCATGAGAGAGAGGGGTTGAACACAGCCCTTACCATGAGAGAGAGGGGTTGAACACAGTCCTTACCATGAGAGAGAGAGGGGTTGAACACAGCCCTTATCATGAGAGACAGGATTTGAACACAGCCTTTACCATGAGAGAGAGGGGTTGAACACAGCCCTTACCATGAGAGAGAGGGGTTGAACACAGCCCTTACCTTGAGAGACAGGATTTGAACACAGCCCTTACCATGAGAGAGAGGGGTTGAACACAGCCCTTACCATGAGATACAGGATTTGAACACAGTCCTTACCATGAGAGAGAGGGGTTGAACACAGCCCTTACCATGAGATACAGGATTTGAACACAGCCCTTACCATGAGAGAGAGGGGTTGAAAACAGCCATTACCATGAGAGACAGGATTTGAACACAGTCCTTACCATGAGAGAGAGGGGTTGAACACAGCCCTTACCATGAGAGACAGGATTTGAACACAGCCCTTACCATGAGAGAGAGGGGTTGAACACAGCCCTTACCATGAGAGACAGGATTTGAACACAGCCCTTACCATGAGAGAGAGGGGTTGAACACAGCCCTTACCGTGAGAGAGAGGGGTTGAACACAGCTCTTACCACGAGAGACAGGGTTTGAACGCAGCCCTTACCATGAGAGAGAGGGGTTGAACACAGCCCTTACCGTGAGAGACAGGGTTTGAACACAGCCCTTACCATGAGAGAGAGGGGTTGAACACAATCCTTACCATGAGAGAGAGGGGTTGAACATAGTCCTTACCATGAGAGAGAGGGGTTGAACACAGCCCTTATCATGAGAGACAGGGTTTGAATACAGCCCTTACCATGAGAGAGAGAGGGGTTGAACACAGTCCTTACCATGAGAGAGAGGGGTTGAACACAGTCCTTACCATGAGAGAGAGGGGTTGAACACAGCCCTTACCATGAGAGACAGGGTTTGAATACAGCCCTTACCATGAGAGAGAGAGGGGTTGAACACAGCCCTTACCATGAGAGAGAGAGGGGTTGAACACAGCCCTTACCATGAGAGAGAGGGGTTGAACACAGCCCTTACCATGAGAGAGAGGGGTTGAACACAGCCCTTACCATGAGAGAGAGAGGGGTTGAACACAGCCCTTACCATGAGAGAGAGGGGTTGAACACAGCCCTTACCATGAGAGAGAGGGGTTGAACACAGCCCTTACCATGGGAGAGAGGGGTTGAACACAGTCCTTACCATGAGAGACAGGGGTTGAACACAGCCCTTACCATGAGAGAGAGGGGTTGAACACAGTCCTTACCATGAGAGACAGGGGTTGAACACAGCCCTTACCATGAGAGAGAGGGGTTTGACACACAGTCCTTACCATGAGAGACAGGGGTTGAACACAGCCCTTACCATGAGAGACAGGGGTTGAACACAGCCCTTACCATGAGAGACAGGGGTTGAACACAGTCCTTACCATGAGAGAGAGGGGTTGAACACAGTCCTTACCATGAGAGACAGGGGTTGAACACAGCCCTTACCATGAGAGAGAGGGGTTGAACACAGTCCTTATCATGAGAGACAGGGGTTGAACACAGCCCTTACCATGAGAGAGAGAGGTTGAACACAGCCCTTACCATGAGAGACAGGGGTTGAACACAGTCCTTACCGTGAGAGACAGGGGTTGAACACAACCCTTACCATGAGAGAGAGGGGTTAAACACAGCCCTTACCATGAGAGAGAGGGGTTGAACACAGCCCTTACAATGAGAGACAGGGGTTGAACACAGCCCTTACAATGAGAGAGAGAGATTGAACACAGCCCTTACAATGAGAGACAGGGGTTGAACACAGCCCTTACAATGAGAGAGAGGGGTTGAACACAGCCCTTACCATGAAAGGGGACTGGATTTGAGTGGGACTTGTAGGCAAATGGTTCAGAGAACCGACAAGTTGATAAATTAGACACATGTGCAACACTTGGGTTTCTTTATTGTGGAAACGTTTCCCGTCTGGCGAAACGTTTCTATAATAAAGACACCCAAGTGTTGCACGAGTGGGACTTGCACATGAGTTAATAGGGTAATCAACCCTATTCCTTGGGTAGCACTGAAAATGGGTTGGGTAAATATTTTTGTTAGTGGGTTAGGATTTGAGAAGAACCTGCCTAGTATGGGCCAGTAGACCTGCTGTAGTGTTACTTCCTTTCTTCTGTTTTTATGACACATACATCCTCAGGCTAAGACTGCTTTTGTAGGACCAGGAAATAGCACTCAACGATTATATGAACTAACATTTTGACTTAATAATATACCTTAAAAAAAACCGCGGATTAACAAATACAACGAATTGGATGAACTTCTATTTAGAAGCATAACAAATCAAAACCTTAAAGTGTGTTATCACACGAGGCAATATTTAAAATATTAATAGAAAATGCAAAGTAAAAATGACTGGAAAGAAGAAAATATTACTCTAATATTTAAGAAGGAAGATACTCTCAAATGTATTGTACTGTATGACGCGCACAGTGATTCACAAACACGGAAAAATGACGTGAAACTCAGAGACAAAATGGGCAACACAAATGGGTGGGAAGATCTCTTTGCTGAATCACAGAAGACCTGAACACACTACTCTCTGAGGTTGCAAATACAATCACAATATTATCCTTTAAAATCCAGTTTGAGAAACACTTCTTAAATGCGGAGTTCAGCTAGACAGATCACTTTCATGGACTACCACGAAAGACCACTAGAACGTGGACCACTTTGAGCAAAACAAAAGTGGTAGTATAAGTAGTAGCAGCAGAAGTAGTGATATTATTACGAGCACAGGTGTAGTCTAGTGGCCTGCACACCTGGTTGTAGCAAGATAACCAAGGTAGTAACGAGGAACGAGTAAAAGGCAACAGAGAGTAAATATTTATATTTCCTTCACCAAACAGCAAGCAATAATGTGTACAATATACACAGAAGATATGTACAGAAAGGTACATTGAAAGCAAGAGACACGGTGAGAACTGCACACGACCAGACTTGGAGGTAAGTCTGCCAATGTTGCTTCATCAGTGTGCCTCATCGCTTCACAACTCTGGAGGACTTCCTTGTAATTGGCTGGTTGAACCAAGGTGCTAGCATAACGAAGGAAGGGGCCCCCACTCATTAAGCTCTTAGCACCTGGTTCGTCGGTCGGAAGGGCATGCTTAAATGGGTGTGTGACTTACGCTGAATACAGTGTAACATACTCCTAGCATGCCACAGATATCAAGAGTAGCAGGCGCAGTAGTAGGCGTAGATGAAGAGGTGGTAGCAGCAGTAGTACCTGTAGACCTAGTAACAAGAGTAGCAACTGTAGTGCAATCAATAATAGTAGTAGTAACTTGTAGTTGTATAAGTAATAGTAGTAAAAATATGTAGATGTACCAGTGATAGCAGTAGTAATATGAGAAATAGTAGTAGTAACAGTAGTAGCAGTTGTTGTTATTGTTGTTTATGCTGCTGGAGTCGTAGTAATACAGGTCAAAGTACAAACTCTACTTCTCTTTTTCCCATTAATATACAATCACATTTTTCAATATGCTAAGGTAATTCTCATCGGCCACTTGCTCATCTCAGCAGTGTGACAGGAAGGAGGGAAGGAAGAGAGCCTTTTGCTTTATTATTCAATTACAAGTATGTATACAGAAGTAGAGACAATATGTTAGTGTTCAAGAAATGACAGCTACGGTATATACACATTAAGATCTATTGTTCTGTGTCTTCTCCATGTATGCCTGTACACACACACACACACACACACACACACACACACACACATGACGAGTGGGGTCCCACAGGGGTCGGTCTTAGAACCAGTGCTATTTTTGGTATATGTGAATGACATGATGGAAGGGTTAGACTCAGAAGTGTTCCTGTTCGCAGACGACGTGAAGTTAATGAGGAGAATTAAATTAAATGAGGATCAGGCAGGACTTTAAAGAGACTTGGACAGGCTGGACACCTGGTTCAGCAACTGGCCAAATGCAAAGTCATGAAGATCGGGGAAGGGCAAAGAAGACCGCAGACAGAGTATAGGCTAGGTGGCCAAAGACTGCAAACCTCGCTCAAGGAGAAAGAGATCTTGGGGTGAGTATAACACCAAGCACGTCTCCGGAAGCACACATCAACCAGATAACTGCTGCAGCATGTGGGCGCCTGACGAACCTGAGAATAGCGTTCCCAAACGTGCCCATACCGCCTGACGTTCCCGTGTACGTCAGGCGGTACTGGAGTATGCAACACCAGTTTGGAACTCACACCGGGTCAAGCACGTCAAGAAATTAGAGAAAGTCAAAGGTTTGCGACAAGGTTAGTTCCAGAGGTATCGGACATGTCCTACGAAGAAAGGTTAAGGGAAATCGACCTGAGGACACTGGAGGACAGGAGGGTTAGGGGAGACATGACAACGACATGCAAAATACTGGAACAGACAAGATGAAGGAAGACAGGATGTTCCAGAGTAGTCAGGAAGTGGAACAGTCTGTCGAGTGATGTAGTGGAGGCAGGAACCATACATAGCTTTAAGACGAGGTATGATAAAGCTCATGGAGCAGGGAGAAAGAGGACCTAGTAGCGTTCAGTGAAGAGGCGGGGCCAGGAGCTGATTCTCGAAACCTGCAACCACAATTAGGTGAGTACAATTAGTTGAGTACAATTAGGTGAGTACAATTAGGTGAGTACAATTAGGTGAGTACAATTAGATGAGTACAATTAGGTGAGTATACACACACACTAAAAACAAAAATCAGGGGAAGAAAATGGAATACATTTTTTTACCTACACATTCTAAGAATTTATACTTTAAAGAACGTAACAAAATTCACTCTCCTCAAAAAAAAAAAAATTAATAATACAAAAAAACAAAGTGTTTTGAGGTGATCCTGGGCGGAGTGGACTCGCCTGCTCACTCCCTCACACTCCTGGCAACTGGGGTAGTTTCAAATTTAGGTTGGGTAGTTTCAAATTTAGGTTGGGGTAGTTTCAAATTTAGGTTGGATAAGTACATGAGTGGGAGGGGTTGGATTTGAGTGGGACTTGCACATCGGAGCTTGTTTCTTGGGTGGCATTGAAAGTTGGGTTGGTCAAATGTTTGTTAGTGGGATGAATTGTAAAGGACCTGCCTAGTATGGGCCAACAGGCCTGCTGCAGTGTTCCTCCTTTCTTATGTTCTTATGAAATCTTACAGAGGATTACAGTATTGACTCATGCTGACAGCTGGTCAAGGAAAATTGAGACGTTTGTGTTGGTATGAATGGGGTCAGTTTTAGGCAGTCATTAATGTGGTTTTTTTTTTCAACACGTCGGCCATCTCCCACCAAGGCAGGGTGACTCAAAAAAAAAAGTGTCTCTTTTTAACTTTAGTAATGTATACAGGAGAAGGGGTTACTAGCCCCTTGCTCCCGGCATTTTAGTCGCCTCTTACAACACGCATGACTTACGGAGGAAGAATTCCGTTCCACTTCCCCATGGAGATAAGAGGAAATGAATAAGAACTAGTAAGAAAATAGAGAAAACCCAGAGGAGTTTGTACATGCATATGCTTGTGAATACACGTGTAGTGTGATCTAAGTGTCAGAAGAAGTAACAAGACGCACCTGAAATTTTACATGTTTCTGAGACAGGAAAAAAATATTACAAATCCTAACACCGTGTAAAACAATTACAGGTTTCTGTTTTACACTCACTTGGCAAGACGATAGTACTTCCCTGGGCGGTTGCTGTCACCCACCCTACTACCTAAAATTATTATTATTATTATTATTACTATTCTGTGTGTGTGTGTGTCTGTCTGTCTGTCTGTCTGTCTGTCTCTCTCTCTCCTCTCTCTCCTCTCTTCTCTCTCTCTCTCTCTCTTTTCTCTCTCTCCTCTCTCTCTCTCTTTTTCTCTCTCTCTCTCTCCAGAAACCTCATCAATGCGAGTCGCTAGCTCGTAGATTAATCTCTAAGCATTATTTCTGTTGTAAGAACACCATTGCGGGCTCTGTCTTGTTAAGACTGGTGAAGATTAGGGGGAGAGGACGTGTGTGAGAATAGGAAAGAGGAGGGATGTGTGGAGGAAGGGAAGGAGAAAGGATTGGGAGAGAGGTATGGTCTGAGGGGTGTATGAGGGGGGGAATGTATGGGAAAGAGGGAGGAGAGGGGAGCAAGGATTACATGTGGAAGGAAAGGGAAAGGAGTGTTAGCGGTAAGTGAATGTAGGGAAGGGGGAAGGGAGGGGGAGGGGGATTGAGGGAAGTACGGAGAGGAGGGAACATAAGGTAGAAGGGCAGAATACTAGCGCTAGAAACTTGTAGGTAGAGGGAAAGATTAATGTGCAACGATACAGAGGAAGGGCTGTTGCGTAGTGCGAAACTTTCGGGAATGAGATTGGATGCTGCACAGTGTCTTCCTTACGTTGCGGTATGGGATACATTTTTGTATAGGTGGGGATACATCAAACTCTGGTATGAAGGTTCACTTCACCCACGCTGAGTCAACTCACCTTCACCACACTCAGACTATATTGCCCACACTCAGTCACTAACTCACCACCTGATGTCATCACCTTCGGACCCAATCAGTCATCTACCTTCACCACACTGAGTCCTCACCTTCCACCAACTCAGTCATAACTTCAACCATTTGTATACATGAGGGTAACACCTTCCACACACTCAGTTACTCACCTTCCACCCACACTGCAGTCACTCACCTTCCACCCACACTCAGTCACTCACCTTCCACCCAATCAGTCACTCACCTTCCACCCAACTGAGTCACTCACCTTCCACCCAAACTCAGTCACTCACCTTCCACCCAAACTCAGTCACTCACCTTCCACCCACACTGAGTCACTCACCTTCCACCCACACTCAGTCACTCACCTTCCACCCAAACTCAGTCACTCACCTTCCACCCACACTGAGTCACTCACCTTCCACCCACACTGAGTCACTCACCTTCCACCCAAACTCAGTCACTCACCTTCCACCCACACTGAGTCACTCACCTTCCACCCACACTGAGTCACTCACCTTCCACCCAAACTCAGTCACTCACCTTCCACCCACACTGAGTCACTCAACTTCCAACCAAACTGAGTCACTCACCTTCCACATACACTCAGTCACTCACCTTCCACCCACACTGAGTCACTCACCTTCCACCCACACTCAGTCACTCATCTTCCACCCACACTCAGTCACTCACCTTCCACCCACACTCAGTCACTCACCTTCCACCCACACTCAGTCACTCACCTTCCACCCACACTGAGTCACTCACCTTCCACCCACCTGAGTCACTCACCTTCCACCCAAAACTGAGTCACTCACCTTACACCCACACTGAGTCACTCACCTTCCACCCACACTCAGTCACTCACCTTCTACCCACACTGAGTCACTCACCTTCCACCCAAACTCAGTCACTCACCTCCCACCCAAACTCAATCACTCCCCTTCCACCCAAACTCAGTCACTCACCTTCCACCCACACTCAGTCACTCACCTTCCACCCACACTCAGCCACTCACCTTCCACCCACACTGAGTCACTCACCTTCCAACCAAACTGAGTCACTCACCTCCCACCCAAACTGAGTCACTCACCTTCCACCCAAACTCAGTCACTCACCTTCCACCCAAACTCAGTCACTCACCTTCCACCCACACTGAGTCACTCACCTTCCACCCACACTGAGTCACTCACCTTCCACCCAAACTGAGTCGCTCACCTTCCACATACACTGAGTCACTCACCTTCCACTCACACTGAGTCACTCACCTTCCACCCACACTGAGTCACTCATCTTCCACCCACACTCAGTCACTCACCTTCCACCCACACAGTCATTCACCCACACACTTACACAGCAACTCACACACCCACTTACACAACCACTCACCCACACACACAAAACCACTCACCCACCCACTTACACAAACACTCACCCACAAACTTACACAGTCACTCACCCACACACTTACACAGCCACTCACCCACACTCAACACTCACCCCCACACAACCACTCACGCACCCAGTCACTCGCTATCCCACACACCCACTTCACAACATAATTGAATTTTCATTTATCAGTAACTTCTCTGAAATGAGGATAAGCCGAACCATAAGCACAATTAACTAACCATAGTTTCCCCTCTCCTTTTCCCACATAAGGGGGATTACCAATGGACCCCTGGCAGTCTTCAAGAAGGCATCTAAAGTCAGTACCTGACCAGCCGGGCTGTGGCTCGTACGTAGTTTTGAGTACGACTAGCGGTAACGGTCTAGTTGATCAGGCCCTGATTCATCACGAGGCCTGGTCATAGACCGGGCCACGGGGGCGTTGACCCCTGAAACCCCCCTCCAGGTATACCAATACATTGACGATACGTCATTAACATAGATTCACGCAGTTTCATTCGTGTCTGTTTCTCATCCAACCAACAAATAAGTATAAAAACGTTTCGCTCAGGACTGACCTTGTTCAATTAGAAAAAAAAACAGATTACACACAATCTTGAGCGAAACGTTGTGCAAAATAATGTCTTGTTCTGCGTTACGTGTCTTTGTTATGGATGTCCTAATCCTGTTGTTATCCATCTGTTATCCTTTGGCTCTTAGCCTCTCTCTTCTTCCCTTTTCTTTTGTACAGATTAATTATATATTCTTTTTTCCAATCTTTAGGTACCTTCCCAGTCATGACATCTGCCAGTGTTTAGGTACCTTCGCAGTCATGACATCTGCCAGTGTTTAGGTACCTTCCCAGTCATGACATCTGCCAGTGTTTAAGTACCTTCCCAGTCATGACATCTGCCAGTGTTTAAGTACCTTCCCAGTCATGACATCTGCCAGTGTTTAGGTACCTTCCCAGTCATGACATCTGCCAGAGTTTAGGTACCTTCGCAGTCATGACATCTGCCAGTGTTTAAGTACCTTCCCAGTCATGACATCTGCCAGTGTTTAAGTACCTTCCCAGTCATGACATCTGCCAGTGTTTAGGTACCTTCCCAGTCACGACATCTGCCAGTGTTTAGGTACCTTCCTAGTAATGATATCTGCCAGTGTTTAGGTACCTTCCCAGTCACAATATCTGCCAGAGTTTAGTCACCTTCCTAGTAATGATATCTGCCAGTGTTTATACTTTCTCCCTCTCACTCCCGTATTTTCACCCTCCCTCACACTCCTCACTCATTCATTCCCTCACCCTCCTTCACTCACCCTCCCAGTGCGTCTCTGTGAGGTTACCGACTTACTCATGAATATGGAGATGGGCTTTACAGCGTCCACCAACCTACCAACCCGCCCACCCGCCCACACTTCTCACACGCCCATCCGTCACACCACCCACCCACCCATACTATCCAAATGCCCACCCCACCAATCCTAGTCGTCTGCCAATCCTTCTTTCTTTCCGTCCCCTTTCCCTCCGCCCTTCCCGCCCGCCTCCGCCCCTCCCGCCCACCTCCGCCCTTCCAAAGCCCGCCTCCGCCCTTCCCGCCCGCCTCCGCCCTTCCCGCCCGCCTCCGCCCTCAGCACACAGCTCTTCTTTTCTTTTTTAATCTTAAAATTCAAAGCACATTTGTTTTTCACGGAGCCTCCAGGGCGTTGGAACCAGCGTTTGGTGGTGGTTGGTGATGGTGGTGGTTGGTGGTGATGGTGGTGGTGGTGGTGATGGTGGTGGTGGTGGTAGTTATATCAGGATGAGGTTGTGGTAACATTGGCAATGGCTGAGGTAGGTGTAGTAATGTGTTGTTAACAATGGTAAATGTAGCAGTATACCGTGGCTGCAACACTTCACAACTGACCCACAATACCGTGGCTGCAACACTTCACAACTGACCCACAATACCGTGGCTGCAACACTTCACAACTGACGCACAATACCGTGGCTGCAAACACTTCACAACTGACCCACAATACCGTGGCTGCAACACTTCACAACTGACCCACAATACCGTGGCTGCAACACTTCGCAACTGACGCACAATACCGTGGCTGCAACACTTCACAACTGACCCACAATACCGTGGCTGCAACACTTCACAACTGACCCACAATACCGTGGCTGCAACACTTCACAACTGACGCACAATACCGTGGCTGCAACACTTCACAACTGACCACCAATACCGTGGCTGCAACACTTCACAACTGACCCACATACCGTGGCTGCAACACTTCACAACTGACCCACAATACCGTGGCTGCAACACTTCACAACTGACGCACAATACCGTGGCTGCAACACTTCACAACTGACGCACAATACCGTGGCTGCAACACTTCACAACTGACGCACAATACCGTGGCTGCAACACTTCACAACTGACGCACAATACCGTGGCTGCAACACTTCACAACTGACGCACAATACCGTGGCTGCAACACTTCACAACTGACGCACAATACCGTGGCTGCAACACTTCACAACTGACGCACAATACTGTTTCTGCAACACTTCACAACTGACCCACAATACCGTGGCTGCAACACTTCACAACTGACGCACAATACCGTGGCTGCAACACTTCACAACTGACGCACAATACCGTGGCTGCAACACTTCACAACTGACCCACAATACCGTGGCTGCAACACTTCACAACTGACCTACAATACCGTGGCTGCAACACATCACAACTGACCCACAATACCGTGGCTGCAACACTTCACAACTGACCCACAATACCGTGGCTGCAACACTACACAACTGACCCACAATACCGTGGCTGCAACACTTCACAACTGACCCACAATACCGTGGCTGCAACACTTCACAACTGACCCACAATACCGTGGCTGCAACACTTCACAACTGACCCACAATACCGTGGCTGCAACACTTCACAACTGACGCTCAATACCGTGGCTGCAACACTTCACACCTGACCCACAATACCGTGGCTGCAACACTTCACAACTGACCCACAATACCGTGGCTGCAACACTTCACAACTGACCCACAATACCGTAGCTGCAACACTTCACAACTGACCCACAATACCGTGGCTGCAACACTTCACAACTGACCCACAATACCGTGGCTGCAACACTTCACAACTGACCCACACGTGGCTGCAACACTTCACAACTGACCCACAATACCGTGGCTGCAACACTTCACAACTGACCCACAATACCGTGGCTGCAACACTTCACAACTGACCAACAATACCGTGGATGCAACACTTCACAACTGACCCACAATACCGTGGCTGCAACACTTCACAACTGACCCACAATACCGTGGCTGCAACACTTCACAACTGACCCACAATACCGTGGCTGCAACACTTCACAACTGACCCACAATACCGTGGCTGCAACACTTCAACAACTGACCCACAATACCGTGGCTGCAACAACTACACAACTGACCCACAATACCGTGGCTGCAACACTTCACAACTGACCCACAATACCGTGGCTGCAACACTTCACAACTGACCCACAATACCGTGGCTGCAACACTTCACAACTGACCCACAATACCGTGGCTGCAACGCTTCACAACTGACCCACAATACCGTGGCTGCAACACTTTACAAATGACGCACAATACCGTGGCTGCAATACTTCACAACTGACCCACAATACCGTGGCTGCAACACTTCACAACTGACCCACAATACCGTGGCTGCAACACTTCACAACTGACCCACAATACCGTGGCTGCAACACTTCACAACTGACCCACAATACCGTGGCTGCAACACTTCACAACTGACCCACAATACCGTGGCTGCAACACTTCACAACTGACCTACAATACCGTGGCTGCAACACATCACAACTGACCCACAATACCGTGGCTGCAACACTTCACAACTGACCCACAATACCGTGGCTGCAACACTACACAACTGACCCACAATACCGTGGCTGCAACACTTCACAACTGACCCCAATACCGTGGCTGCAACACTTCACAACTGACCCACAATACCGTGGCTGCAACACTTCACAACTGACCCACAATACCGTGGCTGCAACACTTCACAACTGACGCTCAATACCGTGGCTGCAACACTTCACACCTGACCCACAATACCGTGGCTGCAACACTTCACAACTGACCCACAATACCGTGGCTGCAACACTTCACAACTGACCCACAATACCGTGGCTGCAACACTTCACAACTGACCCACACGTGGCTGCAACACTTCACAACTGACCCACAATACCGTGGCTGCAACACTTCACAACTGACCCACAATACCGTGGCTGCAACACTTCACAACTGACCAACAATACCGTGGATGCAACACTTCACAACTGACCCACAATACCGTGGCTGCAACACTTCACAACTGACCCACAATACCGTGGCTGCAACACTTCACAACTGACCCACAATACCGTGGCTGCAACACTTCACAACTGACCCACAATACCGTGGCTGCAACACTTCACAACTGACCCACAATACCGTGGCTGCAACACTACACAACTGACCCACAATACCGTGGCTGCAACACTTCACAACTGACCCACACGTGGCTGCAACACTTCACAACTGACCCACAATACCGTGGCTGCAACACTTCACAACTGACCCACAATACCGTGGCTG
>NC_069409.1:65000522-65128022 GCF_026875155.1 Cherax quadricarinatus
AGAGAGACAGACAGACACACACACACACACACACACACACACACACCACACACACACACACACAACACCACACACACACACACACACACAACACACACACACACACACACACACCACACACACAACACACACACACACACACACACACAGATGTACCGCTACTCGTGGTGACCCACCACACAAATTTTATACGATATATTTTTATAGCTATCTCATATTAAAACACTTTCAGTCACAAAAAGGAAAAACCACATTATGACGTTAGACCTTTTATTTCCCTTATAATAAAAAAAAATTACCGAGCCTCAAAAAATCTATTAAAAGTAAAATATTTTCTCACATTTTGTCAATATTATATAATAAAATATTTATAATTAATTGATTAATTATTTTTTTTAACTGATATATCGGAATTACTTCCTATATATCTAACTACAAATACAGTAACACACAGCATCGTCACTACCCTTCTCTCTTCCTGTATCCACTGAAACTGCATCTCTCTATCTCTATTTCCTCTATACTATCTACTACACTTCCACTACCAAGCACTTACCACTGCTTCTTTTTCTTCCTCTCTGTCCCCCCCCCCCTCGCCTATAATACTGGCTCCCTCACTCTTTTGTTGTGTGATTTAAAGGGCCCAAAAGTCGGACCGTAACCGTCGCCAGCTTATTCTTCTACAGGATTTCTGTTTTTTTAATTAAAAGCTGTAAAGGTCAATTAAGGGTAAGAATAAGCACAATGAAATGCTGCCACCTGCATTACAGCCGTACACCAGTAAAAAATCTGCTAGTTGAATTGAGACTAGTAAACAGTGAGCTGTAAGTGTAATTAGAGTATGTGCAGCACTTGGGTATCTTTATTGTTGAAAACGTTTCGCACATAGTAGCTTCATCAGTTTAACAAAGAAGAATAATGAGATCAAGGAGAGTGAGGTAATCAGTCCCTCAACTGGAGTCGATGTGATTAAAAATTATAGGAGCAGGATTCCGGTGACACACAACAAACAACCACACCCACAACCCCCCCACACACACACCACACAACACACACACAACCACAACAACACACACACACAGGGCACACAAACACTCACAGACACACACACCACACACACCACACATTCACACCACAACCACACACACCACACACATAACGAAACGCACCACACATATCAACAACACACAGACAACACACAGACACCACACACACACACACCACACACACACACACACACACACACACACACACATCAGCACGCACACCTTCACACCAGGCACACTTAAGACACACGGACACACACGACCACGGGACACTCCAGACACACACACAACATACACACACACCACAGCACAGCAAACACACACACAACACACACACACACACACACACAACACACACACACACATCTCTCATGGGTCCTTAAAGAGGGGCAGAGATATTGTTGAGCCTTACAAAGATCTCAACACATCATTTGAAAAAGGCAACTCCCTGAGGTATGAAATGTAAATGTTCCAGTATTTTTAAAAGGGAGCAAACATGAGGCACTAAACTACAGACCGTATCTCTAACGTGTTAGTATGCAGGTCATGGAGAAGATCATCAGGAGGAGAGGGTGGGGCACTGGAAGAAACAAGTGTATAATTGACAACCAGCACGGTTTCAGGGAAGGAAAATCCTGTGTCACAAACGCTACTTAAGTTTTATGACAAGGGGTGAGAAGTAAGCAAGAGGAGAGGGGTGATCGATGATATTTTTGGACTGGCAGAAGCCTTCGACACGTTCCCACAAGGGTTCTGCAAAAGCTAGAGGACCAGGCACACATAACAGGAAGGCACTGCAAGATCAGAGAATATTGCAGGGAGGCAAAACGATATGGACGAGACGAGTGTCAGAGTGGGGCCTGTGGACAAGCGGGTTCCGACAGGGTCAGTCTAGGACCTTGCTGTTCTTGGGTATATGTGACGACATACGAAGGTAGCTCAGAAGTGTCCTTGTTTGCAGTGATGTGAAGTTATGAGAAGAATCAAATCGACGAGGTCAGGCAGACTACTAAGAGACCTGGTTAGGCTATAGGTGGTCCAGAACTGGTCTTGAATTTAACCTGCCAAATGAAAAGTCTGAAGTTTGGGGGAAGGGCAAAGAAGACCGCAGACACAATATAGTTTAGATGGCCAAAGACTGCAAACCTCACTCAAGGAAAAAGATTGGGGGTGAGTATAACACCGAGCATATCTCCTGAGGCGCACATCAATCAGATAACTGCTGCAGCATACGGGCGCCTGGCAAACCTACGGATAGCGTTCCGATACCTCAGTAAGGATTCGTTTAAGACTCTGTATACCATCTACGTCAGGCCCATACTGGAGTATGCAGCACCAGTTTGGAATCCACACCTAGTCAAGCACGTCAAGAAATTAGAGAAAGTGCAAAGGTTTGCAACAAGACTAGTCCCAGAGCTACGGGGATTGTCCTATGAAGAAAGGTTGAGGGAAATCGGCCTGACGACACTGGAGGACAGGAGGGTCAGGGAGACATGATAACGACATAAAAATACTGCTCGGAATAGACGAGGTGGACAAAGACGGATGTTCCAGAGATGGGACACAGACACAAGAGGTCACAATTGGAAGTTGAAGACTCAGATGAATCAAAGGGATGTTAGGAAGTATTTCTTCAGTCATAGAGTAGTCAGGCCATGGAATTGCCTAGAAAGTGATGTAGTGGAGGCAGGAACCATACATAGTTTTGAGGCGAGGTATGATAGAGCTCATGGGGCAGGGAGAGAGAGGACCTAGTAGCAATCAGCGAAGAGGCGGGGCCAGGAGCTGTGACTCGACCCCTGCAACCACAAATAGGTGAGTAACACACACACACACACACACACACACACACACACACACACACACACACACTAGCTTCTGCACAAGATATTATTGCAGAAGCTAGAGCATCAGGCGCATATAACAGGAAGGGCACTGCAATGGATCAGAGAATACCTGACAGGGAGGCAACAACGAGTCATAGTACGTAATGATGTATCACAATGGGCACCTGTGACGAGCGGGGTCCCACAGGGGTCGGTCCTAGGACTAGTGCTATTTTTGGTATATGTGAACGACATGATGGAAGGGTTAGACTCAGAAGTGTCCCTGTTCGCAGATGATGTGAAGTTAATGAGGAGAATTAAATCAGATGAGGACCGGGCAGGACTTCAAAGAGACCTGGACATACTGGACACCTGGTCCAACAACTGGCTTCTCGAATTTAATCCCGCCAAATGCAAAGTCATGAAGATAGGGGAAGGGCAAAGAAGACCGCAGACAGAGTATAGGCTATGTGGCTAAAGACTGCAAACCTCGCTCAAGGAGAAAGATCTTGGAGTGAGTATAGCACCGAACATGTCTCCGGAAGCACATATCAACCAGGTAACTGCTGCAGCATATGGGCGCCTGGCAAACCTGAGAACAGCGTTCCGATACCTTAATAAGGAATCGTTCAAGACACTATACACCGTGTACGTCAGGCCCATACTGGAGTATGCAGCACCTGTTTGGAACCCGCACTTGATAAAGCACGTCAAGAAACTAGAGAAAGTGCAAAGGTTTGCGACAAGGTTAGTTCAAGAGCTAAGGGGAATGTCTTACGAAGAAAGGTTAAGGGAAATCGGCCTGACGACACTAGAGGACAGGAGGGTCAGGGGAGACATGATAACGACATATAAAATACTGCGCGGAATAGACAAGGTGGACAAAGACAGGATGTTCCAGGGAGGGGACACAGAAACAAGAGGTCACAATTGGAAGCTGAAGACACAGATGAGTCAGAGAGATATTAGGAAGTATTTCTTCAGTCATAGAGTTGTCAGGCAGTGGAATAGCCTAGAAAGTGATGTAGTGGAGGCAGGAACCATACATAGCTTTAAGACGAGGTATGATAAAGCTCATGGAGCGGGGAGAGAGAGGACCCAGTAGTAACCGGTGAAGAGGCGGGGCAAGGAGCTAGGACTCGACCCCTGCAACCACAAATAGGTGAGTACAAATAGGTGAGTACACACACACACACACATACATACACACACACAACACACACGCATAACGACATAAAAATGCTAAGAGGAACTGACAAGTTGGATAAAGACAGAATGTTTCAGAGAGGGGACACAGCAACAGAGAGTCACAACAGGAAGTTGAAAACTCAGATGAGGTGTAGGGATGTTAGGAAGTATTTCTTCAATCACAGAATTGTCAGGAAGTGGAACAGTCTGGAGAGTGATGTAGTGGAGGCAGGATCCATACATAGCTTTAAGAAGAGGTACGATAAGCTCATGGAGCAGTGGGGCGTGACCCTGCAAAAAGGCAGGGCCAGGAGCTATGAATCGACCCCTTCATCCCACAAATAGGTGAGTACACACACGCACACAATGTCAAGGACACAACAAGAGAGAGATAGAGAGAGAGAGAGAGAGAGAGAGAGAGAGGAGAGAGATGAGAGAGAGAGAGAGAGAGAGAGAGAGAGAGAGAGGGAGGCTGGAATGAGTCAACAAAAACGGAACCAATGTTTACCTTACATACATCTGATGCGGTAAAATAGAATACTAAGAGATCTCTTGATTCAAACGACAACACAATACTGGATTTAGAATACCTTTCAAACACCGGGAAGTAATAACAGGTGAGGAGACGGAAGAAACTAAACTTCAGAAGAGAAAATTTTGCAGGGATGAGAGAACAAAGAGAACCAGTGGTTTAACCTGGGTAAAAGTGTGAGAGACTTGGAAAAAAAAAATTAGAAAGCGAAGGGTAGAAGAGAATGAGGAGAGAGAGTAGAATTGTTAGACACTAATATGCAGGGATGAAGAGAGAAGAGTTTGGAAAAAGCCGTAAGAAAGTGAGAGTTTGTGCAAGCTTTTAGAAAGTGATGGGTAGAAGGAGAAAAAGGGAAGTGAGCAGAAATGTCAGAAGTAATATACAGAGATAAAGAAAGTAAGTTATCTTCTTTTGAGACTAATATAACAGTCAACCACGGAACGGGGCGGGGATTGAACCTAGGGAACAAGTAGTAAACTCAGGCAGTGCGTTACCACTGGGCCAGCTGACTACAACAAGATCCTCCAACTAGAAAATATTCCCATACACCATAGGAAGGTTAGCACGGGCCTAGTGGTTTACGCACCGCCCTGGAGTTTTGACTGAGTCACTTGCCAATGGTTCAATCCACCTGTTCCGTGGTCTGTTTACAATCGTATTATTACGATTATGTGAGTCATAACATAACAATAAACGTCAAATCCGACTTGAAACTGCTCCACAGCCACAACAGAAAGACAACAGTAAAAGTCCAGGTAGTAAGACTGAAAAGGGAACTAGCGCTAACCGAAAGGATCTAAACAAAAGATTTAAAAAGGTATTCTCTGAGAAAACAAAAGCAACATCAAGGAGTCCAAAATAAAGGGTACTGGACACCATACCTACAACCGGGGAGGAAGTGTTTTGTTTTTTCTTTGAGTGAACTGGATACATTAAAAGCAAAGGGAACTATCAGATCGAAGAATAAGATACTTATACAACTTATGGGAATCTTTACTGTGGAAACGTTTAGTGGCGAAACGTTTCTTCAATAAAGATTCCCATATGTTGCATAAGTGTTTAATTTTTCAATTTGTCATTTTCCTAAACCATTTGTCACATCAGGAACTGTCAGTAGCCATCATTGTACACAAACAGCTGGGATTCAGACGGTTTACGTTATAAACAGTCGGAATGTTACTGTTGGGGCAGATTAGTAGGTGGATTCAACACGCAGAATTTTCCCGTTATTTTTTTTTTGTTACTTAGCAAATATCTCGTTTTATGTTATTTAAATTAGGTTAGGCTAGATTTAGTTAGGTTAGGATAGGTTAGATTTGGTTAGGATAGGTTAAGTTAGATTTAGTTAGGTTAAGTTAGGCTAGATTTAGTTAGGTTAGGTTAAGTTAGATTTAGTTAGGTTAAGGGTTAGGTTAGATTTAGTTAGGTTAGGTTACATTTAGTTAGGATGGGTTTAAAGGTTACATTTAGTTAGGTTAAGTTAGGTTAGATTTAGTTAGGTTAAGTTAGGCTAGATTTAGTTAGGTTAGGTTAGGTTAGATTTAGTTAAGATAGGTTAAGTTAGATTTGGTTAGGTTAAGTTAGGCTAGATTTAGTTAGGTTAGGTTAGGTTAGATTTAGTTAGGTTAAGTTAGATTTAGTTAAGTTAGGTTAAGTTAGATTTAGTTTTAGGTTAGGCTAGATTTAGTTAGGTTAGGTTAGATTTAGTTAGGTTAGATTTTGTTAGGTTAGATTAGTTTTATGTTAGATTAGGTTAGGTTAGATTTAGTTAGGTTAGGTTAAGTTAGATTTAGTTAGGTTAGGTTAGGCTAGATTTAGTTACGTTAGGTTAGGTTAGATTCAGTTAGTTAGGTTAAGTTAGATTTATTTAGGTTAAGTTAGATTTAGTTAGGTTAGGTTAGATTTATTTAAAGGTTAGGTTTAGTTAGATTTAGTTAAGGGTTAGGTTAGGTTAAATTTAGTTAGATTGGGGAAGGTTAGATTTTGTTAGGTTAGGTTAGATTATGTTAGGTTAGATTTAGTTAGGCTAAATTGTCATATATTTATAAAAGTTAGAATAACATACCACAATTCCAATTAATAAAATATACGATAAACGCAATAAAAAACTTTGAAATATGAACTCAAACCTGGGATTCCCTTTTCCTTGCTCCCCATTTTTTCCCTATGTTCCCCATTCTTATTGTCTTACTTAACACCCCATTTATACTGGCGATAATGTTAATTTTGTGGTTGTGTGTGTGTGTGTGTGTGTGTGGTGTGTGTGTTGTGTGTGTGTGTGTGTGTGTGTGTGTGTGTTGTGTGTGTGTGGGGTGTGTGTGTGTGTGTGTGTGTGTACATGCAGGAGCCTGGTCCTGTGGGAGTTACCAGGGTTGCAGGTATCGTCCCAGACCTTGTCAAATGATCGGGTCTGGAACGAGGGGGGAAGAAGACTCCAAGATTTCTGGAATTGATGATGAAGGTAGCGAGAGCCCGGGGATCGCCGCTCTGGAATCCTGGAATGCTCGCCGATTATTGTGAAATGTGGACAGTTATTCGGGTATATTCTGAGCATTTCTTTTTGGGATATTTTTTTCCCTTCCTGTTGCTGATGTTTTTGGTGTTGTTGTTGTTGTCGTTGTTACTGTTGTTGTTGTTGTTGTTGCTGTTGCTATTGTTATTATTTTTACTGTTGTCGTTGTTGTTCTTCTTCTTCATTTACTTCCTTTCTTCTTCTTCTTCTTCTACTTCTGTTGTTTCTTGCTTTCTGTCGTCCTTGTTGTTGTTGTTGTTGTTGTTAATGATGTTGCTGTTCCTGTGTTTATAGTTTTTACTGTTGTTATTGTTTCTGTTCTTTTATTACGTTTTTAGTTTCTCTTCAAGAATTCCTTGCAGCGTTTTTTCCGTCTCTTTATGTTCTTTGTTGTCATCACATAACGTAGCTGTCATCACATGACGTAGCTGTCATCACATGACGTACCTGTCATCACATGACGTAGCTGTCATCACATGACGTAGCTGTCATCACATAACGTAGCTGTCATCACATACGAGCGTATCACTGACTCCGTCATCACATAACGTAGCTGTCATCACATAACGTAGCTGTCATCACATAACGTAGCTGTCATCACATAACGTACCTGTCATCACATAACGTAGCTGTCATCACATAACGTAGCTGTCATCACATAACGTAGCTGTCATCACATAACGTAGCTGTCATCACATGACGTAGTTGTCATCACATAACGTAGCTGTCATCACATAACGTAGCTGTCATCACATAACGTAGCTGTCATCACATAACGTAGCTGTCATCACATAACGTAGCTGTCATCACATAACGTAACTGTATCACATAACGTAGCTGTCATCACATAACGTAGCTGTCATCACATGACGTAGCTGTCATCACATAACAGACTTCGTTGCTGACAGCCGCACACACTGGCCTCTCAAGCGCAAGATTTAGAACAAAAAAAAATATTCACGAGAAAAACGCTATAGTTGAAAAAGAAGCTGAAGCAGAAGCTGAAGAAGTTGAAGAAGAAATTAAAAGAAGTTCAAAGAACAGAAAATGAAGTTAAATCAATTGAAGAAATTGTAGTTGAAGTGGAGGTGACGGTAAAGAAGTTGAAGAAGAGGTTAAAGAAGCTGAAGGAGAAGTTACAGAAGCTGAATAAGAAATTAGAGAAGTTGAAGAAGTTTAAGAAGCTGAAGGTTCTGTTGAAGAAGGAGTTGAAGAAGTTGAAGGAGGCTTGCCTCTGCAGGAGTCCCGTGGTGGCTGCAGTCTTCTTATTCTTACTACCAAACATAATTTACTGATCCATTTTTTTTTGTAACAAATTTTTTGGGGGCCTAACTGTTTAAAAGTTTATACTGGGTGACACACACACACATACACACACACACACACACACACACACACACACACACACACATACACACACACACACACACATACACACACACACACACACACACACACACACACACACACACACACACACACACACACACACACACACACACACACTACACACACAGTGGGCGCCTGTTACGAGCGGGGTCCCACAGGGGTCAGTTCTAGGACCAGTGCTATTTTTGATATATGTGAACGACATGATGGAAGGAATAGACTCTGAAGTTCCCTGTTCGCAGATGACGTGAAGTTGATGAGAAGAATTAAATCGGACGAGGATGAGGCAGGACTGCAAAGAGACCTGGAGAGGCTGACATGTGGTCCAGTAACTGGCTTCTCGAATTCAATCCAGCCAAATGCAAAGTCATGAAGATTGGGAGGGGCAAAGAAGACCGCAGACAGAGTATAGGCTAGGTGGACAAAGACTACAGACCTCACTCAGGGAGAAAGACCTGGGGTGGCCATAACACCGAGCACATCACCGGAGGCACACATCAACCAAATAACCGCTGCAGCATACGGGCGCCTGGCAAACCTGAGAAAGCGTTCCGATACCTTAATAAGGAATCGTTCAAGACACTGTACACTGTGTATGTTAGGCCCATACTGGAGTATGCAGCACCATCTGGAACCCACACCGGTCAAGCACGTCAAGAAGTTAAGAAAGTAAAAAAGGTTTGCAACAAGGCAAAGTCTCAGAGCTCAAGGGAAGTCGTACGGGGAAAAGGTTAAGGGAAATGGGGACTAAACGACACTGGAGGACAGAAGGATCAGGGGAGACATGATAAACGACATACAAGAAACTGGGGGGAATAGAAAAGGGTGGACAGAGATAGGATGTTCCAGAGAGGGGACACAGGGACAAGGGGTCACAAACTGAAGCTGAAGACTCAGACGAGTCACAGGGACGTTAGGAAGTATTTCTTCAGTCATAGAGTTGTCAGCAAGTGGAATAGCCTAGCAAGTGAAGTAGTGGAGGCAGGAACCATACATAGTTTTAAGAAGAGGTATGACAAAGCTCAGGAAGCAGAGAGAGAGAGGATCCAGTAGCGATCAGTGAAGAGGGGGGGCCAGGAGCTGAGTCTCGACCCCTGCAACCACAATTAGGTGAGTACAATTAGGTGAGTACACACACCTGTGGGCACCTGTAACGAGTGGGGTTCTACAGGGGTCAGTCCTAAGACCAGTGCTGTTTCTGGTATTTGTGAACGACATGACGGAAGGAATAAACTCCGAAGTGTCCCTGTTTGCAGATGATGTGAAGTTGATGAGAAGACTTCAATCGGGCGAGGATCAGGAAGAACTACAAAGGGATCTGTGCAAGCTGCAGGCCTGGTCCAACAATTGGTTCATGGAGTTCAACCCCACCAAGTGCAAAGTCATGAAGATTGGGGAAGGGCAAAGAAGACCCCAGACGGAGTACAGTCTAGGGGGCCAGAGACTACAAACCTCACTCAAGGAAAAAGATCTTGGGGTGAGTATAACACCAGGCACATCTCCTGAAGAGCACATCAACCAAATAACGGCTGCAGCATATGGGCGCCTAGCAAACCTCAGAACAGCATTCGTTCAGGACACTGTACACCGCGTATGTTAGGCCCATATTGGAGTATGCGGCACCAGTTTGGAACCCACACCTAGCCAAGCACGTAAAGAAACTAGAGAAATTGCAAAAGTTTGTAACAAGACTAGTTCCAGAGGTATGATAAGCTCATGGTGCGGGGATAGTGACCCAGTAGAGGCCAGTGAAGAGGCGGGACCAGGAGCTATGACCCGACCCCTGCAACAACAACTAGTGAGTACAAACACACACACACACACACAACACACCACACACACACACACACAGCAACACTCACCACACACACAACACACACAACACACTCACCACACACACACACACACAGCACACACACCAACACACACACACACACACACACACTCACACACACACACACACACACACACACTCACACACACACACACACACACACACACACACACACACACCACACACACACTCACACACACACACACACACACACACACACACACACACACACACACACACACCACACACACACACTCACACACACACACACAACACACACACACACACACACACACACACACAGTAACACTAACACTAACAAAAGGCCAAGTGTCTTAGCAACAAGTGCCTTTGACAAATGATAACTAACAAAAACCCTCTCTCTCTCTCTCTCTCTCTCTCTCCTCTCCTCTCTCTCTCTCCTCTCCTCTCTCTCCTCTCTTCTCTCTCACTCTCTCTCTCTCTCTCTCTCTCTCTTGAAGTTTGCACGAGGTGGTTAAGAAACTTCCATGGCAGTACTGGAAGACCTCCGGTGTAGGATCCCCAAGATGCTCCAGGTATAACTTCTCAAGGAAAACCAGAGGTCAGAATTATCCTCAGCGGAAGAAGTGGAAGATGAGCACAACTTGTCAAGGTGTTGAGAACATCACAACAGTCAAGGAACGAAGAGAAGACCAAGTGAACTTTTAGAGAGAGGCAGAAAAAGGAACGATGAAGAGCAGGCAGACGAAGAAGAAGAAAGAAAGAAAGAAAGAAAGAAAGAAAGAAAGAAGAAAAGCTGAAAAAGTAAGCAAAAATATAATGATTTATAAAATAATAATAATAAAAGTGAAAGATTCTTGCAAGGACTTCCTAGTCATTCGAGACTCTTAAGGATTTTATGAAAATCTTCGCATAGACCTAACTGGTCTCAACACAGCCTTGCACGGACCTAACAGATCTTTAGCAAGAGCTCACTTGTAAGGCCACCCTAGCTGGCCTTACAAGACCCTAGCAAGGACCCAGCTGGCCTTAAAAATCTTCTTTCCATGACTAACTGATCTTCAGAGATCCTTGTAGAAAATAGACCCTGTACACAGGGATCCGTGCAAGACTTTTGCACATGTCTACCTCTTCTTTAGACACCATAGAAGGACCTGTCTGGCCTTCCTTACAAGAACTTCCTGGTCTACAAACAACCTTGCAAAAGACCTACCTGGTCTATAGGGACCCTGGCGCGGACCTGTTCTGAATACATGACACACCTTTGCCTTCTGTGTTATTTTGAATGGAGGAGCCAATCAAAGCCAGGCAGATCTCCCTGAAAGAGAGAGAGATATAGAGGACGAGAGAGAGAGAGAGAGAGATAGGAAAGGAAATGAAAACTGAGTAGTCCCCCTCCCCTCACTCGTTTACCGGGATACTCACGTCTAAATCCCTGTTTTCTCAAAGACCTTTGTACACATTACTCGTTTAGTAGATATGAGGGTGGATTTGGATGGGTGTGGGAAGGCGGCAGGGGAAGGGGTGAGAAGGGGGGTTGGGAGAGTAGAGTGGGTACGGAACAAACGGGGCCATTTAGACGGTCGTTATAGCCAGAAAGTATCGCATTTCACTAAGGTTCTTCAGGTCGGGCGGTTGCTTTCACATTGTGCCGTGATCCGTGCTAATGACCTGTCTTGCCTAATATTATGTCGCCGCTCCTCTTAACACGGCAGCCACCTCTTGTTAGCCTGCCTCTTCTCTATCCTTTCTTGTAGATGGAGTCTCTCTCACTCTCTCTCTCCTCCATATATATATATTATATATATATATATATATATATTATATATATATATATATATATATAAATATATATATATATATATATATTAAATATATATATATATATATAATTATTTCTTCATTTATTTCCACAAAAATTGGGACAGAAAAGTCCCTGCAGAAGTAGTGAGTCTGGACTTCCTGAAGACACACGACATGTCCCAAGGACTGAAGAAGACACTCGGGGCGAAACATTTCCTGTAATTTATGTCCTGAGCTTTATATAAGTGTCTTTTTCCACACGCACAGGAGACCCGACAGTAAACTGTAGGTCCGTGACATAGCTAACAACCTTCACGATTTGGCTTGTGATTGACTCAGTGACAGGAAATAGCAAAGACTGACGCACTGACATGAATAAAAGATCTTTGGCTTTCTACCGTCTCCATGTGCTTTCTCTCTCTGTCTCTCTCTCCTCTCTCTCTCTCTCTCTCTCTCTCTCTCTCTCTCTCTCTCTCTCTCTCTCTCTCTCTCTCTCTCTCTCTCTCTCTCTCTCTCTCTCTCTCTCTCTCTCTCTCTCTCTCTCTCTCTCTCTCTCGTGTAGGACCAGCCAGGAATCTTAAGGACCACACGATACTGTGGGTTCGGATCCGCTCTCTCTCGGGTATCGGATCCTTCGTGGCAGGTAGGGCTGTATTGTCCAGGTGGTAACCCGAGCGGGGACCGGGAGCTGCAGCCTCAGGTCCGGAGACCCAAGACAACTCTGCCCACCCAACAGGTAATTACACCCTATCGAATACCCAGGCCGAGGCGATGCTAGAAGTAGCGTGGGTAGCGTAGGGTGTAGGAGGTGGAGGAGGAAAAGAAAGAACAGTAGAAGGTGGAGGAGCAGGAGAAAGATAGGAAGAGGAGGTAGAGGAAGAGGAAGAGGAGGATGTAAGAAATTAATTATTTCTAGAGTATATTTTCAACCTAACTTTATTTTTGGCTTTACGAGTCCGACCACTCGCCACTCTGTTATTTCTCCTGGTTATCTGTTGTTTAACCTGTTGTTGATTCCAGAAGTCATCGCCAGATCCCAGACCAGGTTGACGGCCTGAGCAGCCAGGCTGTCGGTGCTGGCACCATCGGCATGCTGGGGCAGTCAGTGACGGATGCGGCTTAACCGTACGTAATTAGGCAGAGTAATTCCTGAGAGATTGCACTTGATGCTGCGTCCACTCGCACTTCCCCACTGGAAAATGCTCAACGTAAAATGACGAAATTCACAAGGAAGCGCTTAACCTAAAGGACTTGAAATAATAATAATAATAATAATAATAATAATAATAATAATCTTTATTTCTACAAGTGCATGATACAACTTATACAGATCATAGGTGACATCATTGACATACTGTATATAGAGCCCCTTGTTAGCAGAGCATTTCGGGCAAATTGGGTTAATTTTGTCCCCAGGATGCGACCCACACCAATCGGCTAACACCCAAGAGCCTATTTACTGCTAGGTGAACAGGGACAGCGGGTGTCTTAAGGAAACACTCTCTAATGCTTCTACCAGTACCGGGGATCGAACCACGGACCTTAGTGTGTGAAATGAGTGCGTTACCAACCGAGCTACGGTGGCTCCATGTAGACTCAAGTCACCTGACAGGAAACATGTATGAGGCTCATTTTATATTAGCAAATATCTTTTTCTTTTAGGCAGAGGTCAGGTCTGTACTGATGATAGCACTTATTAACCGCGGCACTCAGTAATGGTGCCATGGTGGCACTAATACGAGGAACACTCGTAGAGAGAGTGCCAGGGAATAGGAGAATGATATAATAACACCAATAAAGTAGTGATGAAAGGAAATAACAGTCAATAAGACGAAGAGGAAATGATTAATGACGGGGTGGAAGAAGAGATGCGTGTTTGTGTTGCACCAGCAGCAACGACAGCAACAAACACGAGCAGCAGCAGCAGCAGCAGGCAGCAGCAATAACAGCAAGGGGAGCAGCAGCAGCATGGGCAGCAGATGGTCAGCAGGAGTAGCAGCATGGTCAGCAGGGGTAGCAGTAAGGACAGCAGCAGCAGGAAGGTCAGCAGGACAGTAGTGTAACAGTAGCAGGGGCGGGCGGGTTCAATGTTAGATGTTGCTGTGATAACGTCCACTTGATGCAACTCCCCGTGATCCGCCTCTCTTACTGCCCAGACAAGCGTACACTGCCCCTCACAACCCACAGCTATGGTTACACACACACACATACACACACACACACACACACACACACACACACACACACACACACACACACACACACACACACACACACACACACACACACACACACACACACACACACACAGGGGCTATCGTATGGTCCAACGCACCGCAACGAAAATAAAAGGAAGAGATGCAAGGTGAAAGAAAAGAAGAAGAGATAAAAAGTGGATAATAAACGGATATAGTTACTCGGCGTGAGATAAAAAGGGAGTTAATGAGAAGAGCAGGTGAGGAGAAAGAGGAGGAGGAGGGTAGGAGGAGGAGGAGGGTAGGAGGAGGAGGAGGAGGGGGAGGAGGAGGAAGAGGGTAGGTGGAGGAGGAGGAAGGGGGGAATAGAAGGTAAAGGAGTTGGGAGAGAGAGCGGAGGAAGAATAAAAAGGAGTAAGGAGAAGACAGTAGGACAAGAGAAAGGAAGAAGATAATTGTTGCAACTACAAGATGTTACTTAGAGCTGTTGTAACTACAAGATGTTACTTAGAGCTGTTGTAACTACAAGATGTTACTTAGAGCTGTTGTAACTACAAGATGTTACTTAGAGCTGTTGTAACTACAAGATGTTACTTAGAGCTGTTGTAACTACAAGATGTTACTTAGAACTGTTGTAACTACAAGATGTTACTTAGAGCTGTTGTAACTACAAGATGTTACTTAGAGCTGTTGTAACTACAAGATGTTACTTAGAACTGTTGTAACTACAAGATGTTACTTAGAACTGTTGTAACTACAAGATGTTACTTAGAGCTGTTGTAACTACATGATGTTACTTAGAGCTGTTGTAACTACAAGATGTTACTTAGAACTGTTGTAACTACAAGATGTTACTTAGAGCTGTTGTAACTACAAGATGTTACTTAGAGCTGTTGTAACTACAAGATGTTACTTAGAATTGTTGTAACTACAAGATGTTACTTAGAACTGTTGTAACTACAAGATGTTACTTAGAACTGTTGTAACTACAAGATGTTACTTAGAACTGTTGTAACTACAAGATGTTACTTAGAGCTGTTGTAACTACAAGATGTTACTTAGAGCTGTTGTAACTACAAGATGTTACTTAGAACTGTTGTAACTACAAGATGTTACTTAGAACTCTTGTAACTACAAGATGTTACTTAGAACTGTTGTAACTACAAGATGTTACTTAGAACTGTTGTAACTACAAGATGTTACTTAGAACTGTTGTAACTACAAGATGTTACTTAGAACTGTTGTAACTACAAGATGTTACTTAGAACTGTTGTAACTACAAGATGTTACTTAGAGCTGTTGTAACTACAAGATGTTACTTAGAGCTGTTGTAACTACAAGATGTTACTTAGAGCTGTTGTAACTACAAGATGTTACTTAGAGCTGTTGTAACTACAAGATGTTACTTAGAGCTGTTGTAACTACAAGATGTTACTTAGAACTGTTGTAACTACAAGATGTTACTTAGAGCTGTTTGTAACTACAAGATGTTACTTAGAGCTGTTGTAACTACAAGATGTTACTTAGAGCTGTTGTAACTACAAGATGTTACTTAGAGCTGTTGTAACTACAAGATGTTACTTAGAGCTGTTGTAACTACAAGATGTTACTTAGAGCTGTTGTAACTACAAGATGTTACTTAGAGCTGTTGTAACTACAAGATGTTACTTAGAGCTGTTGTAACTACAAGATGTTACTTAGAGCTGTTGTAACTACAAGATGTTACTTAGAGCTGTTGTAACTACAAGATGTTACTTAGAGCTGTTGTAACTACAAGATGTTACTTAGAGCTGTTGTAACTACAAGATGTTACTTAGAGCTGTTGTAACTACAAGATGTTACTTAGAGCTGTTGTAACTACAAGATGTTACTTAGAGCTGTTGTAACTATAAGATGTTACTTAGAACTGTTGTAACTACAAGATGTTACTTAGAGCTGTTGTAACTACAAGATGTTACTTAGAACTGTTGTAACTACAAGATGTTACTTAGAGCTGTTGTAACTACAAGATGTTACTTAGAGCTGTTGTAACTACAAGATGTTACTTAGAACTGTTGTAACTACAAGATGTTACTTAGAGCTGTTGTAACTACAAGATGTTACTTAGAGCTGTTGTAACTACAAGATGTTACTTAGAACTGTTGTAACTACAAGATGTTACTTAGAGCTGTTGTAACTACAAGATGTTACTTAGAGCTGTTGTAACTACAAGATGTTACTTAGAACTGTTGTAACTACAAGATGTTACTTAGAGCTGTTGTAACTACAAGATGTTACTTAGAGCTGTTGTAACTACAAGATGTTACTTAGAACTGTTGTAACTACAAGATGTTACTTAGAGCTGTTGTAACTACAAGATGTTACTTAGAACTGTTGTAACTACAAGATGTTGCTTAGAGCTGTTGTAACTACAAGATGTTACTTAGAACTGTTGTAACTACAAGATGTTACTTAGAGCTGTTGTAACTACAAGATGTTACTTAGAACTGTTGTAACTACAAGATGTTGCTTAGAGCTGTTGTAACTACAAGAAATAACGTGCAAAACATTCCCCACTAACGAAGCTAAACGACAAACAGAGAACATTTATGAATAAATTAGGAAATAAAATATACATAAAGAAAAAAGTGATCTTAAAATAGTGTGAGAGTCGAAAACAAAATTAAAATATTATTAATGTCTCTAATAATAAGAATTCAAGAGGAAAAGGATCTGTAAATACTGGTTATTTAAGGGTGAAAATTATTTGGGATAGGATCGTATTTTACAAGAAAATTATATACATCGGTATCGTGCTGCTTCCTTATTCTGTATGACGGGGAGGAGGGGGTATGTGTGGGGGAGGGGAGTTTGTGAGGGGAGGGGGGTATGTGAGGGGAGAGGGGGATGGTTGAGGGGAAGGGATGTAGGTGGAGGAGATTGGTTAAAGAGGGGGATGGGAAGGTGAGGTGAGGGTCAGGTGTTATGGTAGGGCCAGCTGTCTCAGGTTACCCTCGCATGCTGACCACATCACCTGATAGTCTCGTATTGCAGCCTTCACTGGCAATAGTAGTCTGCCTGCCTGCTTCCTTGTCTGCCTGCTTCCTTGCCTGGCTGCTTGCTTGCTGCTTGCTTAGCTGCCTGCTTCCATGAATGCCTGCCTACCTGACTGTCTGTCTAGGAACCTACCTATCAAGCAGCCTGCCGCGAAACCTGCCTGTCAAGCAGCCTGTCTGTCTAAAAGCTTGCTAACTGCCAGTCGGCTTGCCTGCCTGATCTCTTGACAGCTTAACTTCCTGCCAATTGGAAGCCTACCTAGCAGCCTACCTGCCCCAATGCCTTCCTGCCCGAATGCCAGTTCATCTGCATGTGTAATGCTTCTCGTTTCCTGGTCATTCTAGGCAGAATAACTAGATACAGTGTATATTTTGGTGCAGTGATGAGAGTCTGGGAAGGATCGAAATGTCATGTGTCCCTTTTATGAAGGTTAGTTGTGGGTTATTCCAACCACGGTACATACAGACCATGCTCTTCTGCTGCTTCTTCTTCTTCTTCTTCTTCTTCTTCTTATTATTATTATTATTATTATTATTATTATATTATTATTATTATTATTATTATTATATTATTATTATTATTATTATTATTATTATTATTACTACTGTTTATTATTATTATTATTATTGTATTGTCTGTTTGTCGATATTATGTGTACGATATATATAAAATATGGTATAAATCACAGTGTGTAGTGAGATTGTTGAGTATAAATCAGAGTGTGCGGTGGCATGACACAGGAAGTGTAGGTGATACACCGTGCCTGGAGGGCACACACTCTCTCTTTCTCCTCCAGGAAGCCACTGAAACTCTTCACTCAATCACTGCCATTGACTGCCCAACCCACAGCCGCCCACAACCCGCCGCCCACCCCGCTGTCCTCACACCGCCCTCTCCGCCGCCCACACACATCTCTTCTTGTGTTCTACACTTCCCTCCAATTCTCCATTCTTCCCTCCCCTCCCCTCCACCACACATAGACGGGGTGACTCCCTCCCTCCGCCCACAGACGGAGTGACTCCTCCCCCGCCCACAGACGGAGTGACTCCTCCCCCGCCCACAGACAGGGGTGACTATCGGGGTGTAAAACAATCGGAGTATTAAAATGCAATTCGCCGTGAGTAAATCACGGGCGGTCCCCTCGGTGGCTGGTAACGATAACGAGCGAGGGGTCACGAGGGGAGACCCCCACTGCTAAGGATTCCCCTCAAGTGATCAGGTGCCCCTGTGGCCACCTCGCGGCGAATACGAGCCCTCATAGGTGATACCATACAACGTCGTGTTGTAGGTGAGGGGAAGGTGGTGGGTGAGGGGGAAGTTCGTGGGTGAGGGGGGAAGGTGGTGGGTGAGGGGGAAGTTCGTGGGTGAGGGGGGAAGGTGGTGGGTGAGGGAGTTCGTGGTGAGGGGGGAAGGTGTGGGTGAGGGGAGTTGGTGGTGAGGGGGGAAGGTGGTGGGTGAGGGGGAGTTGGTGGGTAAATGAGAACGGAAGTGAAGGAAGGAAGGAGGGAGTGTCGGAGGAAGGAACGAGAGAAGGAGGGAGGAAGCGAGGGAAGGAGGGAGTAAGGGAGGTTGGAGTACAAGTGTGCAGAGGGTTGGTCAGGTCACTAGTCCCTCGACAAATGTACACACACACACACCACACACACATACAGCGGAGGAAAGCGAGGCTCGATCCACCGTACATTCATTCAATCGATCCATTAAATTGAGCGTGCATTATTGTCTTGTAATTAACTTGATAAGACAGGCGGTCTCCTTGACAGTGTCTTCGTCGTCTCCTTGAACTTTATCAGTCCTGCCTTCATCCTCTGAGCCTAGAGTGTCACCAGCTATCTTCAGCTTCCTTACATAAGGATACCTAACAGAGCAACATGACTGTTCGTGAAAGCATGAGGAAGTAGAAGTAATGACTAGAATCTTCACCTAGTCTCACCAGCTTGTCTGAGATGGTTCTTTCTTACTCTCGCCAGCTTGTCTGAGAAGGTTCTTCACCTACTCTCGCCAGGTTGTAAACACGCCATCCTTGTACAAATTATTCCGATAGCTCCACTTACAATGATAACACAGTTACACTAATATTATCAAATACTTGACAGTATTATTTACAAAGTCTTGGAAGTATTATTTAACAAAGACTTACTTACCTACTTATCTACCTACCTGCTTGTAAGTATTATTACTAAGATATTGGCAGTATTAGTCTTGCACACACACACACACACACACACACACGCCTGTATACATGGAGTATGTGTAAAAGACAGGTTGAAAGAATAGTCAGTGATTACAAAATTAAGAAAATGAAGAGCAAATGAGACACTGAGATAATTATCGAAAAAATTTTCCGAAAAAAATGCTTTTTGAAAAGAGACGAACGTGATGAGAAAGCTGCAGAGCAAATAGACTTATCAATTAAGAGTGAAAGTGGTGAAATGTTGCAATGGAATGTACAAGTACCGAAATGATGTAGAGAACAGATTGGGTTTGTAACCGTAGATGATGCAAAGAAGGCAGAGACTTTATTCAGGAGTCAGGAAAAGTGAGATCTCTTCGGAAATGGAAAGAACCAGAAGAGGGTACAGATGAAATGAAGACAAGACACCTATGGCAGAGACAGTCTTTTATTTTGGTTATGTTTCGCTGTGTAAACATTATCACACACACAGCCTAATAAAAGCTTGGACTTCAGCACGTGTCTTCTGTTCACTGTTTTTACCAGTGAAGGAAGAGGGTGAGACAGTAGGCCGGTTGAAATATGATAAAGTGGCAAGGAAGGACGCAGATGGGAATCAGGGTTTGAATTATTAGTGTATTTGTTGAAGAAATGCGTGAATGGAAAGGTACCCGAGGATCGGCAAGTATCATGAAAAGGAGAGTATCTAAGGATTGGCAGAAAATATAAATAGTTGTATAAGGAAAAAAAAGCAAGAAATGGTGCAAGAATTGTAGAAGAAGCCTGCAAAAAAAAAAAAAAAAAATGGGAATGTTGTAGTATTGTGAGACGAACGAACTTAAAAGCTAATGGAATACATGTAAACAAAGGAGTGTTTAGAGTTGTTTTTTGCTGATGTCACAGTACTTTTAGGAGATTCCTAAGAGATGTTTGAAAAGCCGATGAGAAAGTTAAGGGAGTGAGACAAGGAATACTCAAAGGCAGTGAAAAATTTGATGACCATATTCCAAGGCACGAGCATACGTGAAAAAAAAGTTGTGTTTAGATACTTGGGAGTGAACATGTCAGCAGATGGTGCTTCGAAAGACTGACGAAATTTGAGAACAGATGAGGATAAGAAAGCAGCAGCATTCTTAAGGAGTCCGTGGAAAGAAATACGAGTGTTAACGTGAAATGTATCAGGAGTACAGTACACTTATTTAATAATATTAATGAAACCATGAGGTAGCGTCTGTCCGGTATAGCATAAAACTAAACTGGGGATGCCAGAACTCCAGAGCTGGGCGGAGGGACGGTGGTCCACCTCTGGTCATTGAGGGGGGAAGTCTCTCTCTCTCTACATTCTTCCCCACAAGCGCTTCCCTTACTCGAAGATAAATATGGTAGAGTATTTAGCCTATCAGAGAGCTAAATATGGTAGAAGGTGTAGCCTATCAAAGAGATCAATGTGATAGACTGTGCAGCCCATCAGGGGAAAAAAAAACTAGGTTGAGAGGGGTTGTTGATCTCAGAGGAGATACAGAAGATGGTGAGGGCTGCCAGTTCTGTGATCATCGTATCTGTTTCTCACACCTGATGAAGAACCCCACAGATGGTTCTCTCTGGTCCAGAAGTCTTTTAAAGAAAAACGTTATTTTAATTACAGTAGTAGAGGAAAGACAGCAAGTGACCAACCATTCATATCCATCCTCCCTTCCTCTCTTTATTCTCCTATCATTTTTCATTCCTCAACTACCCTCATTCTCTCCTCTCTTTCTCTCTCCCACTATCTCTTTCCCCTTTCTTCCTTCTTCCCTCCATTTCCCTCTGCAATAATTACTACACACTATCAATACCTCAATTAATTCCTCCATATATAACATCGCCTTTAATAACATTTACATTTTTTTATCAATACTGACTAATAAAAAACTTTTCATATAGATCATCAGTATTTTTTTATTACTGGCCAATAAAAACTTTTCTTTATGTATAGATTAATAATATTTAATTATTTTGCTGATCCGCTGAAAAATTCTTCCTCGGAACACTCGATTATTTTTCCTTATCAAACCCAGTTAGGTGTATTTATTTATTCATGAGAATGCGCTAAACCCGGGAGGTTCAGAGACGGCTAAGGTGGTGTAGACACGGCCGGGAGACGTATACAATGTGTCTTCATCAACAACAAATGAATCCATAATGTGAGCCTCGAGAGAGAGAGACGCAATATGGTACGAAAATGCTTCAAATTCTTCACTTTGCGAGCCACACAATACCTTACCATAACAAATTAAATGCTCCAGAACCCACGGACTGAAAACCCATAGTGAGGATGGTTGTAAAGGACGCGCTGCTCACTTGGGCCAGGTTTGAGGGCGTGAGTAAGAGGATTTTCGACCGTGGATGTAGCGGTGGGTGTGGGCTGGCCTGGCGTGGGCCTTGACGAGGCAGACAGGAGGAGGAGCCGCCAGGTAGGGATGACCATTGTCACTATGAGAACACATTTGCTGCGTGATCGAAGCTTCTGAAAACACGTCTCGCGAGCATGTGAACAGTCATGTGCTTGCTCTCTCTCTCTCTCTACACACACACACACACACACACACACACACACATACACACACACACACACACAGGGAAGCTCTAAACATGTAGGGGCCACACAAGGATGTGGGATTACACCTGGCAAACACCTCCAACAACTTGCACCTCCAGTCTATTACAAAAAAAAATTAACTCAAATATCTTAAGCATGAAAAAAAAACACAATTAAAATATATATATATATATATATATATATATATTATATATATATATATATATATATATATATATATATATATATATATATATATATATATATATATTATAATATATATATATATATATATATATATATATATATATATATATTATATATATAAATGAAGTAATCAGTATAATGGTGAAAATCTATAATTAAAAAAACAAAAAAAAAATATCATGCTTTTTAAGGCATTTTTTTGTATTATGGAGACCGGAGGTAATATGGGTGAAGGTCTTTTGATCCAAGAAAATGGAGCTACTTCCTCGCTTGCCGTGGATCAAAACTTGACTATCAATGATTTTCCAGACGATTTTTTAGCTACATGGGTCCAGCAGCTTCATTATTTCTTATAACAATAGAAAAATCACCTGCAACGACAGTATTAATGTCCCCCCCCCCAAAAAAAAAAAAAATAATATTAGCCAACGGTTTATAAAAAAAATCAAATGGAATATTCTCGAAAAAATATATTAGATATTACCTCTAAATAATACTTAAAAAAAGTATATAAAATGGCAAGGGGATTTTTTGTCCCCCATCCCCCCGAAAGTCAGCTTTTGTTGACTTCTCTCTAAAGGTAGGAAGGAGCTGTCATCTGTGTCTCATTACTGCCGCTAACACACGCCACAGACGCTAACAACCAATCACCACATGTTTGCGATAATTAACCACATAATCACCGGACAGCAATTGGCCAGTCGAAACATCTGCGGCTGACAGCCACAGAAATACCTGGAGGAGTGGTGGTGGCGGTGGTAATGGTATTGTGTTGGGGAGGGACAGAGGGGTGCTGCTGAGGGAGAGAGGGTGCTGCTGAGGGAGAGAGGGTGCTCCTGAGGGAGAGAGGGTGCTGCTGAGGGAGAGAGGGTGCTGCTGAGGAAGTGAGGGTGCTGCTGAGGGAGTGAGGAAGCTGCTAAGAGAGTGAGGGGGAGGGAGTGAGGGTGCTGGTGAGGGAGTGAGGGTGCTGCTGAGAGAGGGTGCTGCTGAGAGAGGGTGCTGCTGAGGGAGTGAGGAAGCTGCTAAGGGAGTGAGGGGGGAGGGAGTGAGGGTGCTGCTGAGGGAGTGAGGGTGCTGCTGAGGGAGAGAGGGTGCTGCTGAGGAAGTGAGAGTGCTGCTGAGGAAGTGAGGGTGCTGCTGAGGGAGTGAGGGTGCTGCTGAGAGAGGGTGCTGCTGAGGGAGACAGGGTGCTGCTGAGGGAGTGAGGGTGCTGCTGAGGGAGTGAGGGTGCTGCTGAGAGAGGGTGCTGCTGAGGGAGAGAGGGTGCTGCTGAGGGAGTGAGGAAGCTTCTGAGGAAGTGAGAAAGCTGCTGAGGGAGTGAGGGTGCTGCTGAGGGAGTGAGGAAGCTGCTGAGGGAGTGAGGATGCTGCTGAGGGAGTGAGGGTGCTGCTGAGGAGAGAGGAAGCTGCTGAGGGAGTAGGAAGCTGCTGAGGGAGTGAGGTGCTGCTGAGGGATGAGGAAGCTCTCTGAGGGAGTGAGGGTGCTGCTGAGGGAGTGAAGGTGCTGCTGAGGGAGTGAGGGTGCTGCTGAGGGAGTAAGGAAGCTGCTGAGGGAAGTGAGAGAAGCTGCTGAGGGAGTAGGAGTTCTGCTAAAGGAGTCCAAGGGGTGGAAAGGAGGGATGTAATGGTGAGGGAGTGGGTGTGTGGGGTGGTGGTGTGTGGTGGTGGAGTGCGGGGTGGTGGTGTGAGGGTGGTGGTTGGTGGTGGTGGTGTGGATGGGGTGGTTGGTGGTGGTGGGGTGGTGGTGGTGGTGGTGGGGCGAGTGGTGGTGTGGGTGGTGGTGGTGGTGGTGGTGGGGTGGCGGTGGCGGTGGTGGTGGTGGTGGTGGTGGTGGTGGTGGTGGTGGTGGTGGTGGTGGTGGTGGTGGTGGTGGTGGTGGTGGTGGTGGTGGTGGTGGTGGTGGTGGTGGTGGTGGTGGTGGTGGTGGCGGTGGCGGTGGTGGTGGTGGTGGTGGTGGTGTGGTGGTGGTGGTGGTGGTGGGGTGGTGGTGGTGGTGGTGGTGGTGGCGGTGGTGGTGGTGGTGGTGGTGAGGTGGTGGTGGTGGTGTGGTGGTGGTGGTGGTGGTGGGGTGGTGGGTGGTGGTGGTGGTGGTGGTGGTGGTGGTGGCGGTGGCGGTGGCGGTGGCGGTGGTGGTGGTGGTGGTGGTGGTGGTGGTGGTGGTGATGGTGGTGGTGGTGGTGGTGGTGGTGCTGACCTCAGCCGTGGTGCTGACGGATCAACAGTAGTTTTGAGAGATCAGTCGTTGTGTTTAGGGACCCCTCAAGGAAGGTTCCTTGATGTTGGTGAGGGGCTCTTGATTTAGGAAATTGGATCTGTGCTCCAGTTCCCCGAATTAAGCCTGAATGCCTTCCATATCCCCCCCCAGGCGCTGTATAATCCTCCGGGTTTAGCGCTTCCCCTTGATAATAATAATAATAATATGTTTAGGGATCAATAGTAGCTTTGGGGGATCATATTTACTTTTGTGAGATCAGATGTACTTTCCAGGATCACTTGTAATTTTGAGGTCAGTCAAGTCGAACTCGCCTTGAAAACTGAACTTTTCCAAATTTTCTTTTATAGGATGAGAGATATATTTTTGTACAGCATCACGACTGGTCCCACAAAACTCCAAGTGTTCTTTCAAAACTACAGCCGATCCTACAGAATTACAGCTGATTCTACAAAAATTACAACCTGTGGTATGCAAAGAGTATGTTACAATTTATTCTGCGTATGTCACACTCCCATATAGGCTGCCTCCCAACCAGCAAACCGGGTGCTAAGGGTCTAACAATCAATAGGGTACCCTTTCTTAAATCAGTACCTTTGCTCATTGACCAAACACAGGCAAGCCCACCAAAGTTGAAGAAACGAGGTTCGCTTGTGGTAAGCATTTGCAGACTTGCCTGCCTGCTGGTTGAGCACGGTGCACTCTCTCTGGCTTCTGCTTTGGTATCTATCACCGTCGTGTACACTTATTATTATTCTATCTGTACATATTGCACATAGAGTACATATCTGTATATTAGTGATTGAAGGCAAAACATACATTATAGTCCACTGCTGAGTTTGTTTGCTCTAATTCCCATTACGATCGGTTGTGTTCGTAATACAACCGATCCCATAAAACCACAGCTGATCCCCCAAAAATTACACCCGATCCCATAAAACTATAGCTGATCCCAAAAAACCACAACCGATCCCACAAAACTACAGCCTATCCCACAAAATTACAGCCGATCCCACAAATCTATATCTGATCCCACAAAACTACATCTGAACTCACAAAACTATATCTGATCCCACAAAACAGGTTTAATTCTTCCTCTTTGTTTAAAAATTCAACGTTTTTTTCACGCAATTTAGACTTTTTTTTCCACTAGAGTTGAACACAATTCGGCTGACTAGTTCAGTTCCTGTGTCCGATGTGTTTGTTCAACCTCAACTTGTTTGACCTGTTGTTGTTGCTGTTTTTGTTCCCCCCCACCCGTGACAACTATTTATTTGTTTGTGTTTTTGAGTGTCTTGTTTTTTAAAAGGGGAGGGGGGTGTCCGCCCCCCTGAACACGCAGAATTGTGTTTATTTACAAACAAGAGTTTAGAATGTCCTGTTTTTTTTTCGATTCTAAAAATGATTTGTATTCATCCTTGAAATTACTTAGATAAATTTTTACAAGTTACTGGTGGTCATTATATTGTAAGAGATTGTGTGGGAAAATTTATCGTTGGACTCCCTTAACGAAAAGTCATTCACTACAATATTCTTGGACAGTTGCTTAATAAAGACTTTACAAAATGACTCTCTTCATGGGACGGGGGTGTTTGGCACATGGTGAAGGGCTCTAGATCCAAAGAATGGGAGCTCCTCTTCCCCTTCCTTCAAACAAAGAAGACTAGTTACTCGAGGAGTCGCTCAGTGGTATTAAATACTTAAATTAAAATGTCGACGTTCAGGTTTACAGGACGAGGCTGAGGCCTCCAACAGTGTCCTCAGTGTTATAATAAACACAACTAACCCGCACATAAGAAAATGAAACTTATGACTACGTTTAGGTCCGAATGAACCTTATGACCGAAACGTCGCCATAAGGTTCATTCTCCTATGTGCGGGTTATCTGTATATTGTTTCAGTCACGGTATTGTGACTGGAACCATATACTAAATTTAGGTATATTCTTTGTGTAAGTCAACAGTAGTATCACGTATATATGTAACTGATTTTACATATATATATATATATATATATATATATATATATATATATATATATATATATATATATATATATATATATATATGTATATATATATATATATATATATATATATATATATATATATATATATATATATATATATATATATATATAAGGAATTCGCTAGAGCAGGCGAAATATACACAAACACTGAACCTACGAACACTCGAACCTACGAACCTTAGGACAAGGTACTCAGTGCTTTACCAATCTACCCACACTGGACAACACCTTGGCGTGTAGCTTGCGCTACGCGTTTGATCCAAGGCAGCCAGCTTTGAGGGAGAAGGCTTACAGCTTTTCATCTCATCCCCTGCATGCATCAGCCTTACTAGAGATTTTAACAATGCAAGGAATTCGCGAGAGCAGGCGAAATATATACAAACATTGATATATATATATATATATATATATATATATATATATATATATTATATATATATATATATATATATATATATATATATATATATATATATATATATATATGTCGTGCCGAATATGTAAAACTGGTCAATTAGCAAGAACTCATTTAAAATTAAGTCCTTTCTGAAATTTTCTCTTATACGTTTAAAAATATATTTTTTTCATTAATGTTAATGTAAAAATTTTTAATTTTGCACCAAAAGAATCTTAGAAAACTTACCTAACCTTATTATAACAAGAGCAATTTATTTTAGCCTAACCCAACTAAATATATTTTAAATACGTTTACAATAATTTAGTACTAAACAAACACAATCAAATTTTTTTTTCGTTAGGTTCAGAATGATTTTGGCGAAATTATTGCATACACAAATTTTCACTTGTCCTATATGGCAAGATAAGTGTTGCTGTTTAAGCCAAGATCGCAAGTTCTGCCTATTCGGCACGACATATATATATATATATATATATATATATATATATATATATATATATATATATATATATATATATATATATATATATATATATATATATATATATATATATTATATGTCGTGCCGAATGTGTAAAACTTGTCAATTAGCAAGAACTCATTTAAAATTAAGTCCTTTCTAAAATTTTCTCTTATACGTTTAAAGATATATTTTTTTCATTAATGTTGATATAAAAATTATAATTTTGCACCAAAAGAACCTTAGAAAACTTACCTAACCTTATTATAACAAGAGCAATTTATTTTAGCCTAACCCAACTAAATATATTTTAGATTTGTTTACAGTAATTTAATACTAAACAAACACAGTGAAATATATTTTTTTCGTTAGGTTCAGAATGATTTTGGCGAAATTATTGCATACACAAATTTTAACTTGTCCTACATGGCAAGACGAGCGTTGCTATTTAAGCCAAGATCGCAAGTTCTGCCTATTCGGTACGACATATATATACCTGTATATATATATATATATATATATAATATATATATATATATATATATATATATAATATATATATATATATATATATATATATATATATATATTATATATTATATATATGTATATATATATTATATATATATATATATATATATATATATATATATATATATATATATATATATATATATATATATATATATCCAACTATCTGATTACTTTAGTGAAAGAGGGTAGGAAATCAAAAATAAAAAGCTACTAAAACGCCTCAAGAAACACTTTATTTGGAAATCATCAAGTTACAAGTGATACTGATTTTCTCTTTTCGTATATAATGTGACGGCAGAGAATAATTATTCACAAGGAAACACAGTTCAGATTTAGCATTATCAAAATTGTCAGAACGACCAACGTCATCAGCTAAATTTCCCAGCAATACTTCAACTATTGTTTTAATGGTGTTCTTCCATTCTGATGAGATTACCTATTGGATTATAGCATGATTTATTTATCTTTGGGCTTCCAGCGTGATGGAATTGCCTGTGGGTTTCCAATGTAATGGCAGTATCTTTGTGCATAGAGTGGGTTTACGAAGTTTTAGATCAGAGAAAATACTTTGCATCTCAAAAGAAGCTTCCACTAGCGTGGCTAAATAATGTTAATAGGATGTAAATTTCGTACATATGTGAGGAAACTCGAGACCAAAGCATGACACACTCTCGACTGCTCCCACTCAAGTCACTGTTCTGGCTGTTGTAGAATTTATGATGTTAGCTGATGCAGTGAAATTTGTTTTTCCATCACAGCTGGAAATTTTCACCTGGCGAATATTCGTTTTTGCAGTCCAGGGACACCTGAAGATTCTTCATCCTTCTCCAATGGAAGGCAATTGCTAAAATTTTGCACTTTTTTAGATTTTAGGTAAATTAGGCTGTTATATAATACGCAAATTTACAAGGCAATGTTGTATTGCTAGGATTAATTTTGGTTCGAAATAAATTGATACGTCCAAAATATGCAAAACTAGTTGTTTTCAATTTTTTGGTTTCAAGGGAAGGGACTTAAATTTACGAAATTTCCCCCAAAATCTTCGTTGTCCCAAAGCCTCTGATGTTTCTATGATAGCAACAACAAGATATTTGTAGTAAAAGTTCTATTCGTAATAAAGTTGGAAGAATTATCAAGAATATGTTAGGTAAAATGACACGTCCAACTAATGAGACATTTTTTTATTGTGGCAGGAAGTTTGTGAAGCCTAGAGAGCGAAGCCTCGTCTCAATAAAATGTCCCAACAATGGTACAGGTCTCCTTTTAGATAAAATTCTAATAATAGAATACGGTATTTTTCCATCAACAGAGAGAACTATCAATAGATTTTTTTTCCTTGAGGCAGCCTAGCGCTGCTTGTCTCAAAAAGTTTTAATTGTAGCTCCTTTCTCGTGGCTTCATCTAAGTTATATGCACTTTCATTTATCACCTGTTCAGAAAAAACTCTTGATGCCTCGAAATATATGGAAACCTTGTCATATTTTCTGCGGATCCTTTCATATTTCTACACGTTAAAATATGTTCCTCCTGTTCACCTGATTATCTTTGTTTACCTTCCTGTTTACTTGTTTATCTCCCTGTTTACCCTCCTGTTCACTTGTTCGTATTCTTTTCACTTGTTTATCTCCCTGTTTACCCTCCTGTTCACTTGTTCGTATTCTTTTCACTTGTTTACATTCCTGTTCACTTGTTTGTCTTCCTGTTCACTTATTTGTCTTTCTGTTTGCATTCTGTTCATTTGTTTTGTCCCTGTATTGATTCATTCTAAGAATCTACCTTCGGACAGATAAATTCCAATCTCACAAACACGAAACGAAAGCTGTTTTAACTTGTATGTTGAAGACAGACACAACTTAGAAATAACAGAAAATGAATCAAGAATAAGGGATGACTCGTGTTGAAAATCAGTGAAGGAAAGAGTGTCGCAGTTATATCGAGGGATACAAACTTCCCAGTGAATATTGTTACTATGACTACTATTACTAGTGCTATTATTGATAAACACACTATTCAATGAAGTGTTTATCGGCGCAAATGTTTCGTCCACAAGAGGGCTTTATACACACAACAATGAGATAGAATTATTACTTACGAAGTGCATCTGGGGCAGGTGGTCAGGTCTAACTTTATAAAATAGGTTAGCGAAATATACGAGTGAGACCTGCCTCTCTCTAATGTTTTTTCACTGTAATATATATATATATATATATATATATATATATATATATATATATATATATATATATATATATATATATATATATATATATATATATATATATATATATAGTATAGTATAATGTATATAAAATAGTACAGGGACATAAGCCAACAGTATCAATTTGTCCCTGTGGGATCAGAGACCTTGGGATCATGGGGAAAATATGCCACACGTTTCCTTAAAGAATTGGGTTCCAGACTCATCGACACCACCAGGGACCCAAGGGCAGCCACTTTCATGTTCCATCGCCTCAGCGTGGCCATCCAGAGGGGAAATGCTTGCTGCATACTTGGCTCGCGTCCGGTTTCGAAGGAGCTGGAGGATATTTCATGATTTTTAATACATTGTACCATTGTATTCATGTTTGTGTTTTCTGTAAATGTATCCTGTTTATTAATAAATGTTCACATAGAATATAAAATTCAGGGGGTGGTAGGAGAAGAAAATATTCAAACAGCTCCGGGGAGAACCTTGAGTTTTCCCTGAGGTACGTTTATTGTCTTCTCTGAGGATGAGGATCCCCAGTCCAGCTATAGAGGTGGTACTTCCCTATACATTATATATACGAAATATATATATATATATATATATATATATATATATATATATATATATATATATATATATATATATATATATATATATATATATATATATATATAATATATATATATATATATATATATTATATATATATATATATATATATAATATATATATATATATATATATATATATATATATATATATATATATATATATATATATATATATATATATATTATATATGTATACATATGTATATATATATATATATATATATATATATATAGGTTACGCTCCCCACTGCATAGTCTAATTGCCTTTTGACGGCATTACTATTACTATTATTATTATTAGTAGTAGTAGTAGTAGTAATATTAGTAGTAATAGTAGTAGTAGTAGTAATAGTAGTAGTATAGAGGTGTTTAAGTATAACTAACGTAATAAAGATCATGGAATCAGTGGTCTTTTTAATATACGTATACATTTTTTAACGTGCATTTAAGGGGAACTTGAGTAAACAGTCCCTTAAAGGGAAGCTGCCTTGATACTAGTGACGGGGTCTTGATTAAAGAAATTGAAGTTCCCATCCCTGTCTTCGGATCATCCTTGATTATTTCCCATTCCCAGGCGCTGTATGACTCCTACGGGTTTATTTTTGCTCATGATCATAATAGCGGCAATAGAATAAATAGTATACTGGCCGGCCGCGGGGCGTCGACCCCCGAAACCCCCCTCCCTCCAGGTATTATCTTTTGATTCTAACTGGATCTTACCGATCTTAAAGTTTAGCAACAGAAACATCAGAAATCTGACAGATAATTATGCAGTTTCGTTACGTCGCTTTTTTTAGAGGATGGGGGGGGGGGAGGGCACGAAAACTAACCTAGCAATCTGAAAAAACATTACTAAAATTAGCATTAATAAGAGATAGGTGTCCCGTAGCTCGATTGCTAGTGCACTTAGCTCACAAGTTGTGGTCCTGGGGTCGATCCCCCGGTACGGGTTGAAACATTAGGACGTGTTGTGTCCATGTTCACCTATGAGTAAAATAGGTACCTGGGTGTTAGTCGACTGGTGTGGGTCGCATCCTGAGACAAAACTAGCCTAACATTCCCGAAATACTCTGTATAACATACTGCTGTATAGCCCTTGTGGTTTAGCGCTTCTTTTTGATTATAATAATAATAATAATAATGTATAACATACTATCATTGATGTCAGCTAGGCCTGTACACATTGGTACTTGTAGAAATAAAGATGTCATTACCTAGCCTATCTTAAATTTATAAACGAAATAATTTACCTTTTCTTGTTTGGAAGGAAAGTGAGTTTTCAAGTGAGCCACTCAAAAAAAAAATGAAATTGAAAATGACTAGTTGGTATCCACTTCCATTTTTTTTACCCTACCAACAAAGACAGTTTATGTAGAGGGAGGGAGGCAGATTTATTTATATGCAACTCATTTGCAAAACATAAAATCTTTAATCTTCTCTGTATAAACAATAAACAGTTTAGATGAGTATAACTTGAGCCTGACCAACGTGGCCTGGTTTAAAGGGGAAGGGGTGAGGGGTGGGTGGTGAAGGGAAGATGATGGTATTTGGGTACAGTGAGAGTGGATGAAGGGAAAGGAGGCGAGGGAGGGGGGTTAAAAGAAGGGGGATGGGAAGCGTGGTGAGGGATGGGAAAGGGGATGGGAGGGAGGAGGGAAGTGAGCCATATTACCACTGAGTGAATGATCTGCTTAATTGTTGTGAGGTGATTTTTAGGTGTAGGTTTTGGGAGGTGAGAGAGATGGACCCCGGTCTAACTGACCTTAATTTTGTGTGCTGGGCAAGATTTTGTCCTTGTTTTTACTTTGAATTCACTCTCTCTCTCTCTCTCTCTCTCTCTCTCTCTCTCTCCTCTCTCTCTCTCTCTCTCTCTCTCTCTCTCTCTCTCTCTGATAATTCACACTTCTTAAAAATAAATTTCAATCATCTCGAAGCATTTAACAAGTCACAACCCATCCATTAATTACATTACATTCTGATATGAATGTTTTTATTTTTACCGTTGGAATACCTATCAAAAAAACAGGTAAGCTTTTTTAATTTAAGTTTTAAGAAACCCCCAAAAAAGCCAAGCAGGAAGCACAGCAACACAGTGTTCACATGTAATATTATTTTCACTGCACAGTGAAAGAGAATCTTATTCTTGTCACTGTACACTTAGTTCATATATCATTTTTTTCCAGAATGTCCTCGCCAGTGTTTATAAATAATTTGCATATACAATTAAATCGTAAAATAAACTAAAGAGTTCTGTAAACGGCATGAATTTCTCACTTTCTCTATTCCCTTCTCTCTTCTCTCTCTTTCTTTCTCTCTCTCTCTCTCTCTCTCTCTCTCTCTCTCTCTCTCTCTCTCTCTCTCTCTCTCTCTCTCTCTCTCTCTCTCTCTCTCTCTCTCTCCATGCAATATATTTAGACAAAGACATTATTACCGTGAAATTGTACCGTGACTTGAAGGTGTGATTCGCGTCTGGGCAACCTGACATATTATTGTTTTTTTTCTTATACTGTTAGTGAGATGATGGTCTTGAAGGTACCAGCAGCGGGGGGGGGGGTTATGGGAGGGGGGCAACGGGAGAGGGGGACGGGTGTGGAATCTGTATACTATTATTTATATAAGCACCAGTTCAAGATACAACGTTCCTTTTGTAGCACTCACTCACTCACTCACTCATGCACGCACGTACGCAAAGGTTTGCAACAAGACTAGTCCCGGAACTAAGGGGTATGTCCTACGAGGGAAATAAACCTGACGACACTGGCGGACAGGAGGGATAGGTGAGGGGAGGACATGATAGCGACATATAAAATACTGAGAGGAATTGACAAGGTGGATAGGGACAAAATGTTTCAGAGATGGAACACAGCAACAAGGGGTCACAGCTGGAAGTTGAAAGCTAACACAACTCACAGGGATGTTAGGAAGTAGATCTTGAGTCATAGAGTCGTCAGAAAGTGGAACAATCTGAGGATTGATGTAGTGGAGGCAAGATTCATACATAGCTTTAAGAAGAGGTTCGATAAAGTCCATGGACAAGAGAGAATGGAGTGGAGCTAGTAGCGACTAGCGAAGAGGAGGGGCCAGGAGTATGATTCGACCCCTGCAACCACAAATAGCTGAGTACAAATAGGTGAGTACACACAAACATGCACGCTCACATATGCTCACACGTACTCATACACTCATGCGCAAATACACGCACAAACACATGCATACACGGACACATGGATACGTGCACACGTACCCACACACAAAATAGGTGAGTACATACACTCGGAGAAACAAACAATCTGTCTACCAGTCTATCAGTTTTTTTTTTTTTTTTGTGTTGGCATCTGTCAGTCATTGTCTGTCAGTATGTTTGTCAGCCCTTTTTGTCTGTTGGGGTGGCTGGCAGTGTATCTGTGTGGCGTTCTCACCATCATGGTTACAACACTGGCTCAGAGCTGGCATCACGATGCTGCTATCTCAGTTATCTGACGGGGATACATGTAACTGGACTCTCATTTTGGGATTATCCGATACTCTGATACGAGTTTTTCGGCAATGTAGCTGCGTAGTGCGATAGAGGGTGCGCAGGGAGAGAGGGAGGGAGGGAGGGATATACTTGAGTGAAAGGAGGAAGGCATAAATAAAGAAGAGGAAAGGAGAAAGGAAGTGGGATGAGATGGGAGAGGGCGACCTCTAATATTCAGTAAATTAATGAATATTTCAGGGGGTTGAAATATACAGATCAATTAATTTTCTGTGTTTCTGTCTTCATGTGGGTTATTATTGAGTATATATATATATATGTATATATATATATATATATATATATATATATATATATATATATATATATATATATATATATATGTGTGTGTGTGTGTGTGTGTGTGTGTGTGTGTGTGTGTGTGTGTGTGTGTGTGTGTGTGTGTGTGTGTGTGTGTGTGTGTGTGTGTGTGTGTGTGTGTGTGTGTGCGTGTGCAAAATTGGTCAGTTAGCAAGAACTCATTTTAAAATTTTCTAAAATTTCTCTTGTACGTTTAAAGATATATTTTTTTCATTTATGCTAATGAAAAAATTAATATTTTTTTTACCAAAAGAACCTTAGAAAACTTACCTAACCTTATTATAACAAGCGCAATTTAATTTAGCCTAATCCAGCTAAATATTTTTTAGATAAGTTTACACTAATTTAATAATAAGCAAACACAATGAAATATATTTTTTTCGTTAGGTTCAGAATGATTTTTGCGAAATTATTGAGTACGTAAATTTTCGCTTGCCTTATTCGGCAAGAAGAGCGTTGCTATTTAAGCCAAAATCGTAAGTTTTACCTATTCGGCACCGCACACACACACACACACACACACACACACACACACACACACACACACACACACACACACACACACACACACACACACACATACACACACACACACACATATATATATATATATATATAATATATATATATATATATATATATATATATATATATATATATATATATATATATATATATATATATATATATATATATATATATATACATATATATATATATAATAAAATGATATGGGTGAGAATAGAGTGTAAAAAGAGTCCGTTACACGGGGGATGACACCCAAGGCTACACAGAGGATTGAAGGCTTCACCCCTGTCATTTTTGGATTACAGATGCGGTGATACCTCGCCTGACAGATGAGGTGTTAGCAGGCGATAGAATTTCTCTCTCTCTCCTTTGGAGGACACTCAGTGTAGTTTTTGTAGGTTTTATCTCATCAGATTCCGGCAGACGATAAGAGGAGACAGCAGAATAGATTGGGAAAAGCAAGAGAGAGATAGAGAGGCTACTCGGATGAGTTCCAGACATGTCACTAAGAGGGGCGGGCGACACTGGAAGAGGAACCCGCCCGGGGATTATTCACACGGCGAAAATGATGGTTTGTCACCACCTGAGGGTAAACATCGTCGCTACTACCCACCTCTCTTCTCAGTTCACGAGGGCAAGACTTCCACGAGCGATATAAAGCCTGTAGAGGTTTTTTTTTCAGCATCCAAGTCATCAAGATGGGTTGATATATATTAGGCAAAAGCCTATAATCCATGCCGATCGCTACACGTTTCGAACACAGCGAGCATTGTGCTCCAAGTACCAATAACTCTCCCCCCCCCCACTCCTCTCAACCAGGAGGCAACGTTCGTATCTCCGCACCACTGACTTAACTCCGTCTTTCCCAACTCAAGAAGCATCACATTCTCAACCTATAAACGGTACTGTATTTCTTCCCAGCCTCAGTCTGACCAAAAATAATGTGACTATTAATTACACTGCGATCCACCACTGGAAAAACAGCAGATTGCTGGAGATGATGAATTTAAAGTTTGGTTTGGAAGAAAGAGGTCACAACCTCGCCTCCGCGAGCTGCTCATTTGACTGGTGATACCATCAGTGGTAGCAGACGTGTTGGTATCTACCACACACAGATACCCGTGGTATGGGATGATCCCTTAATGCCCGGTACTGCTATCAGAAGCTGACAATGGTTTAGTTGTGAGAGCAGGGCTCTTAGCTCTGTAATGGCTGTGGGGAGCAGAGGGAAGTGGATGTGGAGGGTAGTGGATGTGGTGGGTGGTAGAATGTAGTGGATGTGGTTGGTAGCAGAAGGAAGTGGATGTGGTTGGTAGAAGGTAGTGGATGTGGTGGGTAGTAGAAGGTAGTGGATGTGGAGGGTAGTATAAGGTAGTGGATACGGAGGGTAGTGGACGTCGTGGGTGGTAGAGGGTAGTGGATGTGGAGGATAGTAGAAGGTAGTGGATGTGGTGGGTGGTAGAGGGTAGTGGATGTGGAGGACAGTAGAGGGTAGTGGATGTGGAGGATAGTAGAAAAGGTAGTGGAGTGGAGGGTAGTAGAAGGTAGTGGATACGGAGGGTAGTGGATGTGGTGGGTGGTAGAGGGTAGTGGATGTGGAGGGTAGTAGAAGATAGTAGATGTGGTGGGTGGTAGAAGGTAGTGGATGTGGAGGGAAGTAGAGATTGGTGAATAACGTGGGAAGCTGGAAGGAGAATACAAGTGGAGGAAAGGAGAAGGAAGAATGAGAGCAAGGAAGGAAAGAAGAATAAAAGAAGAAAAAAATAGGAAAGAGAAGGAGGAAAGTGAGCAGTGAAAAGATCGAAGAAAAAAAAAAGAGAAGAATAAAATAGATAAACGACATGCAAAAAGTGGGAAGAAAAAACAAATAGAAAGGAAGAGAAAAGACAGGAGATATACATCCAAAAATTAGATAAAAATAACTTTGTGATGGTGGTGGCCCGGGCCTTGTCCAAGTGGTGGCCCGGGCCTTGTCCAAGTGGTGGCCCGGGCCTTGTCCAAGTGGTGGCCCGGCCTTGTCCAAGTGGTGGCCCGGGCCTTGTCCAAGTGGTGGCCCGGGCCTTGTCCAAGTGGTGGCCCGGGCCTTGTCCAAGTGGTGGCCCGGCCTTGTCCAAGTGGTGGCCCGGGCCTTGTCCAAGTGGTGGCCCGGGCCTTGTCCAAGTGGTGGCCCGGGCCTTGTCCAAGTGGTGGCCCGGGCCTTGTCCAAGTGGTGGCCCGGCCTTGTCCAAGTGGTGGCCCGGGCCTTGTCCAAGTGGTGGCCCGGCCTTGTCCAAGTGGTGGCCCGGGCCTTGTCCAAGTGGTGGCCCGGGCCTTGTCCAAGTGGTGGCCCGTTCCTTGTCCAAGTGGTGGCCCGGGCCTTGTCCAAGTGGTGGCCCGGGCCTTGTCCAAGTGGTGGCCCGGGCCTTGTCCAAGTGGTGGCCCGGGCCTTGTCCAAGTGGTGGCCCGGGCCTTGTCCAAGTGGTGGCCCGGCCTTGTCCAAGTGGTGGCCCGGGCCTTGTCCAAGTGGTGGCCCGGGCCTTGTCCAAGTGGTGGCCCGGGCCTTGTCCAAGTGGTGGCCCGGGCCTTGTCCAAGTGGTGGCCCGGGCCTTGTCCAAGTGGTGGCCCGGCCTTGTCCAAGTGGTGGCCCGGGCCTTGTCCAAGTGGTGGCCCGGGCCTTGTCCAAGTGGTGGCCCGGGCCTTGTCCAAGTGGTGGCCCGGGCCTTGTCCAAGTGGTGGCCCGGGCCTTGTCCAAGTGGTGGCCCGGCCTTGTCCAAGTGGTGGCCCGGGCCTTGTCCAAGTGATGGCCCGGGCCTTGTCCAAGTGGTGGCCCGGGCCTTGTCCAAGTGGTGGCCCGGGCCTTGTCCAAGTGGTGGCCCGGGCCTTGTCCAAGTGGTGGCCCGGCCTTGGCTCCCTCTTTAGGGAGTGTCTGAGACCTAAGTCTCCCATGGGAGGAGGCACAAGTACCTCCTCATCTTTGGGACCAACTGTCCCCAGGCCTAGCCACAAGCTAGGCCTCTCTGGTCTGCCATCCCCGCCCCAAGGGGCCTAATGGGAATGACAGTCTTGTGATTATAATTATAATCATGGGGAGCGCTAAACCCGTAGGAGACAGTCTTGTGAGCAGTAAGCTCTGGCTCCGGCACCTACCCTACCCTAGAAGGGTTAGGCATGGTGTCGATCGGTTTTTCTTTGCAGGGTTTGTAGAGGCTAGAATGTCGACGACAAATTAATGTTTGCCCAAAGTGTTTATGTAATCCAGAAAAATGGACAAGAAATGTTTAACAAGAAAATTTAAATATATATTTAGATTCTTTTTGGAGGCAGTGATGTTGAACGTTGCTCTGAAGGATTTGGGTCGCTGTTCACATTTCCACCCAATATTTTAAGAGTCCAAAAAAAAAAAAAAAAAAAAAAAGAGAGAGAAAGAGAGATGAATAGTGAGTGGGTAAGCTGCTTTAGTGTGGAATTTTTTTGTTTAGTTGTTTAGTGTGAGAGACACACTTGCCTCTGCTACAAAGGTCGGATCGGCTTTTAATGAGTAAGACTGATGACTCCGAGTCACCAGTCTGTCTGGAGACTCGGTAAAACGAGAAAAGAAAACAATGCACCAATCTTCCATAAATGATGGCATCGTGTAGTCGTTTTTTTTTTTCACTTCTGGATTGATCACTAAGCTTTCTTATAGGAAACTAGAGGATCAACTCTGCAGCTCGATGGCTAAATCTCTGATCCACTTTTTGAGTCGCTAGTGAGACCCTCTCACATGTGACAGCTTCACTCCTTCCACGAGCTCAATTATGGATGGCTGCATTCTCAAGTCTATGTATTAGGCTCATTGAAGCCCCTGGTGGGCGAAACGTCCCTCAATAAAGATATCCAGGCGTTGCACATACGTGTTATTAATCAAGCGTTGGATAGAGAGAAAAAAATTATCTTCTCGTGTATTATGTGTGTGTCTCTGCCCGAGGGGGGGAAAGACACGCTGGATAGTGTGAGAAATGACTATCATCTTCTCATTTGGCTTCGTAGGGACGGAACGAGGGGCTGTGGCCGACACCTGCACAATAGATGAACGAATCGAGGCCGTTTGCTTTTGTCTTCACTTTGGTCACGCAGTCTATTGCTGTTGGTGGTTATTGGTGGTGGTAGTCGTGGTGATTGGTGGTGCTGATGGTGGTGGTGAATACTGTTGTTGGCGGTGGTTAGGGGGTAGTGGTGCGTGTGATTGATAGTGCCTTAATAAATGTCTCATTAAATTGCACATAAGTCCATTTACCTTACTGCCCTCGGTATTACTACTATTAATTACACACAGTGTAATTAATAGTAGTAATACCGAGGCTAGTCTGTCCTGGGTATAGTCTGCTGATGCTACAGCGGAGGCGAGACGCTTCTATTGGTTCTCGCCAGTTATTCTGTTGTGTGTGTACTCACCTAATTGTGGTTGCAGGGGTCGAGACTCAGCTCTTTTGTGTGTGTGTGTGTGTGTGTGTGTGTGTGTGTGTGTGTGTGTGTGTGTGTGTGTGTGTGTGTGTGTGTGTGTTTTAGATCTTGTACGCACTGTGTGTGTGTTTAAGCTGTTGTACTCACTGTGTGTGTTTGCGGAGGACAGACTACAGGCCCCATCTATTAATCAACACTTGTGTGATGACTAACACTGTGTGGGTTTTGTCACATAGTTGAACACGTGTATAGAGTTTGTATCCGTGTGTTCCACACACTGCTTCCTCACAGCGTGTGTTCCACACACAGCTCCTCACAGCGTGTGTTCCACAAACCACCATAACAGTGATCAAGCGTTCTCTCACAACTCTCTCTTCTGTTATTTGGCCTTTTAAGTTGAGCTTCTTGATGCCGGTGAAGGGTTCTTAATCTAAGGGATTGAAGGTATCCCTTCCCTTCCCTTCCTCATGTCACATCTGATTACTTTACATTTCTCAGGCGCCGTATAACCCGCAAATACAATAATTCCGTCAGTTTATCTCTGTGGTCGTTGCTGTTGGCCAGCCTTTGTATCTGTCTCATAGCCCTTCAAACTATGGCCCTTCAAACTATGGCCCTTCAAACTATGGCCCTTCAAACTATGGCCCTTCAAACTATGGCCCTTCAAACTATGGCCCTTCAAACTATAGCCCTTCAAGCTATGGCCCTCCGAACTATGGCCTTAATATTGGTGAAGGGCTCTTGATTCGAAGAATTGGAACCACCCTTCCTTTCCTTGGTTTGAATCTGATTGCCTCCCTATTATCCCGCGTTGTATGACCTCTTACGAGTTTAGCGCTTCCCAGTATGATAAATATGATGGATCAAACTATAGCGGTAAACCCTTGCGAGTCATAAAAGACTTGAAGATACGCAGTGAACTCCGCGGTGCTGCACACGTTGAGATCTTCTCTTACAGTTGTACACAGTCCTGAAGGAGTTCCTTTTGAAGCATGTTCTTACGTTATCAAATATTACCTGCGCTGCTGAGATTATCCTTCGTGTGCATCTCTTAAGAAGAGTCATGTGGCAGTTTTCGTGTGCTTGTATATGCTTGAGTTTCCGTGTGCTTGCGTATGTGTATGTATGCTGCATATGTGTTTATGCTTACATATGTAAGCGACATGCTCGCGCATGAGCACCCATGCTTCGGCATGTCTGCATTTGCTTACCTGTGTATGTGTGTGTGTGTGTGTGTGTGTGTGTGTGTGTGCGTGTGTGTGTGTGTGTGTGTGTGTGTGTGCACTAGTTTATACAATCTTTGATGGTGATGTACTACACACTTGATTGGGTTTTCCAGCTCGCCACTCCCTCTGAATTTACATGAACAGTAATTACAGCTGGAGGTAATGTTTCACACGCCGCCGTGACCTCCAAATAATAAGATCTAGTTTCACATTGTTAACTATTGAAGCTGTTGTAACAGTAATAGTAGACATTTAAGCTAGTTACCCGTTCTTACCACAGACAAGAATTTCTCACTCTGGCAACCTTGCCTACTGACCATTATTACTGTACACCTCAGAGAACCGCAAACTGCCATTAAATATATGGAATTATTATTTTACGATAACCATCTCTGCTGTCAGGAAGAATATGGCCGACGGTATATGCCAAATAATTTGTTGAAACAGCCTGTACAGTTAGTGGGTAGATTATATCATACATTAGCTAAGCTTACAGCGAGCGGCCCAACCCGTGTGTGGAATACCTTATCCTCCAGTAATTATGACTAAGAGTCTCGATTATCTTTAATTCTGGGCTCATGTGTTTAGATCCCTCAAGGAGAGTGGGTGTGGGGTTTGTGCCTCGATGCTGATGAAGGGTTCTTTATTCAGGGAATTGGAGCCATAACTCTGTCGAATCAAAACTGATTGGCCTACTATATTAATCCCCCCACCACCCGGGCAAAGTACAACCCCTACAGGTTTACCGCCTCCCAATGAATATAAAAATATAATGCTTTCGCTTTTAGATACCGGGATTGATCAGTAAAGAAGATATGTCTAGCAGTAACTACCACTTAACAAGCAGAGGCGCACACTCAAGGCTGCCTTAACAGCACAACCATTGATAACTGACTCACGAAATCGTAAAAACACGATTGCAAACAAACCAGGGTAGGGGTGGGGTTAGAACCCATGGTGAGCGAGTTGTAAAACTCCAGGCCAGTGCGTAAGCCACTGGACCAGCTGGCTTCAATAAGATTCCTCCAGTTAAGTATATTTACACATCATAGGGAGGTTAGCATAGGCCACCACCGTGACCACAAATGCAAATGTATTTGTGGTCACAGCGGTGAGTAGTACATTGTCCATAGATTTTACAGCATTTCCAGAATACAGTTAGTGGAAGTTTAATGCGTAGTAGTAGATACAGTTGGTGGAAGTTTAATGCGTAGTTGTAAGCAAAAAGGTGTTAAGGCCCCATCCCGTAACGACCTCATTCATAAGTGGTGAATATATCGAGCAGCAGCAACAGTACGGCTGAGTGACGCTATCACAGGAGACCTTCAACTATTAACATCTGTTAAACATGAATTCCCATCACTCGTCTCTTCCAGGAGGTAGTTACTATGCTAATAGGAAAATATTTAGAGAGGCAGATGGTATCACTTGCCTCTGGATGGTTGTCGTCTGAAAATATTTATATGCGCAGACTGATTCACTCGATCATCTTAACCAAACCTAATCTATTAACCGAACTTGATTGAACCCTCTTGGTCAGTTTTATCTACCTTAACTAAACTTAACCTAACCTATCTTTAACTATTCATCAGCCTACCCTTACCAAACTACCTTAATCAAGACTCTAACCAATCAACTGGATGATGTGTCCATTTTAAATTCGAATATAAATTGCTTATAATTCCCCCCTCCCCGAGAACAAATAAAAGGGAAGTGTCTAGAAGGTGACAACCTAAGTAACAGGAAGTTAGCGAACTTACTTAAGGAAAACCAGGTTGAGTTCTCTGAGTGTTACAAGGATAACAAGTACCGAAAGAAAGTACATGTGTAACATACGAGGGACTTCTTATATAAGAAAAGTTTTGGATTGATTGACGAGCGAAACGTCTCCTGAATAAAAACTTCCTCACAAGTTGCACGCTTATCGTTATTGTTGCTGGATTTTTTTTTTTCAGGAAGATACTAATTTTATTGGCCTTCAACGGAGAATAAATTACCCCTGAGTAGTGTACATGTTACATGAATCTTTATTGACCATCGTGTAGCCAATAGGCTTGGAAACCAATAACCGCGCCCCCCCCCCCCCCCCAAAAAAAATCAACTATTGCAATTTTATTTTCATTCGTCTTGTTTGAGGGTCTTCCAAATATTTTACTCTCATCTTTGACATTGTTGCATTGCAGTTGATTTATCCACATTAAAACCGAGGATCTTGAAACCACTGTGCAAGACTGCTCCGGTGTCCTTGAATACTTGGACTCAACTGAGTTTACAATTTCCTGTCGGTGAGCGAGAGGGAGGCAGGGAGAGATGGAGGGAGGGAGGGAGGCAGGGAGAGATGGAGGGAGGGAGAGAGGCAGGGAGAGATGGAGGGAGGGAGGCAGGGAGAGACGGAGGGAGGAGGGCAGGGAGAGATGGAGGGAGGGAGGCAGGGAGAGACGGAGGGAGGAAGGCAGGGAGAGATGGAGGGAGGGAGGCAGGGAGAGATGGAGGGAGGGAGGCAGGGAGAGATGGAGGGAGGGAGGCAGGGAGAGATGGAGGGAGGGAGGCAGGGAGAGATGGAGGGAGGGAGGCAGGGAGAGGAGGGAAGAGACAGAGGGAGATAGAGAGGCAAGGGAGAAAGAGACAGCCAGAGATAGATAGCTAAGAGAGAGAGAGAGAGAGAGAGAGAGAGAGAGAGAGAGAGAGAAGAGAGAGAGAGAGAGAGAGAGAGAGAGAGCATGGAGAGAAAATAAGTGTGTATGAAAGGGATCGTAAAATTAGAAGAGACACTGAGAAGACTAATCCAAGTAACTGAAAACAATTAACATTTTTATTCACCGGCGAACCTCCATTTAATCAAATTTCTTGAAGCAGACAGCACGACTGAAGACACAGCAGACAGCACGACTGAAGACACAGCAGACAGCACGACTGAAGACACAGCAGACAACACGACTGAAGACACAGCAGACAGCACGACTGAAGACACAGCAGACAGCACGACTGAAGACACAGCAGACAGCACGACTGAAGACACAGCAGACAGCACGACTGAAGACACAGCAGACAGCACGACTGAAGACACAGCAGACAACACGACTGAAGACACAGCAGACAGCACGACTGAAGACACAGCAGACAGCACGACTGAAGACACAGCAGACAGCACGACTGAAGACACAGCAGACAGCACGACTGAAGACACAGCAGACAGCACGACTGAAGACACAGCAGACAGCACGACTGAAGACACAGCAGACAACACGACTGAAGACACAGCAGACAGCACGACTGAAGACACAGCAGACAGCACGACTGAAGACACAGCAGACAGCACGACTGAAGACACAGCAGACAGCACGACTGAAGACACAGCAGACAGCACGACTGAAGACACAGCAGACAGCACGACTGAAGACACAGCAGACAGCACGACTGAAGACACAGCAGACAGCACGACTGAAGACACAGCAGACAACACGACTGAAGACACAGCAGACAGCACGACTGAAGACACAGCAGACAGCACGACTGAAGACACAGCAGACAGCACGACTGAAGACACAGCAGACAGCACGACTGAAGACACAGCAGACAGCACGACTGAAGACACAGCAGACAGCACGACTGAAGACACAGCAGACAGCACGACTGAAGACACAGCAGACAGCACGACTGAAGACACAGCAGACAGCACGACTGAAGACACAGCAGACAGCACGACTGAAGACACAGCAGACAGCACGACTGAAGACACAGCAGACAGCACGACTGAAGACACAGCAGACAGCACGACTGAAGACACAGCAGACAGCACGACTGAAGACACAGCAGACAGCACGACTGAAGACACAGCAGACAGCACGACTGAGACACAGCAGACAGCACGACTGAAGACACAGCAGACAGCACGACTGAAGACACAGCAGTAAGCACGAGCTGAAGACACAGCAGGACAACACGACTGAAGACACAGGAACAGCACGACTGAAGACACAGCAGACAGCACGACTGAAGACACAGCAGACAGCACGACTGAAGACACAGCAGACAGCACGATGAAGACACAGCAGACAGCACGACTGAAGACACAGCAGACAGCACGACTGAAGACACAGCAGACAGCACGACTGAAGACACAGCAGACAAGCACGACTGAAGACACAGCAGACAGCACGATGAAGACACAGCAGACACAGACTGAAGCACAGCAGACAGCACGATGAAGACACAGCAGACAGCACGACTGAAGACACAGCAGACAGCACGACTGAGACGACGAGCAGACAGCACGACTGAAGAACAGCAGACAGCACGACTGAAGACACAGCAGACAGCACGATGAAGACACAGCAACAGACACGACTGAAGACACAGCAGACAGCACGACTGAAGACACAGCAGACAGCACGACTGAAGACACAGCAGACAACACGACTGAAGACACAGGAAACAGCACGACTGAAGACACAGCAGACAGCACGACTGAAGACACAGCAGACAGCACGACTGAAGACACAGCAGACAGCACGACTGAAGACACAGCAGACAGCACGACTGAAGACAGCAGTCAGCACGACTGAAGACACGGCAGACAGCACGACTGAAGACACAGCAGACAGCACGACTGAAGACACAGCAGACAGCACGACTGAAGACACAGCAGACAGCACGACTGAAGACACAGCAGACAGCACGACTGAAGACACAGCAGACAGCACGACTGAAGACACAGCAGACAGCACGACTGAAGACACAGCAGACAGCACGACTGAAGACACAGGAAACAGCACGACTGAAGACACAGCAGACAGCACGACTGAAGACACAGACAGCACGACTGAAGACACAGCAGACAGCACGACTGAAGACACAGCAGACAGCACGACTGAAGACACAGCAGACAGCACGACTGAAGACACAGCAGACAGCACGACTGAAGACACAGCAGACAGCACGACTGAAGACACAGCAGACAGCACGACTGAAGACACAGCAGAGAGCACGACTGAAGACACAGCAGAAAAGCACGACTGAAGACACAGCAGACAGCACGACTGAAGACACAGCAGACAGCACGACTGAAGACACAGCAACAACACGACTGAGACACAGGAACAGCACGACTGAAGACACAGCAGACAGCACGACTGAAGACACAGCAGACAGCACGACTGAAGACACAGCAGACAGCACGACTGAAGACACAGCAGACAACACGACTGAAGACACAGCAGACAGCACGACTGAAGACACAGCAGACAGCACGACTGAAGACACAGCAGACAACACGACTGAAGACACAGCAGACAGCACGACTGAAGACACAGCAGACAGCAGCGACTGAAGACACAGCAGACAGCACGACTGAAGACACAGCAGACAGCACGACTGAAGACACAGCAGACAACACGACTGAAGACACAGCAGACAGCACGACTGAAGACACAGCAGACAACACGACTGAAGACACAGGAAACAGCACGACTGAAGACACAGCAGACAACACGACTGAAGACACAGGAAACAGCACCACTGAAAACAGCAGACACCAGCACCTCCCCCCCAAGCCAACTAGTAATTACATTTCCCACGAATTGTCCCCCACACAGCATTTCTCTGTCTACAGGGGACGCAGCATATGTATAAATCCACCCCCCCCCCCCACTTACTGCTATTAAACTAAAAGGAAAAAAAAAGCACAACAAATCGCACGTAAAAGCACAAAAGGAAAAAAAAAAACTCCAGGGTTAAAAAAAAGAAAACGAGATTAGTATTGTTTACAGCGGGTGCCCCCCGGGGCGCCGGCGGCGGGGGGTCCTGATTGGTCAGCTGAATTATGACGTCATAAGGGCAACAAACTGACGCTTGTTGCTCACCTCAAGACATTTTCTCTGTTATTTATGTGTGGCCAGCGAGGGCTATCCCTCTTTTTTTTCACCTTTCTCTCTCTTTCTCTCTCTTTCTCTCTCGGCCCAAACATATTAGGTTTTCCTCTCCTTCTACTCTGCTTCACATAATTTAGCCTTTCGAGGTGGAAATGGGTGGGGGGAGGGTAAAAAAGGGGGGTGCCTTAATAATGTCAGTGCTCTTGATTCGAGGAATCGGGGAGGGGGGAGATTATCCCTTTTTCCTTCGGGTGAGTCTGGTTACCTCCCCTTTCCCAGACTCTGTTTGGTCCCTACGTGTTTACCTCTCTCCCATGATAAATATAATAATAATAATAATAAAATAATAATTCATATTATAATCACATTCTAGGATCATCATTATCATCATTATCATCGTCGTGTGTCAGACCTGATGTGTATAATTTAAGGCTGCTACCATCTTTTTTATACTTGACTGAAACGATGAATTATAGATCAGTGGACTGCAGTTTTATAATTATAGATCATTGGATTGCAATTATATAATACCTTAATTATAGCTCTGTGGATTTGCAGTTTTATAATACCCTAATTATACCTTAGTGGATTGCAGTTTAATAATTAAACCGATGGGAAAAAATCCAGCTACTTATTCCCCTACTGTTGTCAACTATTCAGTTTTAAACCCGTGTTATTGCTAGACACTCTTTGATGCGGCCATCAAAGATCCGTACTCGGCCTAACGTCTGTTTGACGTAACAGCCTGGTTGATCAGGCCCTGATCCACCATGATGCCTGGTCACATGCCGGGCCGCGAAGGAGTTGACCCCCGAAACCTTCTCCAGGTATGCCTGCTCAACCACACCAGCATTCGTCCGGAGTTGATTCAAGCAGGAATGTGTGATGGACTCTTGGGAAGAGTTTGCCCCCGTGTTAAGAAGACGTTGAAAGTGCGACAGCGAAGATGACGCTGAGAATCACCGTATCATAACATTGGAAGGAATCATACATAATGTTGAGGCGTTTTATGCGCAACAGTGAAGGGTGTCGTGCATGATACTGAAGGGTGCCAAGCATGATACTGAAGGGTGCCATGCATGATACTGAAGGGTCTCATACATAACATTGAAGGCCCTCATACATAACACTGAAGGGCATCATACATAACAATGAAAGGCCTTATACATAACACTGAAGTGCCTCATACATAAGATTGAAGGGCCTCATACATAACACTGAAGAGCCTCATGCTTAACATTGAAGGGCATCATACATAACACTGAAGGGTCTCATACATAACGTTGAAAAGTCTCATAAAACTGAAAGGCCCCTCATACATATCTCTACATATTGCCATCTCTCACTCATTATAAGTTATAACAATCCACTAGTTATCTCAGACTGATATTGTACATCCCACCTGCAAGATTTGAGTTTCTCAGAAGCAAACAATATATCAAATATCCCAGTCCATTGGATTCCACTGTGCTTTAACACGCCCACACTGCGTGCTGGAGGCTCAGTCTTCTTCCTCCTATCTCCTCCACACCTTGTGTGCTATCTCAGACATCCCTACACCTTCCAAACATCCCACATACACATGCATAATAACCAACCCAGGCTTGCTCCATTCTTATCTTTTTTCTTTCCAATAAAACGTCTTCTGGTGTGTTTTTCTGTGTTTCTCTGCAAAATATTCACCCTACACATTGATTTTCAGACGATGTTTCTACTGCTTTCAGCCGCCGCTGCCACTGCCTTGCTACATTCAGAGGTCAGGTCGCCACTACTGATCTCTCGCAGATTTCCCATTTTGTGTATTCAATGACAAATTCCTGTCCGTGGAATTTTGGACCTTCCAGCGTCTTTCTTACTCTGGTTTGTTCTGCGCCTTACCTCATCCTTCATAAACCTCTCTGACGACACATCCACCGACCTGTCCGCCGTAACATCCCCCGCAGCTTCCATCTCCCCATCGGATATCTTGTCTTCCAGTCTTCAGTCTGCTCTTTGATTTTTTTTTATTTACTGCATACGCTTACGCAATTGCGTTAAGTTAGTTCAGAATTAGTTAAGCAAATCTAGTCAGTTATAATATACATTATTACCAGTAAATGCAATAATACATAGTTTCAGAAACTTTACTGACGGCGTTCATAGTGAAACATCGGCGTTTACTCAGGAGGATGACTTAATATATGCTGAGGAGGAGGATATGATACATGTTGAGTAGGATGCTTGATATATACCGAGAAGGATGGCTTGATATATACTGAGGATAATGGGTTGATATATACCGTGGATGATACGTTGATATATTCTGAAGATGGATTGATATTCACTGATGATGGGTTGGTATTAACTGGGGAGGGGGGTGAAGATCGTGAAAAGAGAGATCACACTGCTCTGAAAGTGACATTAGTGTGAGGATTACTGGGGATCATCCTGGCGATCTCACTTGAGGGTGACCAACATCCAAACCATTATACTACTAGTACTAATATTTGTCTAGACAGCTCGTATTTGTATATTCGGTGCGTTGTGAAACGTACGTAACAGAGCCGATGTTTCATTACACGACAATACGTCCTAAAAAAGAGAGGGGCGGGGCTTTATCTCAGACTTAATAAAACCCTAATCTTTTAAGGGTAAAACCTTTTACAGGCCTGGTTTGTCGGCTACTAGCCATTCACTAAACAATGGTAACATTTAACATTTAACATTGAGACTGACATCACAACACGCCTTTTAAAAAAATGAAAAGATAATGTTATATTTTTTTTAAGCGCGCACCGCAAACTACTTTGGGAAAGATTACTATCACCGAGTCTGTGTGTTAAGAATGTGCGCACTGGAATGAGCGGCTTGATATAAGAATGTGAGAGACTCTGGCCTCGTGGCTCGCGCGGGGCCGTCCTCGCCACACTGCGCCCACCACCCCCCACGGAGAGACGCTATTACGGCAGTAACTTACGACCGCTGGATGCGCTCCCCTCCCTCCCCTCCCGCCCCTCCCCCGCCCCTTCTTCCTCTCCTCCGTCCACCGACGTAGCCTTCACCCGCCTCCCATGTGCTAATTGTTCCTCTGCAGGGCCAATTTGTTCCTCCGTTGGGGTAATTTCTTCCCCCGTGGAGTCAATTTGTTTCTTCAGACGGTTAGTGTGTTCCCTCTGCAGGAGCAGTTTTGGACGGGATATATATATATATATATATATATATATATATATATATATATATATATATATATATATATATATATATATATATATATATATATATATATATATATATATATCAGCGTATATACAGTGAGGTGTGTATATTTATATTTCAGTGTATATATACTGAGGGATGTGCATATCTCGGTGTATAAACACTGAGAGGTATGTATATCTCGGTGTATAAACACTGAGAGGTATGTATATCTCGGTGTATAAACACTGAGAGGTATGTATATCTCGGTGTATATGCACTGAAAGGTTTCTTTATCTCAGTGTATATACACCGAGATATACATAGAGAGATGTTTATCTTTCAGTGATGTACACGGACTTGTATGCGTCTGTAGGTATACTAGGTCAGGTTAGGTTAGATTCGTCAGGAAACAGGACAAGTGTTTCCTGACGTGGGTCTTATTCATATTATGACCCGCCACTGAAGCTGTTGGTCATCTCACCGAGGCCTTCCGCTGGCTTACCCTTCCACCCCTTTAAAAAATCAGTTTGAAATGTTTTATTTAGGTGTAATAGTGGTACACATCCCCTAGTGTATATAGCCCGAGATGTACATCCTTCATTTATGTAAGTGTGTATCTCTGTGCACATACAGGGGTGTGCACCAATGTATATATACAATGAGAGATTTGTATCTCAGTTTTCAGTTACTATTTAAATACATTGTTTCATACGGTCAATGTTCGCCTCCTCAGGGACACTTGTTTTTCAAAGTTGAATTAATGAATCCCGTAATCTGTTCGCGTTACTGATTTTGACTCTTGTTTTGTATTGTGTGACTGTTGTTTATTATACTTTGTGACTGTTGTTAGTAATTTTTTTGACTTGTTGTCTGTTATATTTTGTAAATGTTGAGAGTGCAGTCACTGCTCACCACCTCCAGGACTCGAGTCCTGGAGGTGGTATATATATATATGTCGTGCCGAATATGTAAAACTGGTCAATTAGCAATAACTCATTTAAAATTAAGTCCTTTCTAAAATTTTCTCTTATACGTTTAAAGACATATTTTTTTCATTAATGATAATATAAAAATTTTTAATTTTGCACCAAAAGAATCTTAGAAAACTTACCTAACCTTATTATAACAAGAACAATTTATTTTAGCCTAACCCAACTAAATATATTTTAGATTTGTTTACAATAATTTAGTAATAAACAAACACAGTGAAATATATTTTTTTCGTTAGGTTCAGAATGATTTTGGCGAAATTATTGCATACACAAATTTTCACTTGTCCTATATGGCAAGATGAACGTTGCTATTTAAGCCAAGATCACAAGTTCTGCCTATTCGGCACGACATATATATATATATATATGTCGTGCCGAATATGTAAAACTGGTCAATTAGCAAGAACTCATTTAAAATTAAGTCCTTTCTAAAATTTTCTCTTATACGTTTAAAGATATATTTTTTTCATTAATGTTAATGTAAAAATTTTTAATTTTGCACCAAAAGAATCTTAGAAAACTTACCTAACTTTATTATAACAAGAGTAATTTATTTTAGCCTAACCCAACTAAATATATTTTAGATTTGATTAAAATAATTTAATACTAAACAAACACAGTGAAATATATTTTTTTCGTTAGGTTAAGAATGATTTTAGCGAAATTATTCCATACACAAATTTTCGCTTGTCCTATATGGCAAGATGAACGTTGCTATTTAAGCCAAGATCGCAAGTTCTGCCTATTCGGCACGACATATATATATATATATATATATATATATATATATATATATATATATATATATATATATATATATATATATATATATATATATATATATATATATGTATGTGTGTGTGTGTGTGTTTATATATATATATATATATATATATATATATATATATATATATATATATATATATATATATATAATATATATATATATAAACCCGAGTATTAGATTAGTTGTATATACGAAATTAAGAGAAATATAAGAATATTTCATACATAAATCAAGAGACTGAAGTTGCTCAGGGGATGACTAATCATTGTGATCTTAAGAAATGCACAAGTATTTGCTTCTGTCAGTTCTCACCGTCTTGCCAGGATTTAAGAGTCATCGGGAAAAGAAGTTTATTTTTTGTGTGTGTGTCTCGGAATATATCGCAACAGTGAAGGTCTGTGAGAAAACCTGGAGTGGTCGCTGTAAGTCCGCTCGCTCTGGACAATCCAAGTTATCTTTTCATTTCCTTCTCGTAAATAAATAAAGAAAAGATGTATTTTCTAACACGATAAAAGCTTGCAGAACACATTTATCAATACGGTTTACAAATGAGCAACAATATGTGTGTTTACTGCTCACTAGAAGAAATTCATGTGTTTAACAGACGGTACCTTGAGAAAGTTGTGTTTCTTCTTTCCTGACAGATGACAGGGCGAGTATACAGAATGTAACCTTTAAGGGGAGTTCCTTGAGTTTAGGGGGATGAGAGGGGAGGCTGCTGGTCCGGGGAGACGGAGCTGCTCTCTCCTTGGATCGAACTTGCCTCCCATTCCTCAGGCGCTGTGTGGACCCCGTGCGAATTTTGCGTTTCCGCATGAATATAATAAACAGGATGTAAACAGGAGAGTCAACAGATTCAGTGAGTACCGTTGTGTTGGCTCCTGGCTCCTCGGGGCCGGCTGGTTCTTGTGAAAAGATGACTAAATCCGGAATTGAATAGTGAATAATTGTTCTTATGTAGCTGGTATTGAACCTGTGAGGAATCTACAGTAATGATCCAGCTGGTGTAACTATCGCCAGGTGGTCTAGTTAGTCTTAATGCAATAACAGTGAATAAGGAAACCGTCTGTCGGTGGGCCTTAAGGCGAATTACATTACCTAAAAAATTATCAGCAGTAAATTTGATTAAAATATTAAAAATCCATGTCGATCTATTATTCATTTATAAAGTTTTCATCGATGACCGGTGACCACCTCAGCAGCCATCTTGGATTTCCAGAATTCTTCGAAGGTGACAGATTGTCACCCAGTGGATTATTAATCTCCACAATTATAAAACTTTAATTCTGATGAACACAATTATGTACCACGAAATTCGAGATTCAGCCCATAAGAAAGAAATTGTGGTTGTCACCCAGACTTTAACACTGAGGTGAGTCTGACTTCTGACCATCCACCTCCGACACGCTAATAAGCATACATACACAAATAACCCGCACATAAAAGAGAGAAGCTTACGACGACGTTTCGGTCCGACTTGGACCATTGACTTTGTCAATGGTCTAAGTCGGACCGAAACGTCGTCGTAAGCTTCTCTCTTTTATGTGCGGGTTATTTGTGTATCGTTCCAGTCACGGTATTGTGCCTTTTTTGTTATTTAATAAGCATACATTGTTGGAACAAAGTGGAAACTGTACTGATTACTCTTTACTCTTGAGACTCTAGCGATTAATTAAGCTGTTCTATCGAGAAGCACGACATTCAGTCTTGTTTTATAATGGCGAGGGTCAGTCCCTGCAACAATGATATTACGATGCCACCATTATCATGGGCACTAATGGTGAGGTTCACTGCCCACAACAATGGTGTTAATATGCCACCATTATTATGAGTAGTAATGGTGCTCAGTACTCGCAACACTGAGTACAGGGAATTCTTCACTTGCCTAACGCTTGGGCATGACCTATTTCCACATTGGACAAATGTGATACCACCTACGACTGCTGCACCTCTCCTGCCTACAGTATATAAGCCAATTCTGAGGGAGTGATTACCTCAAACTCCTCCTGTTCTTCACCATTCTTCTTCGTATGGACTGATGAAGCCACTGTGTGGTGAAACGTTTCCTCAACAAAGATACCCAAGTGTTGCACATGTGTCTAATTTATCAACTTGTCGGTTCTCTGAACCATTCATCTACACTCGCAACACTGTTGTTCAAATTACCACTGCTGTAATGAGCATAATAATGGGCAACAAAGGCGAGGCTCGGTTTCCAACAGTGATATAAACAGCGCTATATTATACACAGTGAATACTAAATTGGAGAACCACAAAATGCTTATATGAGTATATGCACGACATTACCACCATAATAATTATGAGGAGCACTGTGACTCAGTTAATGTCACCTACTCGATGATAATAGAGTAGGCTGTACTCAATGATAACAGAATAGGTGACTTTACAATGAGCGTCATGAGGGTATCCTATCCCTAGAGTAAAGGTCTGGGAACCGGGGTAAATTACCCCAAATTGGGTAAAAAATGAAATTCTCGGGGGTAACGAAGGCTCAGTAAACATATTAATAAAACTACAAAAATTTATTCTTTAATAAGTGAGGCAAACTAAGAAAGCCATATTTTTTTTTTACCAACAAATAATTTTTAGTCTAGTGGGTAATTTCGTTGTACACAAATTAATGAATATTTGAAACTCAGCTGGATATTTAAAAATTTTTGTAGGCTTTAGATCAAAAATTATATCTAAATTGCTTAATGAAGATGTGTAAAACGTAAATGGTATAGTTTTAAAATGTTTCGAAGGTTTGTTTAATTTTTCAGCTTGGTAAGCAAATTTCTCAGTGGCACAGAATAATAAGTATGATGCTGCAAAAATTTTATTAATAAAGTTAGCAAGTGAAAGGCTACAAACCCAACGGAAAAAAAATAAAATTTGAAGCCTACCAGAATAGTCATTCTACAGTAATTACAGTGAAGCCAGCAATTTGAAATATGAGTATGGAAAATACTGTTTATATTTTCCGGAAATACGGTTATTTATAGGTAAATAGATGGCCTATACTGTATTTAACAATATTTGGCAGGAGACTCGCCATCTTGGTTTTGAATTTTGTACAAACGTTGGTATAATGGGAAGAATTTTTCGTGCTCTAAAGGTTAAAATTGTGTTGACACCTCTCAAATAGGAGGCGAAATTGGTGGATGTGCATTCCTGCATAACTTGAGATATCAGACGACTGGACAAGACAGCTCCAGGAACCTCAGATAAGCTCTCTAGATTTGTGTGTAATTCTGGCCAGCATTATTTTCATAGATTTAGTTAGAGTGAGGTTTTCTGAGTATGATACACATTAATCTCCAGTCAAATTGGTGAGTGATATTAAGATATATTTTCCTTCTGTTATGTAATTGTGTATATATATAACCATTTATTATTTTTAATATACAGTCCACAATTTTATATATTTACCAGCATTCCTGGTGATGTATTTTTCATTTGATAATTAATAGGTATAGAGCAACTTGTGGATATGACAGTGGTAGGTATCGAAGGGGGACATTTTTGCGACCTAGGTGTCCCAAATTCCTACTTGTCTAAGTAACTCTGATAAATAATAATTATCTTTGTTATCATTTACTGTTATGTACATAATGAGTTACATTCAGATAAATGCAATTTTCCACAATGGGTATCTTAAATCTGAAAAGTTTCTCCTACACAACAGGCTTCATCAGTCGAATACAGAGGTGGGAAATAGAGAGCAGAAGCAGGCCATCAAATGTATCATTAACTCCACTAGTCAACTGGCAAATTTTTACCTACACAATCCCAAGATTCCTTCAAGACACACAAGTGTTAACTGAACCACCAAGAAATACGCTTCATTATTTGTAAAATTTCAGGATTTTAAGATAAATTAACATTTTTCATTAAAAGTTATGTAATTGGGCATGTATCATAATGGGTACCTTGTTGTGGCTGCTGGAACTTTTTCTCTTCCTCCAGTTTTCGTATATAACTTGAGAACATCTCGTCCGACTGGCTTCAGACTTTTAATGCCGGTATACTGTGACTAGGTACCTTCTGGTCAGTGTTGAAGAGACAATTCACGGGTTTGGTTTCTGTGGAATAACTTTAAAAAGAGTCTCTTCTGATCGGCTTCAAACCTGTAGGTGCAAATATGCCAATATATTAACGATTAAAGAACTTGGAATCATGGCAGTCCACACGATAATTGTAAAATGCCTCTACTGGTCAATTTCAATCTTTTAGCACTGGCGTGTTTTGTATAATAAAAAGTTTGCATCGTTATTAGGCTGTGTATTTGACAATTTTGATAAATTGTGATGCCGATTTCCATTAAAAATTGGGAAACGTTATTGAGCGATTTCCAGCGTTTAAGCCCTGGATCAGAGGGTAAAGACGCTATGGAATATATGCAGAGTAATTCCTGTGTCTCAGGTGCTGTGTGGAGCCCACGAGTTTGGCGCCCATGAAATAATAATAATAATAATAATAATAATAATAATAATATAATAATAATAATAATAATAATAATAATAATAATAATGCACCGTAATTCCGTATCATCAATTAAGATGTGCTTCTGTGTCCACTGAATATATAAATTAGGTATAGGTACGGTACGCTTATTTAGGGGCAGCCCATATTTACAGTGAATATCTAAATTGTCGAAAAGGTTCATCACATACCCATTTTAAACTGGTCATATACACCGAGAAGTGTATATAGCTGTGTATATACACTGAAAATTTCCACTAAATCCTGTTTTAAGGAATAAATTTGTTTTTGTTAGGGTAGAGGGAAATTACAGCTGTGAAAATTATTTTGGGCTACCAAAATATTCCACGAAACGTTTCATAGTGTGAAACGTTTCATAGGGTCCTTAATATACCCACTTACTTAATATTTGTACATAATATTTGTCCTAGGAAGATTTACGTCGTTACACGAAGTAGAAAATAAACTTGGGAAATATTAATACAGTTTTAGGACAAAAAATAGTTAATATAGTCTAATATAGTAGTATTAGTTAGCTAGCGTTTCAAATTCGAGCAAAATCAGTTAGAAGAGGCTAGCTAGTTAGTTACAGATCACGAGTCTTAGAGACCGGATGTCACTCGAATAGCCAGAAAACCGGCAGAACTTACTTGGAAAGAGGAGCTGCTAGAACAACGAAGCTTCCTCAAACACTGAGGATACCTACTAGTATCCTGACAAGCCCCAGCGAACTGGATTTACGTTTCTGTCAGCATCATTGGCCAATCTTTCTGCTGACACGTAGGTTGAGAACGTTTGTTGGGAGATTTTGGCTGATGTAAAATACCGAAGTCCGTCATTATTGAGGTCCTGAGAGTATGGAAGTGTAGCTCACCCTCATTCAAGTCAGTTGAAAAACCATACCCCCGGCCGGGATTGAACCCGCGGTCATAGAGTCTCAAAACTCCAGCCCGTCGTGTCATTACGATTTCTTGATTCAAGTCAGTTGACTTGCTTTGTACTGTTAGGTATTACATAACGCAGTATTGTGGAATTTTCTTTCACGTGCCACTGGCTACCTGAGTTTATATCTCGGGATGTCTGTGTCAACAGTTTTCGCTGAATTTGCTGCACGTTAGGAGGCAGTTCGCAGAAAATCTCCAAGACAGCCTTAATGACCCAAGTGCAATCAACAGGGGTTCAACCTACTTTGTGAATACCTCATACGGAGGGTACACTTATTTGTGGGGCACCTCATACCCACAGAATGCGTAATTTTGTCGAGGGTACGCCAGTTTAGGAATCAAGACATCGTGTCAAACTCGTCTGGCGTCACCGTGATAATAATGTACCATGATGTCAAAACACTCTGGGCGGGCACACTCACGGTCGGGTGCGAGGCCTCGCTGCGGTCGACCTCCGTACCGTCCTCTCGGGGCAAAGGCGACTTTAGAGGAGCACATTTGTGCCCCTCTTGCCAGGGGCACTTGCGACGCGCTAGTAACGTGATAGCTAGCATCAGCTGCTTGCTAGTTGCCAGTTAGGCATGAACCGCGCTCTGGCTCAGAAGTTTTATACTCGGGAAGATTTCCTAATCATTAATGGCTTATCGCTTTTTCTGAATTATCCAATTAAGATAGAGAATTTATTGTTTTTCTATTATGGAATAATCTGCTCGTTGTATAAGGAATTGAAGAATATTTAATACAGAGATAAAGTTAGTACAGATAAGAGATAGGATAATTATCATACTTATCATATAATATTTATCTCAAACGTTTATCATCTAAAACAGTTAATGTAATGATGCTTAACGTCGGGAACAGTTACCATAATAATAGTATCTAGAAGAAAATAACATAACATTTAACTTTAAACAGTCGCCGTAACATGTTTTAACCTCTGTTATATTAACCTGTGTTTCTATTAAATTTATAATCTCGTGTTTAATTATTAATACTTTCAGACGAGTTTAATTTATGGACACTGAACACACAAACACACACACACACACACACACACACACACACACACACACACACACACACACACACACACACACACACACACGACTTTAATACTAAAACTGAGGGTAGCAGATTTAAGGAACTCAGGCTAACAGTCTCGGAAAAGTGGAGGACTAGGGCAGGGGGAGTCATGATCATGACGTGGAAAATATTCAGGGTTTTAGAATTGAGCGGGACAAGATGGGTGTTTGAGATGTAATAAGAGGGAATCAGGGGGACACAGATGGCTCCTGAAAACGCAAATAAGCCACAGGGACGTCAGGAAATACTTCTTTAGCCTCAGGGTGATGATAGGTAGAACCAGGTGGAGGAATAAATGAAGAATGAAAAATCCGTACGTGTTTCAAGAGCAGGAAACAGCTGCGCCGGTTCATTGCAGGTTCAGAGGCGGGTCCAGGAGATGAGCTTCGAACCCTCCAGTGAGGACATTCACATTAGTTATGATACTCTTGATACACACGAACCTCCAAGTGAAGGTTAGGTTAGGTAAGGTTTGTCAGGAAACAGGTCAAGTGTTTCCTGACGCGGGTCTTAGTCATATGATGACCCGCAGCTGGAGTTTTTGGTCATTTGACCGAGGCCTTCCGCTGGTTTACCTTTTAAAAAATGCAGTTATGATTATAACCGTCAGATAAAACTTCTTCAAGTAAATTTTTGATCTTTCCTGAAGAAATACCAGACAGATTTGTCCTGGAGTGCTGAAGAGCATCGAATTGATGTTAAGTTTGTCCTTATTTATACAGGCAATGCGAATGGGTAGAAGAGTGTTAATGTTGCAGTTTTATAACTGTAGTGTAGGCACGCCTCTGGCAAGACAATCATGGAGTGAATGATGAAAGTTTTCCTTTTTCGGGCCACCCTGCCTAGGTGGGAAACGGCCGATGTGTTAATAAAAAAAATAAATTAGACCTAAGAAAGTTTAGCTGCCCTATAAAAAAATTAGATAATTTCCACGTTCTCTGCAAGATAAGATACATTTCTGTGAATTAACATGGCATGCACTTAGAAGTGTTACCCAACCATGTTAAAATTAACATACTATAATTAAGGTTAATTCTTCCCAGTCTATCTTAGGGCAGTCTAAATTTAACTAGTATTAAATAACAAAAAGGCACAAGACCCTTACTGGAACAATACGTAAATAATTCGCACATGGAAGAGAGAAAAGCTTATGACGACGTTTCGCTCCAACTTGGACCATTCATAAGTCACACTGACAAAAGAGAACTCATTCATTCATGCAGGTTTGCCAGGACGGGTCGTGGCCCGGGTCTTCTCTGCGTGGTGACCCGGCTGTGGCTTCAGGAGTGTTGGAGTTTGTACAAGTGGAGTACCGTGCAAGTGGAGTACCGTGCAAGTGGAGTACCGTGCAAGTGGAGTACCGTGCAAGTGGAGTACCGTGCAAGTGGAGTACCGTGCAAGTGGAGTACCGTGCAAGTGGAGTACCGTGCAAGTGGAGTACCGTGCAAGTGGAGTACCGTGCAAGTGGAGTACCGTGCAAGTGGAGTACCGTGCAAGTGGAATACGGTGCAAGTGGAGTACCGTGCACAGCTGTGACGGGGCACGGCGAGAGTTCGCTGTTTAGCTAGTATTGTTTCTCATTTATTTTGTATTGAATTACATTATATTATTAATATTTTTTTTTAAAAACCTTTTCTTATACAGTAGACCCAAAAAAATTTAAGCCATGTGGACTAAAGTGGCTTTTGGGGCCCCTCAGGGTTTAGGGGCCCTGAAACTACATTAGTTTCATAGATCCGCCTCTGGTCACAGCTACGGGACGGATCCCTCTGCTTTATGACCGTGATGTCTTAACATCTATTGGTCCTGGACCATGGCGACACCTCGGTCCATGTGAAGATAGTGTTCAACTTCCAGATGAACCAACATGACTCACGAAATCGTAATGACACGATTGCAAACAAACCATACCACGGGCGGGATTTGAACCCGCGGTCAGAGAGTCTCAAAACTCCAGACCGTCGCGTTAGCCACTAGACCAGCTAGCCACAATAAGATTCGTCCAACTGGGTATATTTCTACACCATAGGAAGGTCAGCATAGGCACCACTGTGACCACAAATGCAAGTTTTTACAGACGAATCTCCAGCTGGCGTGGCCGTGACGAACTCTAGCTCAAGTCCCCTCACTAGCTAGCTGGTCCAGTGGCTAACGCGACGGTCAGGAGTTTTGAGACTCTCTGACCGCGGGTATGGTTTGAACCAACATGTTAATGTTCTATGCTCACACATACACATACTGGACCATCACAGAATAATGTAAGTTTTAAATTTTTCTCTCTCCTGATACATCTTAGTTGTTTATGGCCATAATTTTTAAAGGGGTAGAGGAGTAAGCCAGCTGAAGGCCTCGGTCAGATGACTAAAACCTCCAACTGCGGGTCATCATATGACAGATTCCCTCGTCAGGAAACACTTGTCCAGTTTCCTGACAAACCTAGCCTAACCTTTCCTGCTGCTCGTGTTGCATGACTCAGTGTCGCGCATCCTAGCGGGCCCTCTCTCTCCTTATACCTCATTTATACCCTGTTTCTCCTTATACCTCATTTTCTTTATTACTGCTTCTCCTTATACCTCATTTTCTTTATTACTGCTTCTCCTTATACCTCATTTTCTTTATTACTGCTTCTCCTTATACCTCATTTTCTTTATTATTTCTCCATATTCTTCCTTCTCCGGTATCCTTCTCTGTCTCTCTGGCTCTGCTGTCTGACTCACCCGTGTGGATGTAGTGGTGACTCCAGGCACTTTCACCCGTGTGGATGTAGTGGTGACTCCAGGCACTTGTACAACATTTAGGTATTTTTACTGTGAGAACGTTTCGCCAACCAGTGGCTTCCTCAGTCCAGTACAGAGAAGAATGGTTGAAGATCAGGAGGAGACTGAGGTAATCAATCCCTCAAACCGGAGTCGATGTGACCAGTACACTAAACATGATGGACTAACACATCGAATTTAGGCTGTGGGACTGATTACCCCAAACTCCTTCTTATCTTCAAATATTCTTCTCTGTACTGGACTGAGGAAGCCACTGGCTGGCGAAACGTTTCCACACGTTTTCCACCTAAGTGTTGCACTTATGTCTAATTTATCAATCTTACTGGTTCGGTGAACCATTTATCTACGTTTGGCTCTGGTTTAGTGAATGTTATGAAGAGAATGTTATTAAGAGGATGTTATCATGAGAATGTTATCATGAGAATGTTATCATGAGAATGTTGTCATGAGAATGTTATCATGAGAATGTTATCATGAGAATGTTGTCATGAGAATGTTATCATGAGAATGTTATCATGAGAATGTTATCATGAGAATGTTATCATGAGAAAGTTATCATGAGAATGTTATCATGAGAATGTTATCAAGAGGATGTTATCATGAGAATGTTATCATGAGAATGTTATCATGAGAATTTTATCATGAGAATGTTATCATGAGAATGTTATCATGAGAATGTTATCATGAGAATGTTATCATGAGAATGTTATCATGAGAATGTTATCATGAGAATGTTATCATGAGAATGTTATCATGAGAATGTTATCATGAGAATGTTATCATGAGAATGTTATCATGAGAATGTTATCATGAGAATGTTATCATGAGAATGTTATCATGAGAAAGTTATCAAGAGGATGTTATCATGAGAATGTTATCATGAGAATGTTATCATGAGAATTTTATCGTGAGAATGTTATCATGAGAATGTTATCATGAGAATGTTATCGTGAGAATGTTATCATGAGAATGTTATCAAGAGGATGTTATCGTGAGAATGTTATCATGAGAATGTTATCGTGAGAATGTTATCATGAGAATGTTATCAAGAGGATGTTATCGTGAGAATGTTATCATGAGAATGTTATCGTGAGAATGCTATCATGAGAATGTTATCATGAGAATGTTATCATGAGAATGTTATCATGAGAATGTTATCATGAGAATGTTATCATGAGAATGTTATCATGAGAATGTTTTCAAGAGAATGTTATCAAGAGAATGTTTTCAAGAGAATGTTATCGTGAGAATGTTATCATGAGAATGTTATCATGAGAATGTTATCATGAGAATGTTATCATGAGAATGTTATCATGAGAATGTTATCATGAGAATGTTATCATGAGAATGTTATCATGAGAATGTTATCATGAGAATGTTATCATGAGAATGTTATCATGAGAATGTTATCATGAGAATGTTATCATGAGAATGTTATCATGAGAATGTTATCATGAGAATGTTATCATGAGAATGTTATCAAGAGAATATTATCAAGAGAATGTTATCAAGAGAATGTTATCAAGAGAATGGTACGATGGATAAAACTCACAGTGCCTTGATTATGGCCCAGAACGGACCAAAATGGCTTTTAGTTGTCATTTTCAGTTTAGCGGTTGGTTGGGCAGATATTGACGCTTCTGACAACATATGGAATCCAAAAATACATGAGAGAACCAGTGTTATCAAGGATTGATATTGAAACGTACGTTGTGTGTGTGTGTGTGTGTGTGTGTGGTGTTGTGTGTGTGTGTGTGTGTGTGGTGTGTGTGTGTGTGTGGTGTTGTGTGTGTGTGTGGTGTGTGTGTGTGTGTGTGTGGTGTGTTGGTGTTGGTGTGTGTGTGGTTGTGTTTGGTGTTGTAGTGTGTGTGTGTGTGTGTGTGTGTGGGGGAGTGTGTGTGTGGATGTGTTGAGTGTGTGTGTGATGTGTGTGTGTGTGTGTGTGAGTGGTGTGTGTGTGTGTGTGTGTGTGTTTAGTGTGTGTGTGTGTGTGTGTTTGATGGGGTGTGTGTGTGTTGTGGTGTGATGTGTGTGTGTGTGTGTGTGTGTGTGTGGTTGTGGGGTGTGGTGATGTGTTGTGTGTGTGTGTGTGTGTGTGTGTGTGTGTGGTGTGTGTGTAGTGTGTGGTGTGTGGTGGTGTGTGTGTGTGTGTGGTGGTGTGTGTGTGTGTGATGTGTGTGTGTGTGTGTGTGTGTGTGTGTAGTGTGTGTGTGTGTGTGAGTGTGTGTGTGTGTGTTGTGGGAGGGTGGTGGTGGTGTGTGGTGTTGGTGTGTGTGTGTGTGTGGTGTGTGTGTGTGTGTGTGTGTGGGTTGTGTGTTGTGTGTGTTTGTGGTGTGTTTTGTGTTGTGGTGTGGTGTGTGTGTGGTGTGTGTGTGTGTGTGTGTGTGTGTGTGGTGTTGTGTGTGTGTGGTGTGTGTTGTGGTGTGTGTGTGTGTGTGTGTGTGTGTGGTGTGTATGTGTGTGGAATGTGTGTATGTGTATGTGTGTCTGCGTGTGTGTGTGTCTGCGTGTGTGTGTGTATGTGTGTGTATATATACATGTGTGTGTGTACTCACCTAATTGTGGTTGCAGCGGTCGAGACGCAGCTCCTGGCCCGGCCTCTTCACTGACTGCTACTGGGTCCTCCCTCTCCCTGCTCCATGAGCTTTATCATACCTCGTCTTAAAACAATGTATGGTTCCTGCCTCCACTACATTGCTTGCTTACGATTCCACTTCCTAACAACTCTGTGACTGAAGAAATACTTCCTAACATCCCTTTGACTCATCTGAGTCTTCAGCTTCCAATTCTGACCCCTTGTTTCTGTGTCCCATCTCTGGAACATCCTGTCTCTGTCTACCTTGTCTATTCCACGCATTATTTTGCATGTTGCTATCATATCTCCCCTGACCCTCCTGTCTTCCAGTGTCGTCAGACCGATTTCCCTTAACCTTTCTTCGTAGGACATTCCCCTTAGCTCTGGAACTAGCCTTGTTGCAAACCTTTGCACTTTCTCTAATTTCTTGACGTGTTTGACCAGGTGTGGATTCAAAGCTGGTGCTGTGTACTCCAGTGTATAAAGTCTTGAACGATTCCTTACTGAGGTACCGGAACGGTATTCTCAGGTTTACCAAGCGCCCATGTGCCGCAGCAGTTATCTGGTTAACGTGTGCCTCTGGCGATGTACTCGGTATTATACTCACCCCGAGATCTTTATCCTTATTGAGGAAACGTTTCGCCACACAGTGGCTTCATCAGTCCAATACAAAGTAGAAAGGTGTAAGGAGAGGAGGAGTTTGAGGTAATCAGTCCCTCAGCCTGGAGTAGAAGAGAGCTATCAGTATGACAGCTTTCTTAACACAATACATGCTGCCCAAAGGACATTTATCCCATATAAGGAAATTAGATCGAATAGAAATGACCCCAAATGGATGAATAATAGGCTCAGATATCTTTTAGGACAGAAAAAAGGAATTTATAGGCGCATCAAAAGAGGTGAGGGTCATCCTATGAATCGGCATATTGACATTAAGAGGGACGTTAAAAAGGGGATAAGAAAAGCTAAAAGGGACTATGAAATTGAAGTTGCTAGGGATTCTAAAACTAACCCAAAAAGTTTTTTCCAGGTTTATAGAACAAAAGTTAGAGATAAGATAGGTCCCTTTAAAAATAACTCTGGGCATCTTACTGACAAGGAGAATGAAATGTGCTCTATTCTTAATAATTATTTTCTCTCGGTTTTCGCTCAGGAAGACACTAACAATATCCCAGTAATTAATTTTTATAGTGGGCTTGATGATGATAAATTATGCAATATCACAGTCACTAGCGAATTGGTTATCAAACAAATAGACCGGTTAAAGTAAAATAAATCCCCGGGCCCTGATGAACTTTTTTCAAGGCTTCTTAAAGAATGTAAAATGGAAGTCTGTGAACCATTAACTAATATTTTTAATATTTCTCTTCAAACAGGTGTAGTGTCTGATATATGGAAGATGGCTAATGTAATTCCTGTTTTTAAAGCAGGGGACAAGTCGTTACCGTCAAATTACCGCCCAATAAGCCTAACCTCAATTGTAGGCAAATTACTAGTGTTAATTATAGCTGATAATATAAGAAGCCATCTCGATAAGCACAGCTTGATTAATGATACTCAGCATGGATTCACGAGGGGCCGTTCCTGTCTAACTAATTTATTAACCTTCTTCAGTAAAGCTTCTGAGGCCGTTGATCATGGTAAAGAATTCGATATTGTTTATTTAGATTTTAGTAAGGCTTTTGATAGAGTACCGCACAAGAGACTGTTAAAAGAAGTGGCAGCTCATGGCACTGGGGGAAAAGTGCTGTCATGGATCGAGTCATGGCTCACTAATAGGAAGCAGCGAGTATGCTTAAATTGGGTTAAATCCGAGTGGGGATCTGTAACAAGTGGCGTATCACTGGAATCAGTCTTAGGCCTGTTGTTGTTTATAATATATATCAATGACCTTGATGAGAGTATTACTAGTGATATGAGCAAATTCGCCGATGACACGAAGATAGTAGGATGATTGATTCTAACGTGGATGTTAGGGAACTTCAGGAGGATATAGACAAACTCTGTTCTTGGTCAGAAAAGTGGCAGATGCAGTTCAATGTAGATAAATGCAAGGTTCTGAAGCTCGGGAGTGTCCATAACCCTAGCACTTAAAAGTTAAATAATGTAGAACTTAACCATACAGATTGCGAAAAGGTTATGGTGAGCAGCAACCTTAAACCAAGACAGCAATGTCTAAGCATTCGTAATAAGGCAAATAGATTATTGGGATTTATATCAAGAAGTTGGTTTAGAAAGACACGTAAGCAAACACTATAACATATTTATTAGAAAACGTTTCGGTCCTGGGACCTTGATCACTTCTAACATACAGAGGTATGTATGTATAATGTTCGCCAAGACCATAGTCCTGGCACGGGTCCCAATCTTGCGATGACCCGTCTCTGGCTCCCGATGGAGAAAGGTTTCCACAATGATGCGACGCATGCCGCTCAAGCGCCCCTCTGGTCAGTTCAACTGGTGCATCTCATAAGCGACACCATATGTAACTATGGACACTAGCGAGGAGGAGGATATGTCATTATTACAGGTAACAGCTTGTCTGGTTCGTTGACCCCATGGTACACTAGTGTGGCCGCAGTCATCTCTGGGTCCTCTGCGGGAGGGAATATCACCCCTAGTTGCCTGCGGAGTGTCTCAGTAGCTTCGCACTCTAGAAGATAGTGTGTTAGGGGCCGCTGGACAACGTGCTGACAGTACTGGCACATCTCCTCCTCAGCCTTGTCTACCATCATCTTGGCTGTGGGAAAGCCCAAACGAAGCCGATGGATGGCGGTACACTGCGCTCTGGACCAGCTTCTATCATATGGAGGGGGTTCTCCCTGAGTCGCTGCTCGGTACCACTGTTGAGATGGGGTATCACCTAAGACCTCCTCCATAAGTTTCGTGGCTCTGGCAGCCACCAGTTTGGTCTCTCGTAGGCTGATTGGGACAGTAATCCCAACATGTGGATAGTCTGTTGCTGCCTTGGCTGCATCATCTGCCGCCTCATTTCCCCGGATGCCAGCATGGCTGGGGATCCAGTTCAATGTCGATCTATTACCCTGAATTTCTAAGGCTGTCATTATGCTCAGGATCGATGTGATGAGGTGAACATTATCCTGTGGTTGAGGATGGGAGAGGGCATTGATTGCAGAGGTGGAATCAACATGTATGACAGGTCGGAATCAATGTCGTAGGGCATGTGACAATGCCTGCTGAATCGCCACCAGCTCAGCTTGAAGGATCGTGCAGTGGTCAGGGAGTCGCCAGCCTTGTGTGTGACCATTGTGGTACAGTCCAGCTGATGCTCTCTTCCTGTCAGGGTCGACAGAACCATCTGTGAAATACACTGCATTATATATATAGGCGGAGAGTGAGATGTGACGCACGTGACCTGAGGAATGTCATAAGAACATAAGAATGGAGGAACACTGTAGAAGGCCTACTGGCCCATGCGAGGCAGGTCCTTATCAAAACAACCTCTACCTATGAACATTAAAATGGTATGAAATACCGACAGATTGTTAGGTAAGACACATATGCAACAGTTAGGTATCTTTATTTCGAAACGTTTCGCCTACACAGTAGGCTTCTTCAGTCGAGTACAGAAAGGTTGATAGAAGCAGAAGATACTTGAAGACGATGTAATCAGTCCATCACCCTTAAAGTTTTGAGGTGGTCAGTCCCTCAGTCTGGAGAAGAGCATTGTTCCGTTGTCTCAGACAACGGAACAATGCTCTGTAGAATGCTTGTAGAATGTACAGCATAGGGCCGTAGACGTGGCTTATATACTGTAGTGAGGTGACGTGAAGCAGGCGGAGGCGGGGTCATAGTGGTACCATCCACTAGTCGAAGTAGGTCTTCGTCCAAAGGTTGAACAAGTGTTGAACATAAGAACATAAGAAAGGAGGAACACTGCAGCAGGCCTGTTGGCCCATACTAGGCAGGTCCCTTACAATTCATCCCACCAACAAACATTTGACCAACCCAACCCTCAATGCCACCCAAGAAACAAGCTCTGATGTGCAAGTCCCACTCAAATCCAACCCCTCCCACTCATGTACCTATCCAACCTAAATTTGAAACTACCCAAAGTCCTAGCCTCAATAACCCAACTAGGTAGACTGTTCCACTCATCAACTACCCTATTTCCAAACCAATACTTTCCTATGTCCTTTCTAAATCTAAACTTATCTAATTTAAATCCATTACTGCGGGTTCTCTCTTGGAGAGATATCCTCAAGACCTTGTTAATATCCCCTTTATTAATACCTATCTTCCACTTATACACTTCGATCAGGTCTCCCCTCATTCTTCGTCTAACAAGTGAATGTAACTTAAGAGTCTTCAATCTTTCTTCATAAGGAAGATTTCTAATGCTATGTATTAATTTAGTCATCCTACGCTGAATGTTTTCTAACGAATTTATGTCCATTCTGTAATATGGAGACCAGAATTGAGCTGCATAATCTAGGTGAGGCCTTACTAATGATGTATAAAGCTGCAGTATGACCTCTGGACTTCTGTTGCTTACACTTCTTGATATAAATCCCAGTAATCTATTTGCCTTATTACGTACGCTTAGGCATTGCTGTCTTGGTTTTTAAGGTTGCTGCTTACCATAACCCCCAAGTCCTTTTCGCAATCTGTATGGCTAAGTTCTACATTATTTAACTTATAAGTGCTAGGGTTATGGACACTTCCGAGCTTCAGAACCTTGCATTTATCTACATTGAACTGCATCTGCCACTTTTCTGACCAAGAGTAGAGTTTGTCTAAATCCTCCTGAAGTTCCCTAACATCTACGTTTGAATCAATTATCCTACCTATCTTCGTGTCATCGGCGAATTTGCTCATATCACTAGTAATTCCTTCATCAAGATCATTGATATATATTATAAACAACAACGGGCCCAAGACTGATCCCTGTGGAACACCACTTGTTACTGATCCCACTCGGATTTAACCCCATTTATGGACACTCTCTGCTTCCTGTCTGTGAGCCATGATTCGATCCACGAGAGCACTCTTCCCCCAATGCCATGGGCTGCTACTTTCCTCAACAGTCTCTGGTGCGGAACTCTATCAAATGCCTTACTAAAATCTAAGTAAATAATATCAAATTCTTTATCGTGGTCACACGCCTCAAAAGCTTTACTGAAAAAAAGTCAATAAATTAGTTAGACAAGACCGGCCTCTTGTGAATCCATGCTGAGTATCATTAATCAAGCTATGCTTATCGAGATGGCTTCTTATAATCTCAGCTATAATTGACTCTAGCAACTTGCCTACAATTGAGGTCAGGCTTATTGGGCGGTAATTTGACGGTAACGACTTGTCCCCTGTTTTTAAAAATAGGAATTACATTAGCCATCTCACATATCAGACACTACACCTGTTTGAAGAGATAAATTAAAAATATTAGTTAATGGTTCACAGACTTCCATTTTGCATTCCTTAAGAACCCTTGAAAAAAAACCCCATCAGGACCCGGTGACTTATTTTGCTTCAGTCGGTCTATCTGCTTCACAACCATTTCACTAGTGACTGTGATGTTACATAATTTATCTTCTTCTGATCCACTATAAAAATTAATTACCGGAATATTATTAGTGTCTTCCTGTGTAAAAACCGAGAGAAAATAATTATTTAAAATCGAGCACATTTCATTCTCTTTGTCAGTAAGATGCCCATAGTTATTTTTAAGGGGACCTATCTTATCTCTGACTTTTGTTCTATATACCTGGAAAAAAACTTTTTGGGTTAGTTTTAGAATCCCTAGCAACTTTAATTTCGTAGTCCCTTTTAGCTTTTCTTATCCCCTTTTTAATGTCCCTCTTAATGTCAATATACTGATTCATAAGGTGACCCTCGCCTCTTTTGATACGCCTATAAATTCCTTTCTTATGCCCTAGTAGATATTTCAGCCTATTATTCATCCATTTTGGGTCATTTCTATTTGATCTAATTTCCTTATAAGGGATAAACGTTCTTTGAGCAGCATGTATTGTGTTCAGAAAACTGTCATATTGATAGCTCTCTTCGTTACCCCAGTCAACAGATGATAAGTGTTCTCTAAGCCCATCGTAATCTGCTAAGCGAAAATCTGGGACTGTTACTGAATTATCCCTACTATCATACTTCCATTCAATTCTAAATGTAATTGATTTGTGGTCGCTAGCACCCAGTTCCTCTGAAACTTCTAAATTATTAACAAGGGATTCATTGTTTGCCAGAACTAAGTCAAGCAGGTTATTTCCCCTTGTAGGTTCTGTCACAAACTGCTTCAAAAAAACAATCCTGAACTACTTCTAAGAAATCGTATGATTCTAAATTCCCAGTCAAGAAATTCCAATCAATATGACTAAAGTTAAAGTCTCCTAGAATTACTACATTATCGTGCCTTGTGGCCCTAACAATTTCCTCCCATAGTAGTCTCCCTTGGTCCCTATCTAAATTTGTGGGGACGGTATATCACACCTAAAATTAATTTTTCATGCCCCTCTGAAAATTCTATCCAAACAGACTCTGTATGTGTTACTTCAGACTTAATACCCGTTTTTATGCAACAGTTCAAGCGATCTCGGGCATACAATGCCACCCCACCCCCCTTCCCGATACTTCTATCTACTTGGAACAATTTAAAACCCTGAATGTGACATTCTGCAGGCATGTCCCGACTTTTTGAATTAAACCACGTCTCAGTAATGGCAAATACATCTATGTTACCTGCACTAGCAACTAGTCTCAACTCGTCCATCTTATTCCTAGCACTGCGACTATTTGTGTAATAAATTTTTAATGACCCTCCACTCTCTTTACCCTTCCTGCTCCTTTCTGTTATTCCACTAAACTTATTACTGTCCTTGTCAATTTGTGCCACTGGCTTTCCAATATCCACCTCAATTTGCCTATTACTAGTTCTCCTAGTACTCATGTTACTACCCTGCGACTTCACAGTTTTCCCGCCAAAACCCATACCAGTAACTATTCCTAGTTTAAAGACCTAACAGCTCCCTCCACTGCGTTGGCCAGTGCTCCCACCCCACACCTAGATAAGTGAACCCCATCCCTGGCATACATGTCATTTCTGCCATAGAAGAGGTCCCAGTTGTCAATGAATGTTACTGCATTTTCCTTACAGTACTTGTCCAGCCAGCAATTGACACCAATTGCTCTGGACAACCATTCATTTCCAACTCCTCTCCTTGGCAAAATGCCACATATGACAGGTTTCCCACCCTTCCTCCTAATTATCTCTATTGCTGACCTATACCTGCTAATCAGGTCCTCACTCCTACGTCTGCCAACATCGTTGCCTCCAGCACTGAGACAGATAATAGGATTGCTCCCATTACCTCTCATGATGTCATCCAGACGGCTAACAATATCCTTCATCCCAGCCCCAGGAAAACACACTCTCTGCCTCCTACTCCTATCCTTCAAACAGAATGCCCTATCCATGTACCTAATCTGGCTATCCCCAACAACAACAATGTTTTTACCTTCCTTGGCGTCGTCCGTCGTGATGCTCCGAGTAGTCGACTCACATTCGCCAGGTAGCATTACACCACTTGTAGAATTCGTCAAGACGTTCTCGATGGTCTTCGTTGGGGTTTCTAGGATGTCTTACTCACGTCTGCCAATGCTTCTTTGGTGCTCGTTGTGGCATTCCCAGCAGAACACTCACATTCGTCAGGTAGCACCGAGAATGAGTTGGAAGTTTCCACGGTAGTCTTCTGGTTTCTCGTTGTTTCAGCCTCTCCAACCGTTTTCTTGATCTTCAGCTTGGTTCCATGTTGCCCGACCACTGACCAAGCTCCCCTCTTAACCTGGGGACTCACAACAGAAGGATTACTACGAATCCTCTTGTTCTCCTCCGTTAATCGCCGTATCTCCATCTTAGCAACTCTGAGCTCCTCTCTCAGCTGCTGGTAAAGTTGCTCAAGAGAAGGCATCCTGGTACAGATTCACAGAGAGCACACAAATAGGTATTCACAGAGCTAAGTACACGTCACCACTGCTAAGTACACGTCACCACTGACTAAGTACACGTCACCACTGACTAAGTACACGTCACCACTGACTAAGTACACGTCACCACTCGCTAAGTACACGTCACCACTGCTAAGTACACGTCACCACTGAAGAATTCTTTGTAACAAGATCCCATGATGCTGCAGTTTCTGACAGTTGTGATGAATGGTTTGAAAAACCGACAAGTTGAAGATTGAGACACTTATGCAGCATATGGGAATCTTTATTCAGGAAACGTTTCGCGAAACGTTTCCTGAATAAAGATTCCCATATGCTGCATAAGTGTCTCAATCTTCAACTTGTTGGTTTTTCAAACCATTCATCACAACTTGTCGGTATTTATTACCAAGGTTTATACCATATCAAGAAGTGTAAGCAACAGAAGTCCAGAGGTTATACTGCAGCTTTATACATCATTAGTAAGGCCTCACCTAGATTATGCAGCTCAGTTCTGGTCTCCATATTGCAAAATGGACATAAATTCGTTAGAAAACATTCAGCATAGAATGACTAAATTAATACATAGCATTAGAAATCTTCCCTATGAAGAGAGATTGAAGACCCTTAAATTACATTCACTTGTTAGACGAAGAATGAGGGGAGACATGATCAAAGTGTATAAGTGGAAGATAGGTATTAATAAAAGGGATATTAATAAGGTCTTGAGGATGTCTCTCCATGAGAGAACCCGCAGTAATGGATTTAAATTAGACAAGTTTAGATTTAGAAAGGATATAGGAAAGTATTGGTTTGGAAATAGGGTAGTTGATGAGTGGAACAGTCTACCTAGTTGGGTTATTGAGGCTAGGACTTTGGGTAGTTTCAAATTAAGGTTGGATAAGTACATGAGTGAGAGGGGTTGGATTTGAGTGGGACTTGCAAATGAGTGGATAAAGTTATCAGAGCTTATTTTTTGGGTAGCATTGAAAATTGGGTTGGGCAAATGTTTTGTTAGTGGGATGGATTGTAAAGGACCTGCCTAATATGGGCCAACAGGCCTCCTGCAGTGATCCTCCTTTCTTATGTTCTTATGTTCTTATGTTCTTGAGAGGTTTGCAGTCTTTGGCCTCCTAGCCTATACTCTGTCTGCGGTCTTCTTTGCCCTTCTCTGATCTGTTGTGTGTGTGTGTGTGTGGGGTTGTGTGTGTGTGTGGTGTGGTGTGGGGTGTGTGTGTGTGTTTTGTGGGGTTGTGTGTGTGTGTGTGTTTGTGTGTGTGTGTGTTTGTGTGCGTGTATTTATGTGTTGTCTGTGTGTTTTTTTGTGTTTGTGTGTGTAATATTTTGTGTTTGTTGTGTTATTTATGTGTGTCCCGTTTGTTTTTGTATGTAATATGTGTGTGTGTGCGTATGTGTACGTGTATGTACGTATTTGCGTATGCATATATGCGTGCGTATTTACCTGTTAAGTGTTCAGGTGTCGAGCTTCATCTCCTGGGTCCAGCTTTTAACTTTGACTTCTCTGACGTGATCCATCTTTGTCGTATTTGCTTTGGTAACCATGAAGGGAATGACCGTGTACCACATCGCTGCCAATTCACTCCGCTTATTTACTGTCCTAACTCTGTCCGAGTGCTTCCTGTCGTCTCTCTGACTCATTTGGGAGTCCCTCGTCCATCTGTCTCTTCATCCTGGCACCTCCCATGGTAAATAGTCCGTCCTCCACTCAATGCTCTGGAGTACTTTGTATGTATTGACCATGTCTCCTTCGAAACTACATACATCCATACTCGGGAGATCTTATTCTTACAGTCTATGTTGCTTTATTTTTTCCCACAGTTCCGGTACCAGCTTGGTGAGGAACCTTTGTATTTTACACCTGGTTGACCAGGCTAACACCAGACAAGCCTGACCCATGGCCGGGCTCCGGGAGTAGAAAGATTCTCGGAACTCATCAAAGGTATATAAAGGTATATATCCAGTTTCTTTGTGCTTTGACAGGCGCTGACTCCACACAGGGGTTATATACTCGAGGATTCATAGTACATAAACACTTGAAGGGTTCCTTCAGGTTTGAAATATTCATTCTTACACTAGTTACTCTGACAGACGACGCTGTTATTTTCTTTCTAAGCTTATGGAGATCAGTTGTGTTATATATATATATATATATATATATATATATATATATATATATATATATATATATATATATATATATATATATATATATATATATATATATATATATATATATATATATATATATATATATATATATATATCTTCCAAGAAGTTCTTTGCTTGACTGTGTTCCTCCCCTGGGTGCTAAGCCTTTCTCCATTTACCTTTGTTAACAATATGAAGAATCGCGAGCCTTCAACACTACAGTGCTGAATGACCCTCGTGGGTTTAACATTCCGGGTCAATATAACGTCATTACAGTACTGTTAGAGACCATGACACACACATGTGCAACACCTGGATATCTTTATTTGAATACGTTTCGCCTGCCAGTGGCTTTATCGGATCAATAGAAAGATATGTGAAGACAGCAGATGATATTAGGCAATAGGTGGGGAAACGTCTTTAGATGAAGACATCCAGGTGTGGCACACGTGTCGAATTCCTATATATGTGTATCTGATTTCATCTCTTTTGTATCTATTGTATTTATTTTCCATTTACTGCCCTGAACTCTTGTTATCTTTTGTAATGTACCTGGGTAGCTGATCCTGTACCTCACTGCTACCCTGGAAGCTGGTCCTGTACCTTACTGCTTCCTGGGTAGCTGGTCCTGTGTCTTACCGTTACAAGGGTAGATGTCTGCAGCTTGCCGTTACATGGCTAGATGTCTTCTAGTTCCCCGATACCTAGGTAGATGGTCTTGTAGTTCCCTGGAACCTAGATAGATGGTCCTGTAGTTCCTGGTATTTTGGTTGAGGGTATTGTAATTTCCTGATACCTGTGTAGTAGTACGGTAGTTTCGTCTATGTATATGACACTGCAGTACCTATTGATTCTTCTTAAAATTTTGTATGTAGTAATCGTGTTCACCTTCGTCCTCTCCTCTTGGGTTATCTGGTTATTCACTCAACCTCTCTTCACACTGGATCTCTTTCACTTCAGCTTCTAGCTTGATTATAAACCTTTAGACCTTTTCGAGATTCTGCACGTGCTTGACCAGGTGTGGGCTCCATGCTGGGGCCACGTACTCGGTGATTTTTCTATGTCGCATTTAATTTCATAAATGATTATTTAGTTCTTGAATGATATTCTGGTAGGGTTTGCTAATCCTGCATAATAAGCAGCGATAGATATATAGTGTATCAGAAGTTCTGGGTTATATTCGTCACTGCGTTCTTTTCTCTTTGATATATACAGCTTCCTCTGCCCTTGCTGTATTGTGTCCGTTCTGTCCTCTCCTCTAAAACACAGGGCTACATATTTGTTTGGGTTTAACTCGAGCAGCTACTTTCAGCCCGTTGCGGTATCTTTAGGGTGCATCGGTATCCTCCGTCGTTCTTATTCTTCTCACTGTTTTTACACCGTCAGCAAATAGTGACACTTTAGATTCAATTCCCTCTGGTAAGTTATTTACGTATATTATGAACAGTAGGGGTCTTAATACTAATTCTTGCGGAACTCCATTTAAACATTGCTTGTTCTGATTTGTGGATTAATCTTCGGTGTGGCACTGTATCAAATGCTTTTCTACAGTCTTTCTTATTTTATTGCTGTGACTATCTTAGAAATCCAGGAAATTCCTAAGATGGAATTATCCATCCCTAAATCCCTGCTGGTTTATTGTAAAGAATATTCTTTTCTCCTAGTATTCCACTAACCATCTTTCTTACTATTTTCTACAGACCTCTTGACAGTATGCATGTCAGGGCCTCTTTTCTGTTCCGTTTTGGTTATATAAATAAGGACCTCATTTGCCTATTTCCAACTTTCTGACAGCTGTCCTGATTGGAAAAAATTGGTAGAATGCCTTGACTACTGGGTCACTTCTCTCAGCGCTTATGGAGATATGTTGTAGTCGTTGGCTTTCGTGTCAGGCTCCTCTAGTAAGCTCGCTAATTCTTTTGTGTTGCTCCTTTCCAGCAGTTGTTGTTCTGCTCTTACTGAAGTGCCTTCAGGTAAAACTCCTCTTTCTTTACTGTGGAGCTTTTTGAATCTTATGTCACTCTTCTAATACCGATAACTTACATTTTTGGCAGTATGTCTTCAGGCAAGAACCTTGGTCATTCGACTGTCCGATCTCTGTTGTCGCTTTTTTTTGTTTTATTAAGCATTTTGTTAGCTGCATTGGCTGTCTACTTCTGTTTTTTTTTCCTTTAGAGAAACTTCCTCAAGACACGAGACTTGGTGATAAGGCTGGAACTGCACTTGTGTCTCTGGCTACACCTGGCTTGACCTCTCAAAGGGTGAGGGGCTCTTCATGTAGGGAATTGGATCTGTGCTCCAGTTCCCTGAACTGATCCTAAACGCCTTTCATCTCCCCACCCCTTACCCCACAGGCACTGTATAATCCCTAAGGGTTTAGCTCTCCCCATGATAATAATAATAATCTATGTGGCCTGAGCCTAACTGCCTCACTGTCAGTAGGTTATCACAGGTACCATCACCTTCCCTAGCCAGTGATTCACCGGGTCCCAACAAACAACGTAGCTTAAAGGAAGCACAGCTATGATGTGTGTGTGTGTGTGTGTGTGTGTGTGTGTGTGTGTGTGTGTGTGTGTGTGTGTGTGTGTGTGTGTGTGTGTGTGTGTGTGTGTGTGTGCGCGCACATACCATCTTTTGACGTACATGAAGACTTAATCCTCCTGGTTTCCTATTTACTTCTGCGTTGAAATCTCCGAGCCAATTAGTGAATTTGTAGCCTCATTTTATTTACAAGACGCGAATAGTTTCAAGACAATCTTCAAGACAGTCAGACAGCGTGTTTCTTCTTTCAGAAGTATGAAACGAGGTGATTTTTTTTGTCTTCTCTCGTAGGTGTAAATGTCAACCATCTCTGTAAAAACATTGTATCATGCTAAAATAAAATATTATTAATTTTATTTTATTAGTTATATTATATTATTATTATTATATTTTAATTTTATTAGTAGTTAGTAGAGTAGTAGTAGGTAAATAGTAGTAGTAGAGTATTAAGGCCTTTAATGGCTATTCTAGGTCTGCCCTTTTTCTTAATTTATTTGGTTTTCTTTTCTTGTTATTTGTGTAAATGTTTTCTGGTGGTTATGGTTGATCAGGTTGTGAAGTTAAATGGGATTTCTTAGCTTAAATTTTTGTTTCCATCGTAACACTTTATTTTCCTCTTTTTTTTTTTTAATTAATGACCTAGAATATAAGATTTCGTTGGATTTTTTTATTTTTGGAAGAACAAAAACGAAGGATAAACATACCATTTACACCTTCCTTACACCTTCATCGCCACCCTTCCATCTCCACCCTTGCCCTCTTCCACCCTTCACCTACTCCCACCCTCCCATCACCTCCCTCTTCCACCTTCCTTCTTCACCCTTCCCCACCCCCTACCTCGACACCCCAACCAACCCTCCACCCCCTCCCTCCCACCAAACTAAAACCTTTCCCCCCCCCCAAAAAAAATTTTTTTAAAATAATTTCCCGGTGTTTCTTGCGTGAAAAAAAAAAAATAGCGTGGCTGTTGGTGGAATGTGGTGGGGGGGTGTGGCCTTCGAGGTGGTATGGGATTCATGCGAGGTTTTATAATGGGTGCTAATGATTTTGTTTTTGTGGTGGTGGTGGTGGTGTGTATGGTGGTGTTGTGGTGGTGGTGGTGTGGTGGTGGAGGTGGTGGTGGTGGTGGTGGTGGTGGTAGGTGGTGGTGGATGGTGTGGTGTGTGGTGTGTGGTGGTGGTTGGACGGGGTATGGCGTGGGTGGGGCGGGGGGGCAAGGTTGGGGTTTGGTGGGGGGAGGGGAGGGGGTGGGGGGTGTTTGGGGGTGGGCGGGGGGTGGGGTGATGGGGGGTTGGGTTTGGGGTGGAGGTGCGGTTTGGGGGGGGGGACATGACGTGTTCTAGGACGTGGGGAGCGGGGGGGGGGGGTTGGTTGGGTAAGTGTTTGTGTTTGGTGGGAGGGGGTGGGGTGTGTGGGGGGGTTTGTTAGGTTTATAGGGTTAAGCGGGGTACACAGGAAGAGGAATAAAGGAAGGAGGAATAAGGAAAGAGGAATCAAGGAAAGAGGAATAAAGGAAAGAGGAATAAAAGGAACAGAGGAATAAAGGAAAGAGGATAAAGGAGGAGGAATAAAGGAAGAGGATAAAGGAAAGAGGAATAAAGGAAAGAGGAATCACAGGAAGGAGGATAAGGAAAGAGGCATAAGGAAAGAGGAATAAGGACAGGGATAAGGGAAGAGGAATAAGGAAGAGGATAAAGGAAAGAGGACTAAAGGAAAGAGGATAAAGGAAAGAGGAATAAGGAAAGAGGAATAAAGGAAAGAGGAATAAAGGAAGAGGGAATAAAGGAAAGAGGAATAAAGGAAAGAGGAATAAGGAAAGAGGAATAAAGGAAAGAGGAATAAAGGAAAGAGGATAAGGAAAGAGGAAAAGGAAGAGGAATAAAGGGGAGAGGAATAAGGGAAGAGGAATAAAGGAAAGAGGAATAAAGGAAAGCAGGAATGGAAGAGGAATAGCAAGCAGGAATAAAGGAAGAGGAATAGGAAAAGCGAATAAAGGAAGGGAATAAGGAAAGAGGAATCGGAAGGAGGAATAAGGAAAGAGGAATAAAGGAAAGAGGAATAAGGAAGAGGAATAAAGGAAAGAGGAACTAAGGAAGAGGAATAACGGAAAGAGGAATAAGGAAGGAGGATAAAGGAAAGAGGAATGAAGGGAATAAAGGAACGAGGAATCAGGAAAGAGGAATAAGGAACGGAATACAAGGAAAGAGGGAATAAGGAAGAGGAATAAGGAACAGAGGAATAAAGGAAAGAGGAATAAAGGCAGAGGAATCAAGGAAGACGGACTCCAGGCAGAGGAATAAGGAAAGATCGAAGAGAATAAAGGAAAGCGGAATAAGGAAGAGGCATTAAGGTCCGGAAGTACAGGACCGAGGAATAAAGGCACCGCGGCCTACGGAGAGGAATAACCAGGAAAGAGATGAATCAAGGAGGAATACGGAAACCTCACCCGGCACGCGGTCCCTCACCGGATCCACCGCATCTTCCACCGTCCTTTACACATTCCCTCTCCCACCCTTCCCTCTTCCACCCTTCCCTCTTCCACCCTTCCCTCTTCCACCCTTCCCTCTTCCACCCTTCCCTCTTCCACCCTTCCCTCTTCCACCCTTCCCTCTTCCACCCTTCCCTTCCACCCTTCCCTCTTCCACCCTCCCTCTTCACCCTTCCCTCTTCCACCCTTCCCATTCCACCTTCCCTTCCACCCTTCCCTTTTCCACCCTTCCCTTTTCCCACCCCCTTTCCCCCCCTTCCCCCCCTCCCCTTCCACCCTTCCCTTCCCCCTTCCCTCTTCCCCCTTTCCCCTTTTCCACCTTCCCCCCTTCCCCCTTTCTTTTTTTTCCAAACCTTTTCCCTTTTCCACCTTCCCCTTTCCCCTTTTTCCCCCCCTTCCCCACTTCCCTCCATTCCCCTCCCCCCCTTCCACCCCTTCCCACTTCCCCCTTTCCCTCTTCCCCCTTCCCCCCTTCCATTCCCCTACTTCCCCCCTTCCATTTTCCTTCCCCCCCTTCCACCCTTTTTCCCCTTTCTTCCACCCCTTCTTTTTTCCCACCACTTTCCTTCCTTTCCTTTTTTACCCTTTTTAACAGGGAGAATAAAAAAAAATCTTTTTAAATAAAGGGGGAAATTTTTAAAAAACCCCAGTTTAGAGGGGTTGGGCCCCCAAAGGGCCCTAAAGTTTTACCGGGGTTCCACCCTAAGCTTCCCCCTCCAGCCCCCTAATCCCTTTAGCTTTTCCATTAACCCTCCCAGTTCCATTTAAAACATTAATTCCTAGCCAGGGTTTAAATAAAAGGACAAGGAATCCCGCGGTAACCAATTAAGTTTGGGGTTTACTCCACAAGGGGGTTTCATTTAAACAGGGAACCATAAACATTCACAAGGGGAAGAGGAATAAAAGAAAGGGAAATAAGAAGGGAAAAAGGACAGAGAAAAAGAAGGGAACCCAAAAAGACAGGGTAATCCACTAAGACAGGGTTTAATTTCCACTAAGACGGTAATCCATTAAGACAGGGTAATCCATTAAGACAGGGTAATCCACTAAGACGGGGTAATCACTAAAGACAGGTAATCCACTAAGACAAGGTAATCCACTAAGACAGGGTAAATCCACTAAGACAAGGTAATCCACTAAAAAAGGGTAATCTACAAAGACAGGGTAATCCACTAAGACAAGGTAATCCACTAAGACAGGGTAATCCACTAAGACAAGGTAATCCACTAAGACAGGGTAATCTACTAAGACAGGGTAATCCACTAAGACAGGGTAATCCACTAAGACAGGGTAATCCACTAAGACAGGGTAATCCACTAAGACAAGGTAATCCACTAAGACAGGGTAATCCACTAAAGGTAATCCACTAAGACAGGGTAATCCACTAAGACAGGGTAATCCACTAAGACAGGGTAATCCACTAAGACAGGGTAATCCACTAAGACAGGGTAATCCACTAAGACAAGGTAATCCACTAAGACAGGGTAATCCACTAAGACAGGGTAATCCACTAAGACAGGGTAATCCACCAAGACAGGGTAATCCACTAAGACAGGGTAATCCACTAAGACAAGGTAATCCACTAAGACAGGGTAATCCACTAAGACAGGGTGACCCCACTGTTAGATGGTGATGCATAAGGCACTTGTAACTTAAAGAAGAATGCACCCATTTACCATCTTTCGTGCTGCAGCTGTGTTTTCAGAAGGTCATCACCACCTACCACCACTACTCCATGCCTCCTAATATCACCACCACCCCAACACCACCTACCATGGGCATGAATGGTATATAATACCCACAAGACGAAAATTAGACACATTTGCAACAACTGGGTATCTTTAATGTAGACGTTTCGCCATCTAGATGGCGAAACGTCTACATTAAAGATACCCAGATGTTGCTTATTTTTCACCATCCACCATCACCAATACCATCACCAGCACTACCTACCACCATGACCAACACCACCTACCACCACCACTAAGGCACTACCACCTACTACCACTATCACTACCACCACCACCACCACCACCACCACCACCACCCAGAAGGTTGTTCCACCGTGACGATGGATGACGCCGCTGATATTGCAAGCGATGTCCCGCATGAAACAGATGGTGCAATTAATATCTCAATGCCAGTCGAGGGAGGTGAAGCTCGCAGCGATAACCACCGCTATCGTGTCCACAGCGGGGTGTTAGAGCCCTCTTGCAGCCGCAGACAACAGCACCAGTCGAAGCTGCAGCAGCAACATCATTCGATGTCCACCTCAGCCGCAGCAGCAGCAGCAACAACAGCAGACGCAGCAGTAAAAGCAGCAGCAGCAGAAGTGGTCGATGCAGCAGCAGCAGCAGTATAGTACACCCATCATCTCACACATCTACGGGTAACACAGAGACACTAAGACAACGTATCACTCAAATAGTTCCTCGTGAGCCAAACGTTCCTCTTATTAAGCTCAGCCGGTCTTCAGCGTCCAAGTGTTACCCATGATCGTGGCCTCGCGACCATCCTACGCCTGTTTTGCCACGACGATTGATGCCCTCCTTCCGCGCTATATTACCTCACTTAAAATTACTCCCGGGATGAAGGGCGAGGCCGACTAATCGAAGCTAGGAGTGATAAAAGATGAGGGGGCAAGGTGAGAGGAGAGAGATGGCGATAACCGATAATAGAGAGGGAAGCAGATTGGTGCCATCGTGTGCTACTATTGCGTCAGCGGGAGGTACGAAGGGGCAAGGGAGGGGGGGGAAGGGGACACAAGGGTTGTTGGGAAGGGAGAGGGTAGAGGAAGAGGGAAAGGAGAGAGGGGTGAAGAGGAACGAATGGTTAAGGCGAAGGAAGAGTTTTGAAGCATCATGAGCACAAGCACTTTTAAACGCCTTTAGTACTTGGCCGTTCAAAGTCGTGCAAGGTCGTGCCTTAGCACAGTCAGTTGTATCTGGTCGTACAAGATACCTGCCTCAGTGCAGATCAAGATAACGAGGAATAAGGCAAAGGCCACATGTTAGTTTTTTTTATTGACCATATATTCCCACTACCAAACTTTTGTACAATTAATTTTAGCTACTATACATAATAAATTCATCAACTACCATGACGTAAGTGGGCTTGGCAAGAGAGAGAGAGCATAAGTACGAGAACTCACTGCTGTAGCTTGAAGCCCCATGTAGAGAACAGACTTTAGTATGGTGCTGACCAGCTTGAGGTTTGTGAGGATCTGAAGTTCAGGGGGATGATCTTACCATACAAGGTAGCTTACCCTGGGGCTAACCCCCGTCACCCTAACTAGTAGACCTCCAGCACAAACCAGCATATTAGAATGTTGAACTTTGTCAGACAGACGGTGAACTAACATGCTTAAAGCCAGTTATTGGTGTCATGCAGAACTATGGTTACGTGTGGTACGGCACTTGGAGGAGGGAAAGAGGGGTGGGAAGGGAAGGGTTGTGGGGGAGGGGAAAAGTGGAGGAACGCATAAAGGTAAATCGTAGTGTGGTGTGTACCTCGGGAGGCTGTGTCGACCTTCCCATCACCTGACTCACTTTCTTAATGTGTTGTGACTCACCATCTGTGGTCCTTCATCTAGTTCCTTTGAGTTTTCTGTGTAGAATCTTGATTTTACTTGATTTCCTCTCTCTCTCAAATGTTCATCAGACAATATGTTCTTACGTCTCTTTTCTCTGAGTAGAGAGTGAGGAAGATGAGAAGATTGAAGAGAGAGAGAGACGAGGATGAGTCAGAGCAGAAGAGAGAAGTGAGATGAGAAGAGAGAGAGAGACGAGAGAGAGAGAGATATGAGAGAGAGAGAGAGAGAGAGAGATGAACTAAAGTGTCATAAGAGATAGGCAGAAAGATGTAACAGGAAAGAGGGTGAATATCTGTGATGGAGGATTGTTGTGGGTTAAAGGTAGGGGAGGGGGGGGGAAGGTACTACCCAGGAGGAGTCAGCAATTATGGGACCCCCAACTGTGTCTCCTCCACCTCCATCCTCCGCCTAATGTCTTCATTCCGGTGTGGGAGAGGGAGGGAGGGTAAGAAAGGGGATAGGAGTGAAGGGTTCTTGTGAGGTACAGCTGGAGGGTAAAGTTGGGGAGAGGGGGGAGTGAGGGGGGAGTGTGGGGGGAGTGGAGGAGAATGGGGGTTGAAATTAGGAGAATAATTTATATCCAACATATTGTGTGCATGTGTGTACTCACCTATTTGTACTCGCCTATTTGTCATTGTAAGAGTTGATTCTCACATTCCCGGTGGATCTGGGCCTGATCAACCAGGCTGTTACTGCTGACCACACGCAGTACAACGTACGAACCACTGCCCGGCTGATCAGGTACTGACTTTAAGTATATGTCCATTTTCCTCATGGAAACAGCCAGGATTTTATTGGTAATTCCCCTGATGTATGATGGGAGACTGTTGAACAGTCTTGGACCCTGGACACTAACTGCATTTTCTCTTAGTGTACTCTTGGAACCCCTGCTTTTCATTGGGGTATATTCCACCGTCTGCTGAGTTTTTAGCTTTCGCAGGGAGTGGCTTCTGTGTGCAGATTTGGCACCAATCCCTATAAGAATTTCCAGGTGTAGATTATGATGTATCTTTCTCGCCTGCATTCTAGGGAGTACAGGTCAAGGGACTTCGAACGTTCCCAGTAATTAAGGTCTTTGACTGAACCAATACGTACAGTGAAGGTTCTCTGTGCATTCCCTAGATCTGCAGTTTTATCTGCCTTGAATGGGATTGTTAGTGTATAGCAATATTCCAGCTTAGAGAAAACAAGTGGCTTAAAAGAGGATCATCATTAGCTTGGCATCCCTTGTTTTAGTTCTCATTGTTCATCCTATCATTTTTCTCAGAGATGTGATAATGACACTAGTGATCCTTGAAGGTGAGATCCTCTGATATTATTACTCCTAAGTCCTTCACATTAATTTTTCGCTCTATTGTGTGGTTAGAATTCAGTGCCAAATGCCTTCTTTCAGTCTAAAAAAATGCAGTCAGCCCAATCCTCTCTGTCTTGTCGCATATCTATTACTTTGTCATAGAATTCCAACATGTTAGAAAGACAAGCTTTGCCATTATTGTTTATTAAACCATTTCTCTCCGTGTTCCACCACTCTCCCCTTAATTTGTTTTTTACATTATCTTGCAAGGTATGCATGGCACAGGAACTGGTCTGTAGTTTAACGCTTCCTGTCTGTCTCCTTTCTTAAACATAGGGAAAATATTTGCTGTCTTTCAGATCTCTGGAGACTGTCCCGTGTACATTATTATAGATCATGGCTAGTGGTTTAGATAATGCTTCTGCTTCCTCTCACAGGATTCATGGTGATACCTTGTCAGGTCCCATTTCCTTTGATGTATCTAGGTTCATCAAAGGTCTCTTTACCTCTTTCCCAGTTGTGTGAATGGCATCCAGTACTTGGCGGATGCCATGTTCCTTAGTCTCTGTGGTACTGCTCCAGTTTCCATTGAGAAGACCTCTTCAGATAGTTTTATCAGTATTTCACAGACTTGTTCATGAACTCTCCTCTTTCTTTCTTAGGTCGAATTACCTGGTTCTTCACTGTAAACTTCTGGTGTAGTAGTAAAGTAGTTTCAGCTCAGATTTGGCCTTTACTGCTATGTCATTTTCGAATTGTCTCTCAGCCTCTCTCCTCACGCTATCATATTCATTTCTGGCCAATCTGTCCACTTCTCTGTTCCCGTCTGTCGTTTTCTTTTTGTATTTTTTCCACTTTCTTACATTTGATTTTTTTTGTCTCCCTGCGTCTCTGGTTGACCCAAGGGACTCTATTTGTCTTTGCTGTTTCTGCATCTTCTCTTTAATGTGAAGGTCTCAGTCCCTGCATTTTCCAGCTAGGACCTCCATCAACTCATCCATTGATTTACCTTCCAATTAATTGTCGCAATCCACTACATTCAGGAAGTCTCTCAACCCCTCAAAAGTTTCTCTCCTAAAGTCTGGTTTTTCACGCTCTCCACCTACTGCATTTCCTTCCCTTTAATTCCGTTAGTTTCCCGAATTTCAGGACCACATGATCACTTGCACCCAAAAGGCTCTCATATTTTGTTTCAGCCATGTCAGATGGACCTGGGGTAAACACTAGGTCAAGTCCTGCTGGCTTATCATTTCCTCTCTCCCTTGTCATATCCTTAACGTGGTGACTAAGAACGTTTTCTTTAATCACCTCCATCAACTTAACCCTCCAAGTTTCCGGTCCCCTATATGGGTCCCAGTTCTCCTAATCTGTTTCTCTGTGTTTGAAGCTTCCCATCATAAGTAGCTCCGCTTTAGCCCTAATTGAACTCCAGGCTGCATCTGCTATGTCAAAAATTGCTTTGTTGCTGTCCTCATATTCCTGCTCCGGTCTCCTGTTGTTAGGTGGCTGGTTGTGTATCGCCGTAGTTACTACCGAGCCCCCCAGTCTTAAGTGAACACGCTATGAAATGGTTTTCCAATAGTCTTTTTTTTCCCTCTCACCTCTTCAAAACTCCATTGATTTCTAATTCATAGGGCCACTCTTCTTCCCTTGTTCTTTTTGTCTTTCCTTAACACTTGGTGTCCTGCTGGAAATACAGAATCTGATATCATTTCTGCCAACTTCATCTCAGTGATAGCTATTACTCTATGTCTAGCTGTTCTCTCCTTCATTTCATCGCTGTTTTTTAAATCAACCGTTCTTAACAGTGAGGGGCGGGTGTGGTGGGTGAGGGATGGTGTCCAGGGAGGATAGTGATGTGGGATAGTGACCATTAGTACACCCCCTAGTGGTGGCCTCCTGGACAGGACACAACCTACCCACCACAGATGCCGCCACTGATACCAACTCACAAAGCTTCGCTTGATGAGATGATGGTGCTAAACTCTCTTGATAAAGCATGTCCTAGATCACAGAAAGCTACAGCAGTATCATATATTGCGGCTATAATGTGAAAGTTGTAAATCTTTAATGCTGAATCAGGCGCCTGTTAGCTTAACTAACCCTGGAAAACTTGTCGTAAGACAGAGTTAGGAATGTAGAAATGATTTGCTAGATATAATTTACGCGAGAGTGGAAGAAGTCTTCTATCTGATGTCAAGGGTGGTAGTTGAGGCCTTCTGTCTGGCATTAAAATGATGCCATCCATCTGACATGAAGAGTGAAAGACGTGCCTTACACCTGACGTCAAGGGTAGAAGGTGGAGCCTTCCATCTGACGTCAATAGTGGAAGATAGTGCCTTCCACCTGACGTCAAGAGTGGAAGGTGGAGCCGTCCATCTGACATCAAGGGTGGAAGATGGTACCTTTCACCTGACGTCGAGTGGAAGGTGGAGCCTATCATCCGATGAAAGTTTTGAAAGCCTGGCTATTTGTGCTCCCCTCTGGATAGCATTATGTGACTCTCTCTCTCTCTCTCTCTCTCTCTCTCTCTCTCTCTCTCTCTCTCTCTCTCTCTCTCTCTCTCTCTCTCTCTGTCTCTCTCTCTCTCATTGCGGCTGTATCATCCTCACTCTAGCAGGGGCCACATTCAGAGCTCACAAAAGACATGAATACTCTGGCCATCAGCCAAGAAGAAGCCTCGAGACATCTTAATTACGTTTGAGATGAGTTGGGACGTCTTGCTGTGAGACACAAGGCGAAGCACACCAGTGTTTGCCAGGTGACAGCGCGCCGTTTGGAGGTGTTTGGAACACCGCACTGCTGCCGCACGGTGTTTGGATCACCGCATTGTTGCTCGCACGGTGTTTAGAACACCGCACTGCCCGCACGGCGTTTGGATCACCGCACTACTTTCTGCGCAATGTTTGGATCACCGCACTGCTTTCTGCGCAATGTTTGGATCACCACACTGCTGCCCGCACGGTGTTCGGAGACCACATTGCTGGCAGTGTTCAGATGACTGGAGTGATGGCTGTGAGATCGGATAACTAACTAAGTTTATTCAAGTATAGATACACATAAATACAGTTACATAAATTATCATACGTAGCATCATGTGTGTACATTACCTAGGTTAACCCAAGAAAGTCAGACAAAGTAACCGGACTTTAGTAGTGTGTTCGGGAAACCGAGAGTGCCAGCCGCAGAACATAGGAGCGGCAGCGCAGTGCCAGGCGCAGGAGAGCAGTGCCAGGCGCAGGAGAGCAGTGCCAGACGCAGCAGAGTGGAACCAGCAACTAGTATAACAAATTAGAACATCAGGAACTCTGCAAGACATCTGTGTAAAGATTTTATTATGTAAATCATCGGGCGTGAAAGAAACACCGCTGGTGGTGGTGCTGGTGGAGGTGGTGGTGGTGCTGGTGGAGGTGGTGGTGGTTGTGCTGGTGGAGGTGGTAGTGGTACTGGTGGAGGTGGTGTTGGTGGAGGTGGTGCTGGTGGTCGTCCTCGTCGATGTGGTAGTAGTAGTGGTCAAGGTAACAGTACACATAAGACTGGTAGCAGATCATAGTCCCTCTTAGAGTCATAAAGAAGCCGACTACTTTACCCGTCTTATTCGTAATTAATCTCATCAACACTTCTCAGTTCTTACTTTACGCCATTTAGCTCGCAAGATACTTTGAAAAAAAAAATATTATTAAACCAAGACATACACAAAAACTCATTTTCTAAACCGCAAAACCACTTTGAAACTTATTTATATAGATGTAAATTCTCTCCTACTGTATGGAAATCATTTGAAACTTATCAAGGCAAGTACACCACTTAACCCGTGTCGTATTGTGTTTATTTAAGGTGTTGTTAAGCAGGTAAGTCTCGCACCACCTGGCTTGTTTATGATGTTATTTTACTGCTGCTTGTATTCTGCTACTGCTCCTGTTCTGCTACTGCTGCTACTGCTACTGCTGCTACTGCTACTGCTGCTACTGCTACTGCTGCTACTGCTACTGCTGCTACTGCTCCTGTCCTGCTGCTGCTGTTGCTGCTGCTACTGCTTTTCCCCTGGTTCTTCTATATCACTGGTGCTTCTGTCCCGCTGGTGCTTCTGTCCCGCTGGTGCTTCTGTCCCGCTGGTGCTTCTGTCCAGCTGGTGCTTCTGTCCCGCTGGTGCTTCTGTCCCTCTGGTGCTTCTGTCCTTGCTGGTGCTTCTGTCCTTGCTGGTGCTTCTGTCCTTGCTGGTGCTTCTGTCCTTGCTGGTGTTTCTGCCAACAATCTATTTTCGTCTTGTCTCTGCTCTAATCCTTTATATTTAGTTCTTCCACTCCTGAATTCATTCACATGTCTTGTTCATTTTTCTTCTCGCATGTGTTCTCTTTTCTGAGTTGGTGCTTAGCGTCTCGTTGTCTTTGTTTTGTATTTATTCTGAGTTGTTTATATTCTTCGTCTTGTGTGTTTGCGTGTGCGTGCGAATATCATGTTGTTACCTAGTTGAGTTTGACGGTGTTGAACTGTAGCTCTTGGGTACTAACGTATCCGTTTTTTTTTTCAACTACGTATTGTTTCAGTTTTTTTTTTTCTGTTATGTTGCTCTCCGCTTCATTACTCTCACGCAGTGATAGTGGTTTGTGAAACCTCTCAGCAAGACATCTGGATTCTCAGTTTGCAATCCGGATTACTCTCGAGAGGTTTCTTTTTCTTGTCTGTTCCTCTGGAGTGTTTGCTTTTTATGCTGTGACCTCGTCTCCTCATCGTTCATCTGTCTGGCGTTGCGAGTTATAATTCTTAGAACGATTCTGCTGTTGTCTTGTTGGGTGTAGGTTTCGTACAGGCGCCACCAGTCTTTCCCTTCTGTTGGTGAAGCAGTTGTTGCTTCCGTTGGTTCAGCAGTCGATATTCATGCTGTCTCAACAGTCTTTGTTCCTGTTGCTTACCTGGAGGTTATTCCGGGGATCAACGCCCCCGCGGCCCGGTCCACGACCAGGCCTCCCGATGGATCAGGGCCTGATCAACTAGGCTGTTACTGCTGGCCGCACGCAGTCCGACGTACGAGCCACAGCCCGGCTGATCCGGCACTGACTTTAGGTATCTGTCCAGCTCTCTCTTGAAGGCAGCCAGGGGTTTATTGGCAATTCCCCTAATGCTTGATGGAAGGCTGTTGAACAGTTTTGGGCCCCGGACACTTATGGTGTTTTCTCTTAGTGTACAATGGCGCCCCTACTTTTTATTGGCGGCATTTTGCATCGCTTGCCCAGTCTTTTACTTTCGTAGGGAGTGATTTCTGTGTGCAGATTTGGGACCATTCCTTCCAAGATTTTCCAAGTGTAGATTATGATATATCTCTCCCTCCTGCGTTCCAACGAGTACAAGTCAAGAGCTTCCAAGCGTTCCAGCTTCAGCAGGTTTTCTTTCTGTTGCTTCGACGGATTTTTTTGTTACTTTTGGTTCAACATTTTTTGCTCTTCTAACTGTGCAGTTGTTGCTCCCGTTGATTGAACGTTTCTCCCGTTTCACGTTGGTTCCTGTCTTTCCCCAGAGGTGAACACCACTCGCCGTTTATGTTAGTTAAACAGTCAGTCGTTGTTCCTGTTAGTTACCCCGTCATTGACTCACCACTCTAACTATTTACTCCAGTTATTTAATCTTTAACTAACAAACTTTTACCCAAATATTTTCTCAATTTTTTTTTTGATGGGGATGGGAATATTGACAAGCTAAACCTATCTTATCTTAATTATAAAGTTTTATTTGCGAAATCCGAAATGATTACCAATTACGATTTTATTCTGTCAATTTTAACGATGTTGTCCCCAATAAAAATCTCTATTATTATTGTCAGTGAAGAGAATGACAGTAATATCACATAATAATGATCGGATAAGATTGATTTTGCAATAAGAGGAGCTAGTGGAAACAAGTATATTTCGCCGCGACTAAGAATATATTTTCGCCGCAGGCAAGAATATGTATTTCGCCGAGCGTAAGAATATGTTTCTCCAGAGGGTAAGGATACATATATTTCGCCGCAGCTGAGAAAGGAGGACAAAAGAAGCACGACATCCGAAGACAAAAGAAATCGGAAATCGAGAAGGAAAGTCTTGGTGGGTCATTCTGTATACAGTTATGAGGGAGCGGTAATGAGTCCAGAGGCTGGCAGGGAGGGTAGGAGGAAGGAGGGGCTGCCTAATTGTGTCTCTGGGACCTCCCCCTACCTCTCCTCCCTTGCCCCGTCTCCACCCCTACCTCCCTCCCTCCCACCCTTCCGCCCTCCGTCCCTCTCTCCCCCCACCTACCTTCACCTCCTTTTCTCTACTCTATTGAGTTGTAATGCTCTGTCTTGGGCTGTGTTGAAGCGCCCTGGGCGAGTGTTGGATTGTCTCGGACTGCCTTGAACTGCCTTGAGCAGTACTGGACTGTCTTGGGATGTCTGGAGAGTCTTGGGATTTTTGGAATTTTTTGGATGTTTTATAGTGTCTTGGCATGCTTTGGAGGGTCTTGGAGCCGTTGTTGTGGGACTTGCTTGAGACGTCTAGGGGTGATTGGACACTATCTTGAGTTATCTTGTATTGTCTTGGGTGGCATGCAAAGAGTACGTAACCTTTATTCGGCGCATGTACACACCCTCATTGACAGGCTATCTCCCCCAATCAGCGAACCAAGGTGCTAAGGGTTGATGATGGGGCCCCGTCGTTCAATCAGTACCCAGGTTCCAGCCAATGAGAAGATGGCTTTGGCAATCGCAGAGGTGTTGTGGGTACCACTCACCTCTCTGCCCTTGTCATTCCCATTCTAGAGCTGGTTGAAGCACAGTCTGCTCTCTAGTGGCTTCTATTCTGCCTTGCTTACCGTGGAGTGCACTAATACCTATTGTTGTACATAATGTATATAGTGTACATACTTCTGTTCTAAATTGGTGAAGGATAATACAAGCCAAAAGTTTTTCTGTTGTGTTTATTTTGCTCCCTTTACACCCAGGATACCAGGTCTTTGGGACTCCTGGGTTGTAATATCTTGTGTTCTCTTGAACTATATTAGACTGTCCTGAACTATTCTTGGCTGTCTAGGACTGTCCTTTCCTGTCTTTGACTGTCCGTGGATGTCTTTGACTGTCCTTGGATGTCTTTGACTGTCCTTGGATGTCTTTGACTGTCCTTGGATGTCTTTGACTGTCCTTGGTTGTCTTGAACTGTCTTTGGCTGTCTTGGACTGTCCTTGGCTCTCTTGGACTGTCCTTGGCTCCCTTGGCTGTCTTGGAGTGTCCTACGCTATCTTCGAAGGAGAGCTCAAAACTGTCTTGGATATAAGAGGTCTGCGCACTGCTGTTCAGGATGTGAGTGGTTACTTCCACGATTCCAGACCTCTCTCTTCTCCCCTGTCTCCCACTCTTTCCTCTCTCTCCCCTCTAACCTCTCTCCATCCCATCTTTCCCCGCCTCCCTACCTCTCTAACTGCCGCTACTTCTCATCTTTTCATGGGGAAGCCTGGAACCAGTCAGGGTCATACAGCGTTTGGGAAATGGGAGGTGTGTAGAGAAGGGTAATCATGTTTGATTCGAGGAAATTTTGGGCAGCTCCAATTTCTTCGATCAGCAGTTTGTCTTACTGATGTTTGGAGTTTGCGAGAGTGAGTCTTTGCTCGCGTTATTGACCTCTAGTGCCCTACTGTTGTAGCCACTGCTGGTACCTGCTGATGAAGTGACTGCTGGTACCTGCTGTTGTAGTGACTGCTGGTACCTGCTGTTGTATTGACTGCTGGTATCTGCTGTTGTAGTGACTGCTGGTACCTGCTGTTGTAGTGACTGCTGGTACCTGCTGTTGTAGTGACTGCTGGTACCTGCTGTTGTAGTGACTGCTGGTACCTGCTGTTGTAGTGACTGCTGGTACCTGCTGTTGTAGTGACTGCTGGTACCTGCTGTTGTATTGACTGCTGGTACCTGCTGTTGTATTGACTGCTGGTACCTGCTGTTGTAGTGACTGCTGGTACCTGCTGTTGTATTGACTGCTGGTACCTGCTGTTGTATTGACTGCTGGTACCTGCTGTTGTAGCGACTGCTGGTACCTGCTGTTGTAGTGAGTGCTGGTACCTGCTGTTCCACTTGCCAGTGCCAACTGACTACCTGCACCACTGATCCACTTGCCTGCGCCATCTGGCTGCGTGTGTCGTCATATAAAGCATGTACCAGCTGTGATAGGTGGTCCATCTAACAAGGACCTTGTCTGTCTCCGGTACAGAATAGTTAAAGGGATTAATAAAAGAGAGAGAGGATAGAAATGATAGCTAATGAAAAAGAACATCAGAGTTGGGAAAGTGTAAGAATGAGGGAGAAAGCAGTAAGTAGGTAAGATGAAAAAGTTAGAGGAATAAAGAGATGAAAGAAGAAAAGACGGTTAGAAAATGTCTGTTTGCTCAGAGAGAGAGAGAGAGAGAGATGAACGCTAATTACAGACGCCACCAAATGGAGGAGGGATAGGCCTAGGGATGGGGGAGGGGGAGGAGGGAACAGTAGCATTGGCGGCTGTGGTGGTCGGTCCTGTCCCCCGCTGGGAAACCCTAGATTAATTACTCTAAATCTGCGAATTTCGTGTCTCCGTCGAGCACTCCTGCTGAGGTGGTGATGGCGGGGGAGGGAGAGGCTGATGGAGGATGCCATGAAGGAAGAGGAGGAGGTGGTGGTGGTGGTGATGACTTTGAGAGAATGGGTTGAGGAGGAGGAGGGAGGGAGGGGGAGAAGCTGGTCAGAGGCCAGAGTTACGTCCTCTGGCTGGTTTGCTCCTGAGGTTAATTAGAAGAGAGGGGAAACGTCTACCTGGTGAAAGTGTGTGAGGGGATGAGGGATGTTCACATGTGTTGGGGTATATATGTGTGTGTATGTGCATTTGTGTGGGACTTGTACATGTTTACCTGGAGTTTACCTGGAGAGAGTTTCGGGGGTCAACGCCCCCGCGGCCCGGTCTGTGACCAGGCATAAGAAAAATATATGCGCATGTTTTAATTCTCTGCTATGTCTGTGACTTTTTTTTGTATCATATACAGGAATATATTTTAGGCAGACATAGTGGCCAAGTGGGCCCTATCAATGAACAACCAGTGGTACAGGGTTTGACAGGTGACTGGTCTTTCACTCTCTACAAGAATTATCACTACATAGCAAATTTTTTAGGGCTAAAAATGGACACTCACACACACACACACACACACACACACACACACACACACACACACACACACACACACACACACACACACACACACACACACACATACACATACACAAACCCAAGCCTCACTCACGGCCGCTTACTTTGGTGACTGCTTCCCTCAGTGTGAGTCACGCAGAGCCACTCATTGTGTGAGTCACGCAGAGCCACTCATTGTGTGAGTCACGCAGAGCCACTCATTGTGTGAGTCATGCAGAGCCACTCATTGTGTGAGTCACGCAGAGCCACTCATTGTGTGAGTCACGCAGAGCCACTCATTGTGCGAGTCACGCAGAGCCACTCATTGTGTGAGTCACGCAGAGCCACTCATTGTGCGAGTCACGCAGAGCCACTCATTGTGTGAGTCACGCAGAGCCACTCATTGTGTGAGTCACGCAGAGCCACTCATTGTGTGAGTCACGCAGAGCCACTCATTGTGTGAGTCACGCAGAGCCACTATTGTGTGAGTCACGCAGAGCCACTCATTGTGTGAGTCACCCAGAGCCACTCATTGTGAGTCACGCAGAGCCACTCATTGTGTGAGTCACGCAGAGCCACTCATTGTGTGAGTCACGCAGAGCCACTCATTGTGAGTCACGCAGAGCCACTCATTGTGTGAGTCACGCAGAGCCACTCATTGTGTGAGTCACGCAGAGCCACTCATTGTGTGAGTCACGCAGAGCCACTCATTGTGTGAGTCACGCAGAGCCACTCATTTTGTGAGTCACGCAGAGCCACTCATTGTGTGAGTCACGCAGAGCCACTCATTGTGTGAGTCACGCAGAGCCACTCATTGTGCTGAGTCACGCAGAGCCACTCGTTGTGTGAGTCACGCAGAGCCACTCATTGTGTGAGTCACGCAGAGCCACTCGTTGTGTGAGTCACGCAGAGCCACTCGTTGTGTGAGTCACGCAGAGCCACTCATTGTGTGAGTCACGCAGAGCCACCATTGTGTGATCACGCAGAGCCACTCATTGTGTGAGTCACGCAGAGCCACTCATTGTGTGAGTCACGCAGAGCCACTCATTGTGTGAGTCACGCAGAGCCACTCATTGTGTGAATCACGCAGAGCCACTCATTGTGCGAGTCACGCAGAGCCACTCATTGTGTGAGTCACGCAGAGCCACTCATTGTGTGAATCACGCAGAGCCACTCATTGTGCGAGTCACGCAGAGCCACTCATTGTGTGAATCACGCAGAGCCACTCATTGTGTGAGTCACGCAGAGCCACTCATTGTGTGAGTCACGCAGAGCCACTCATTGTGTGAGTCACGCAGAGCCACTCATTGTGTGAATCACGCAGAGCCACTCATTGTGCGAGTCACGCAGAGCCACTCATTGTGTAAGTCACGCAGAGCCACTCATTGTGTGAATCACGCAGAGCCACTCATTGTGTGAGTCACGCAGAGCCACTCATTGTGTGAGTCACGCAGAGCCACTCATTGTGCGAGTCACGCAGAGCCACTCATTGTGTGAGTCACGCAGAGCCACTCATTGTGTGAGTCACGCAGAGCCACTCATTGTGTGAGTCACGCAGAGCCACTCATTGTGCGAGTCACGCAGAGCCACTCATTGTGTGAGTCACGCAGAGCCACTCATTGTGTGAGTCACGCAGAGCCACTCATTGTGGAGTCACGCAGAGCCACTCATTGTGTGAGTCACGCAGAGCCACTCATTGTGTGAATCACGCAGAGCCACTCATTGTGCGAGTCACGCAGAGCCACTCATTGTGTGAGTCACGCAGAGCCACTCATTGTGTGAGTCACGCAGAGCCACTCATTGTGTGAGTCACGCAGAGCCACTCATTGTGTGAGTCACGCAGAACCACTCATTGTGTGAGTCACGCAGAGCCACTCATTGTGTGAGTCACGCAGAGTCACTCATTGTGTGAGTCACGCAGAGCCACTCATTGTGTGAGTCACGCAGAGCCACTCATTGTGGAGTCACGCAGAGCCACTCATTGTGTGAGTCACGCAGAGCCACTCATTGTGTGAGTCACGCAGAGCCACTCATTGTGCGAGTCACGCAGAGCCACTCATTGTGTGAGTCACGCAGAGCCACTCATTGTGTGAGTCACGCAGAGCCACTCATTGTGCGAGTCACGCAGAGCCACTCATTGTGTGAGTCACGCAGAGCCACTCATTGTGTGAGTCACGCAGAGCCACTCATTGTGTGAGTCACGCAGAGCCACTCATTGTGGAGTCACGCAGAACCACTCATTGTGTGAGTCACGCAGAGCCACTCATTGTGTGAGTCACGCAGAGCCACTCATTGTGGAGTCACGCAGAGCCACTCATTGTGTGAGTCACGCAGAGCCACTCATTGTGTGAGTCACGCAGAGCCACTCATTGTGTGAGTCACGCAGAGCCACTCATTGTGTGAGTCACGCAGAGCCACTCATTGTGTGAGTCAGCAGAGCCACTCATTGTGTGAGTCACGCAGAGCCACTCATTGTGTCGAGTCACGCAGAGCCACTCATTGTGTGAGTCACGCAGAGCCACTCATTGTGTGATCACGCAGAGCCACTCATTGTGCGAGTCACGCAGAGCCACTCATTGTGTGAGTCACGCAGAGCCACTCATTGTGTGAGTCACGCAGAGCCACTCATTGTGTGAGTCACGCAGAGCCACTCATTGTGTGAGTCACGCAGAAGCCACTCATTGTGTGAGTCACGCAGAGCCACTCATTGTGTGAGTCACGCAGAGCCACTCACTGTGTGAGTCACGCAGAGTCACTCATTGTGTGAGTTTCACGCAGAGCTCTCATTTGTGATGAGTTCAGCAGAGCACACTCATTTGTTTGTAACGCAGAGCCACCTTATGTGTGTAAGTACTCAGAGCCACTCATTGTTGAGTCACGCAGAGACACTCATTGTGTGAAAATGCACAGCAGAGCACACTCATTGTGTGAGTCCACGCATGAGCACTCCATATGCAAGAGTCACGCAGAGCCACTCATTGTTGTGAGTGCACGCAGAGCACCTATGTGTGAGTCAGGCAGAGCCACTCATTGTCTTGAGTCCACGCAGAGCCATCCATTGTGTGAATCACGGTTAATATTTTCTTGTTTTCCCGTTTCTTCCATTTTTTTCAACGTGAACCTGCGTTCGATCGCACCTCAATTATCTGAAGTTTTTTTTTTTTTTTAAAGAATTGGATGTTCCGACCTTTTATAAGTCGATATAATACTTATAGTGAATTCTTGATGCGTTCGACTAACGTACGTACAAAACTGGTTGAAATTAAGACACATGTGCACCAATCATGTGTTATTTCTTCTATTGTAGCGTCTTTCGCATCAAAACCACGGACTTTTTATCTAAAACCATTACAAAAGATTGGGTAATCAGTCCGCTCAGCGTTGGAGTTGCTTGCGAAGCCTAGTTCGTGAAGATTCCCGAGGACATACCTCCTTCACGGTTGCTAATTTACTACCACCACTAACCATCCTTGGAGGACTACTTCCACTGGGAAATCCCGCCTACCCGTGACTATGCCCCCGTCTGCTACCCGTCCTTTTCCACCTGACGCCAGTATATAAGCGCCAGCCTTCTTGCCTGTGCTCCAGAATCCTCACGACTACGGTGCTCTTCACATCAACTGCAAAGCTGAGGGACTCATTACCTCATCTTTTGTATATTATAGTTCTACTGTAGTCCATTCATGTCCTTGAATTTGTATTGATAAAGCCACTGGATGGCGAAACGTTTACAATAAAGATACCCAGATGTTGCACATGTGTTTAAATTTTCATTTTGTCGGTATTGTGTACCATTCACGTACAATTTATGAAGCTGCGGACATCCCAGAAATCACATCGTTCTGATCATCTTCTCAACTACCTTACACAGTAAAAACCTCGAGGATACCACCAGAATGTATCTCAGTGGTTCCTTAGTATCCCCTTGATTACATGCAGAGACCAGCTTTCCCGCAAGGAGTCTCCGCTTATTCGTATATTTTGAGCCAACACTTCACAGATTCTCAGCTTCTCTCTCGGGTGTGTATGATTACCTGTGTTTCTCGTCAGTGTCCAAGTTGTCACCGAGTTTCTTAAAATTCCTTCCTCCTTTGAATTGCATTACAGTACTCTACCAGTATCATGTCTGAAGAAAAAATTAGCGATTGTGTTTATGTCTTATGTCGTGGCGAATGGGTAAAACTTGCGATTTTTGCTTAAATGAATAAGACAAGTGGAAATTTGTGTATGCAATAATTTCGCAAACATCATTCTGAACCTAATGGAAAAATATATTTCATTATTTTTGTTCTTTATTAAATTATTGTAAACTTATCTAAAATATATTTAGTTGGATTAGGCTAAATTAAATTACGATTGTTATAATAAGGTTAGGTAAGTTTTCTAAGGTTCTTTTGGTACAAAATTATTAATTTTTACGTATAAGAAAAAATTGTAGAAAGGACTTAATTTTAAATGAGTTCTTGCTAATTGAACAATTTTATCTATTCGGCACGATATATATATATAAATTATATATATATATATATATATATATAATATATATATATATATTATTAAATATATATATATATATATATATATTATATATATATATTAAATTATCGTGCCGAATAGGCTAGGAACTTGCGATTTTGGCTTAAATAGAACGTTTCATCTTGCCATAAGGACTAGTAAAATTTGTGTATGCAATAATTTCGCCAAAATCATTCTGAACCTAACGAAAAAAATACTTTTCACTGTGTTTGTTTAGTATTAAATTATTGTAAACAAATCTAAAATATATTTAGTTAGGTTAGGCTAAAATAAATTGTTCTTGTTATAATAAGGTTAGGTAAGTTTTCTAAGATTCTTTTGGTGGAAAATTATAAATTTTTACATTAACATTAATGAAAAAAAATATATCTTTAAACTTATGAGAGAAAATTTTAGAAAGGGCTTAATTTTAAATGAGTTTTTGCTAATTGACCAGTTTTACATATTCGGCACGAGTATATATATATATATTATTTATATAAATTAATATATTATATATTATATATATATAATTTATATATTATATATATATATATATTATTATAATATTATATAATATAAATTTATATATATATAATTAATAAATAATATATATATAAATATATAATAATATATAAAGTATATAATATATATATTATAATTACAATTCGCGAAATATTATTTACGTCACTACGTCCACAGCAGGACTCGAACCTGCTAACTCTGTATCAGAGTCCACAGTACTTTACCACGAGACTAGACCTGCGATAAGTATGGGCGCTTAGCCGAAGCTAAGCGATGTTTCCCTGTACCCCCGGGCACCATGCCCCCGGCATCAAGCTCGTTCTTCGTTGTCCACTGCATGTGGCAGGATTCGATGAAATAACTTTCAAAACGAGCTTGGTGCCCGGGGGTATGGTGCCCGGGGGTATGGAGTAACATCGCTTAGCTTCCGCTAAGCGCCCATACTTACCTTGGGTCTAGCTAGGTCTACAGAATTAAATATTTTGGTAAATATTAAAGCAGTTGCAAATATAATTGGTGTCCTTGGAATGCGGTCATATACAGCTTAACTTGACGGTGACAGAGGTCACAATTAGCGGACGGTGGATCGAGCCTCCATACTGCTTGATCTGAATAGTTCTTACGGGTTCAGTGTTTCATGATACTGAATAAACTGGAGTGTGAGGTTCGAGAAGCATGATGGTGGTAGTCTGAGTGCCACTCCAAGGTTGCTGCTGACTGAGGTTCAAATTAAGGAATATCGTCTCAAAAGAAGACTGGTACACTCTCTGTCCTACCTTGTCTGACCTTTTTAATCCAATATAATGACCTCCTCTGCTGACCTTACACCGGAACCTCACTTTACCCACCACCCACCCACCTGCACCTCCTTGTGGACTACTAGAGGATCTTCTGGCCACGTAGGAGATAGGCTCCTCTCTCTCTCTCTCTCCTCTCTCATCTCTCTCTCTCACTCTCTCTCTCTCTCTTCTCTCTCTCTCTCGTCTCTCTCTCTCTCTCTCTCTCTCTCTCTCTTTCTCCCTCCTCTCTCTCTCTCTCTCTCTCTCTCTTTCTTCACCCTCTTTCTCTCTCATTGTATACTTACCAGAGTTCACCTTGAATATGCTTATTCCTTAAATTACATGGAAGCGGAAGATAACTGGAGAGGTTGCAGGGAAGGACAATAGAGATCCCCTATCCCGGGATTCATTAAAAAATGCGAAGACTCGAACCTCTGAATCTTCTCTCATTTACAAAACAAAAAAGAAAAGAATGGAGACTGCCTGGAGATCTTGTTCAAACTTCAATTAAGATGGTAAACAAATCTGACTCAATCAGAATCGAACGATTTTTTTTAAGGGCTAACTGATATAACAGTAGACAACAGTGGCATAAAACACCGTGGCAGAGATTTGTTTGCTGTTAAACAGCACTGGAAGACACTTATCTCTGAAGCGCAAAAACAAATCGGTCCTTTAAAAATCGGATGGACACTCATTCTGGGCACTTAAAATTCGACCAGGTGCAAGTGCTGTGGCTGGGTGGATACAGCGCTGTAGTCAGCTGTAGCAGCTGACGGTAGTTGTCCTCCAGAGACAGCCTTCATGTACACCGCAATGTTTCGTGCTGGAAGAACATTACATTTAGATTATTATTAACCCGGGGGTTGGTGACCCTGGATAACCAATCACTGCAGCTTATTTCAGGTGGGAGCCCTTGGCTCTTCCACAGGTGGGAGTCCTTGGCTCTTCCACAGGTGGGAGTCCTTGGCTCTTCCACAGGTGGGAGTCCTTGGCCCTTCCACAGGTGGGAGTCCTTGGCCCTTCCACAGGTGGGAGTCCTTGGCTCTTCCACAGGTGGAAGTCCTTGGTTCTTCCACAGGTGGGAGCCCTTGGCTCTTCCACAGGTGGGAGCCCTTGGCTCTTCCACAGGTGGGAGCCCTTGGCTCTTCCACAGGTGGGAGCCCTTGGCTCTTCCACAGGTGGGAGCCCTTGGCTCTTCCACAGGTGGGAGCCCTTGGCTCTTCCACAGGTGGGAGCCCTTGGCTCTTCCACAGGTGGAAGCTCTTGGCTCTTCCACAGGAAGCCTCACACAGCCTCACTCGACTAGCACTCAGACACGTACTTTCTGACAGATGAACAGGTGTAAGGATTGTGCCCGAGGTCATAAAATGTGAACCGGAGGTTCTGCTACTTTAACATACAGTCTCACCTATGCATTCTCTCTCTTCCTACCCTTTCTCTTCCCTTTTTGTGCTCTTCCTGCTCATTCTTCATCCCTCCTCCTCCTCCTCCTTTGGGTTCTCGGATCCTGCTCTTCTCCTGCTCCTGCTTCTCCTTCTCCCCCTCCTACTTCTAATATTGCTCCTGCTTCTACTTCTTTTAATTTTCCTTCTCCATCTTTTAACCCTCCTCCTCCACCTCCTATTTCTGCTGCTGCTCTTCCTCCTCCTGCTCCTCCTCACCTTGTAAATCCCCTTATACCCTTCCTCCGCCAACAGTATGTTGGTGACCTGGTTAATCCTGGCTGCTGGTGTTGCTCTCGGTACAGTGTGAGCAGCATCCAGCGCCCCGCCCGTCTTCACCTCAGCTCAACACACCTGTACTTAAAGGATAAGTGCGCCGCCAAGATTACTTTCAACTCTCCTGAGGAACCCACAAGCTGATTTAAGCTTTTGTGTCTCCACTTTAAGATTCTCTTCTTTGTATATTTGTCATGTTTATGTTATCCTATTTTTTTTTTTCTTTTTTTTCATTTTTTTATTTTTATATTCTTTTTCGTTTACTTCTTTTTTATTTTTATTTTCCCTTTTCTCTTTTTTTTCTCTTTCTTTCGTCTCCTTTCCTAACTCCTGATGAAAGGCTCCGAAATTCATTTTATAGCATATATGTTTTTTAAAATATTTCCATTTAACTATATATATACGTATACATATACATATATATATATATAAATATATATAATATAATATATATTATATATATATATATATATATATATATATATATATTATATATATATATATATATATATATATATATATATATATTATTCCCTGAATCCCTTCATAAATGTTTCCCTGTTGACACTCCAACAGCACGTCAAGTTCTAAAAACTATTTTTCTCCATTCGGTCCTAACACTCTCTCAAGCATGCTGGCTGGAAGCCCAAGCCCCTCTCACACAAAACCTCTTTTACCTCCTTTTCTAGACCGACCCCTATCCCGCCTTCCCTCCACTACAGATTTATACACTCTCGAAGGCATTCTATGTTGTTCCAACCTTTCTATATGTCCGAACCACCTCAACAACTCCTCAGCCATCTGAATAATAGTTTTGGTAATTCTACACCTCTTCCTAATTTCCAGACTACGAATTCTCTTCATTTTATCCACACCACACATTGCCCTCAGACATGACATCTCCACTGCCTCCAGCCTTCTCCTTGTTGCATCATTCATCACCCATGCTTCACACCCATATAAGAGAGTTGGTATAACTATACTCTCATACATTCCCTCTTTGCTACATTAACAAAGTTTTTTGTCCCCACTCATTTTTCCCCTCATCAATTCTATGATTCACCTCATCTTTCATAGACCCATCTGCTGACACGTCCACTCCTAAATATCTGAACATATTCACCTCCTCCATACTCTCTCTCTCCCTCCAATCTGATATCCAATCTTTCATTCCATAATTTTTTTGTTATCGTCATCACCTTACTCTTTCCTATATTCACTTTTAATTTTCTTTTTTTTATATACCCTACCAAACTCATCCACCAACCTCTGCAACTTCTCTTCAGAATCTCCCAGAAGCACAGTGTCATCAGCAAAGAGCAACTGTGACAACTCCCACTTTGTGTTAGAGTCTTCACTTCTCTTACAACCCCATCTATAAATATATCGAACAACCACGGTGACATCACACATCCTTGTCTAAGACCTACTTTTGCTGGGAAATAATCTCCATCTCTCCTACATACTCTAACCTGAGCCTCACTATCCTTGTAAAAACTCTTCACTGCTTTCAATAACCTACCTCCTATTCCATACATTTGCAACATCTGCCACATTGCCCCCCTATCCACCCTGTCATACGCCTTTTCCAAATCCATAAATGCCACGAAAACCTCTTTACCCTTATCTATATATTGTTCACCTATATGTTTCACTGTAAACACTTGGTCCACACACCCCCTACCTTTCCTAAAGCCTCCTTGTTCATCTGCTATCCTAATTTCCCTCTTACTCTCAATTCTTTCATTAATAACTACCATACACTTTACCAGGTATACTCAACAGAGTATACCTGGTAAAGTGTAGGTATATGTATATATATATATATATATATATATATATATATATATATATATATATATATATATTATATATATATATATATATATATATATATTATATATATATATATATATATATATGTGTGTGTGTGTGTGTGTGTGTGTGTGTGTGTGTGTGTGTGTGTGTGTGTATCCTCACCTAGCTGTGATTATAATAGTGTAATATAATTTAGCTAAATTTTGCACTGCCTATAATAGGTGAGCCTAAATTAGGTGAATATTATTAAGACTGCTTGTTCAGTGCAGGTGCTGTTAAACTCCCAGACTCATACAGCAAGACACTGGATTTGCACACAAAATTTTCGGCTTAAGAGTAAAGCCGTTGCAGGTGTGAAGGCTCGAGGGAAGACCAAAGGGAAAGGGGCATGGTGGTACCTGGTGGTAGGGGGCAAGGGAGAGAAAAGGGAAGAAGGGTGCTGGGAGTAGAAAGAGAGAGAGAGAGAGAGAGAGAGAGAGAGAGAGAGAGAGAGAGAGAGAGAGAAGGGAAGAAATGAAGGGAGGTAGGGAGGGGGAGCAGAGGAGTCAGTGTTGATAGTGGCACAAAACATGTGTTAATGGTGTAAGTGTTGACAGTAGCATCCCAGCTGTTTACATCCATTCATTCTCGACTGTGAGAAAACACCTGCATGACCTTCATGTATGTTATTGTTACACACATGTTTTCTTGATCCCCACGTATGTGATGAGACGATACCAAAAATTTGACCCATACCGATACTCAGTTTTCGGCCGATACCGATTCTTTTCCGATATTTTTTTTTTCTAAATTATAATGAGTATATTCAGTATTTATATTTTAAATGAATTTCTTTTGAGACGATGATATTGTTGTTTATTATTTGGTGTGTTGCATTAGTTACTGGTTGTCAAAGGCACTTGTCGATAGCGTGTGTGTCTGTGTTTGTCTGTGTTGTGTTTGTGTGTCTGTGACTCGATCCGTACAACCACAACTAGGTGAGTACACACACACACAGTGAAGAGGCGGGTCCAGGAGCTGTGACTCGACCCCTGCAACCACAACTAGGTGAGTACACACACACACACACTTTAACATGTAATAATATCTCTTCTGGACTAATTGATTAATGAGCTAATGTTGACATTGGCTGGAGGTGAGGGTGAGTGGAAGAGTAAGCGGGAGAGAGAGAGAGAGAGAGAGGAGAGAGAGAGAGAGAGAGAGAGAGAGAGAGAGAGAGCAAGATAACGAGAACTTGTCAACAAATGTTTCTTTCAAACCTTCCTCTAGTGCTTGTAGCTGACTCCAGGCATGCACACACGACCATCACCATCCCTACGCTTCTCACTGACAATTCTTCCTCCTCTTCCTCATCCTCCTCCCCCTCCTCCTTTTCCTTCTCTTCCCCCTCCTTCCTCCTTCTCTTTCTTCCCTTGATGATAATTGCTTCTTGCCCCTCTCCCTCTCTTCCTCACTCACTCCTCCCCCTCTCCTATACAAACTCCACTTGTCTTGTTCTCCGTTGATAGTAACTCACCCCCAACCTTCCACACACCTTAAGTCCCACCCCTATCACCCTCATCTCCTCCCCCTCTATACACTTCCTGGCATCCAGTGTTATACTGTGTGGCAGGTACATCGTGTGGTCGGTACACCATGTAGTAGATATACCGTGTGGCAGGTATACCCTATGGTAAGTACGCCGTGTGGCAGGTGCTTTCACGCTGATTCCTTACTCTAACGATAGTTCTGTGTCCGCTTAACACTTCCCCTCCCCCGTTTCGGTACAAATTGGGTCGTCAACGTTTGTCTCTGCTAAAATCAGGTCGTCAACGCAGACAGCCAAATTCATCCGCCTTTGAAGATATTATTGAGATCTTGAAGCCCATAATATTACTACGGCCAGAAGACCAAGTCGAGTTAGGCAGTCTGGCCTCTCGGGCGGGAGACTGAATCTTCCATCACTCTTTGCTCTGAAGAACACACGCGGATTAAGCGCTTCATATGAACAAGTTATGCCACTGTGCAACTGAGCGGTCAGGAATAACTGCGGTGGCTGTGTCGTATCGTGTCGTGTTGAAGGGCAAAGTGAAATATTTGAGTCATTTGTTGTGTATGGTGACGAAGAGAAAGAAAAGGCACAATACAGTGGTACAATACACAGATAACCCCTTCACTTAGAAAGGGAAGCTTGGACCATTATCAAGACTCGACTCGACTCACGAAATCGTAATGACACGATTGCGAACAAACCATACCCCGGCCGGGATTGAACCCGCGGTCAGAGAGTTTCAAAACTCCAGCCGGCATAAAGCCTCTCTCTCCTCTGTACGGGTTATTGTGTTGTGTATGGTGACACAGCTAACGACTTTCTGTCTGCGGTTTAGCTTCTTGTCATTCATACCATATATAGCAGTACACTAACTAGCCTCCTGTCATTCACACCGTGTATAGCTATACACTATCTGTTATTCAAACCATACCACGGGTGGGCATAGAACCCGCGATCAGTCATAAAACTCCAGACCGACGCGGGTTCTAACCCCACCCGTGGTATAGTTTGTTTGCAATCGTGTCATTACGATTTCGTGAGTCATTTCTGTTATTCACACCATGTATAGCGGTGCATTAACTATCTTCCTGTCATTCACACAATCTATACCGATATATTAACTACCTATCATTCACACCATGTATAACGATATATTAACTCTGTCATTCACACCACGTAAACTAGCTTTCTGTCGTTCACACCGTTTCTCTGCTCGTAAATACAGTTATATGTGGTATACCCCATAACACATAGTTATGTGATGGGTACTGGAAAAATACAATTGTAAACTGGTGTTTGGAACTTAAGTGTTTTATTTATACATAGGGAGCTTGTTTGTGCCATGATCAGCAGACGGAGGATCGAACCGCCACCACTCTTTGCTCTGAGTGACCTTACACACGGGTTTAGCTCCTCGCTTAAAGTTTAAGCGAGTAATATTCTTAGTTTAAAAAGACACGTGAGTAAACAACTCTGAAAGTTGCCAAGTGAACAGTTCTTTGTTCAAGAATTTAAACAGAAACACTGACAAACAAATTTAAGTGTAGCTGTTGTCGAAGAAAAAACTAATTCGATAAAGAATATGAATGCAAATATCACTGGTATACACCTTGTTAAGTAATCAAGGTCCCAGGACCGAAGCGTTTTCTATGTCCTAGGGGAGGGGGCACGCTTTGATTCTGGTCAAGGGCTCTTGATTTACTCAAACTTTATCTCCCATTCCCCAGGCGCTATGATCCTTACTGGCTTAGAATATCTCCAGGGTATAATAATTTATTTTATTAACGAGTGTCAAAGGACATTACTTTTTGTTACTGATTTTTGGCCGGGTTCAGAATGTTTTCCTTTAAGGCAGAGCTGTTAAACCGCTGGTTTTAACAGAAGTCCACTGTATAATATTCTGCAGTGGATTCCTGTTCTTTGATGAGACATTTTGCTTTAAAAACCGCTCGACCTCTTGCTATTTATTTAATATTTGGCTGTTGCAATGCTTAGTGCTTTTAGTAATTCTTAAACCTAGGCATCATCTCACGTGAGTTTGTGCTACATTAACCATAGTAGTGTGAAGGTGACCTCTGTTGTGAAGGTGACCTCCGTTGTCTGTTAAGTCTGATTTCGTAATCATGCTGATGACACAAAACACTTAACATCTCCAAAATTTCTGGCATTGCTCTAACCCCACTCAGCTTTGAAGAAGCCATTAATTTTATTCCACTGCACTCTCTCATCCAGGCTCAGATTGCTGTAGGTAGGTAGATTCGCCGGTATAATCGCCCGGCCCGGGTCTTTTCCAAGAGGTAGCCCGGCCTTGGCTCTCTTTTGCGGGAGTGTCTCTGACCAATGTCTGCCATGGAAAGAGGTACAAGTACCTTCTCGTCTTCTGCGACCAATGTCCCCAGGCCTAGTCCCATTCCCCACTCCACGGGGCTCGGAGAGAGAAACTAAGCACCTTGGGGTGCCACAAACCCCGCCCACACTGGGGTCAACGGGTGTGGCAGCTGCATAGCAGCAGATGATGTCAGGAGGTGCAAAGGCAGGAAGCACTACAGGATCCTTTTAGAGCCACACCCCAGCTTTGGACCGAAGTCCGAGCGCTGGGGAGCTCAGGAATGCCTCTTGCTGTGAGTGTTGTTGTCGCTGCTGCTTCACTTGTCTGTTGCACTCTCTGTCAGACTGCTGGAACTTCATATTCACCAAAACTGCAAAAAAAACTATTACGTACTTTAAATGTCCTATGGAGACCAATCTAAACACAAAGGTCATCCTTCAGTTATTAAAAACCACTGTCGTAGCCTCACTCCACAAAGGTGGCAAAAAAAACATGTAAAATACCTTAGATAGCACTGACGTCCTACATTATCACAACCATTAAAAGAAATTTAAGTAAGATTACTAAATACATGGACTCAGAACAGTTGCACAACCCAAGGCAGCAAATGTTTAGAACAGAGTAATGTGTCTAACCGCGTGCTTTGAGGACAGAAGGTCAAGCCTCCACCACTCCTAGTGCGTTGTTTTCATACTATCCTAGCACCCTTACATGGAATTCAGATTAAGAATTAAATTTAACAGAACGTCTTGCTGCTTAGGCATTTTAGGTTTACTCACAGTCCATCGAGACAGTGTCTCCTGACACGGGTCCCAGTCATACAGACGACCCATCAGATCAACTGAAATACAAAAGGAAGAGCTCCGTCAGGAGCTGAAACTGAGTCTCCCGTGTTAAGGCGACCGTGCTGACCTCTGAGCTATATATCTGTATTTACCATATACATACAGGCATTTGTATATGGATGTATATATCCATGTTAATGAGTTTATTGCCAAATATTTTTATCTGAGAATTCTGAAATGATGATACTCCTGTTGATGTTCATTTGTTATATTTTCTCTTTACAGTTTCACGATTCGTTTAACTAACCATTAAGACAGCATCTGCCAATGAAACCACGTCTTATAGTGGTACTTGTTTGGTAGTGTTATTGTGGTAGGTGTATTTTTTTTAGTGGTGTTTGTGGTCGTGTTCAAAGTGGTGGTTATGGTCGTGTTTTTAGCAGTGGTTGTGGTAGTGGTGTTTTAGTTAAAGGATTCAATACGATGAAGGGTTTAATACACTGTTTAATAGTTTCTTCAAGGTTCAACACTCACTTTAATGGTTATTTATGGGGTCAACTCAAAATCCACTTCATTGTTTAAAAGTTCTGCATTCACTTTAATGGAATATTAAGATTCAGTATTCAGCTTAGAGACTGTTAGACACTCAGTTTAATGACTGTTAGACACTCATTTTAATAGTTTAATAGCTCTTCCCTCAGTTGAATGGTTAACGAGGTGTTCAACTATCACTAGGGAATAAATAAAAGAAAAACAATAAGAGAGGTAAGTTTTTATTAACACTTAAGGCAGTTAGTAACGCGATAGTCGGGCTAACATTAGCTATCTTTAGTAGGTAAAGACAGTGTTGAGGAGGTCAGCCTCGCCAGCACGAGTAGAAAATAGTCGTCATTTGTGGGATTACAACAAGTATCCAGTGATAGCGCCAGTCACGAGAACACAGGTGCCAAATCAGCCGGAGATTGAGGACGAGGATCGAGACTCAACTATTGTGATCCCGCTTGGTTTTTTTCCCTCACTTTCCTCGGGTGAAATGAAGGGGTCAGACGCCAACACGCGATCTTCGTCACCTCCTTCACCACACGATTACAAAGGCATTTGTCCCTCTGATTGTTTTCGTCTTGGCCTCGTTACATATTTTACACGGAGTTAAACAACTGCAGATTTGGCACCAGAGTCAGTTCTCAATGCACACTGTGTCCTGTGTATGGCACTCGCATATATTATGACACAAGCCTGTGAAACCGCATCGCCACTGGAGCTCCAGAGCTCCACAGTCCTACCAAGATATTTTATGTGAATAAAAAATCACAATGCCTTGACAGGAGCAATTTAGAACTAGCCTACAAATTAGAAATGAAAACTGGACGAAGCTTCGTCTGTCTTGGAGCATTTTTATGTCTCCAGTGCAAATAGTACAGGACGGGTCGAAATGCCGTTCAGTTTTCCTGTCAAATTTGTGGATTAGTCGTGAAAGGATTTAGCTGGACTTCCCGGCTGTGTCCTTAGCACGACGCATCTCAACAGCTTACACGGTTACCAAACACGTTTATCTTGATAATTTCACAACAACGTGAAAACAAACGAGAGGAGAACCACTTAAGACTCAGAGCCAGTATCACTGTGCCTCGTCTTGCTCCAGATGACGTGTCGTGTGGCACACTGATGCTGGTTTGTGTCTTTGTAAATAGCGGTTTTGCTCTACGTAGAATGGCAGGTGATGCCGACAACTAAGGCATAGAGACGCTTTGTACAGAGCAAATTTTTATCATAGACGACGTTTTGTTCTGGACAGAGTTTTTCTGAAGCTCTAGCCAGAGCCAAACATAGATTACAGTAAAGTTTTGGTCTGCATCAAGCGTCTTCAGGCCATACAACAGTTACGCTGCCATCACATTGTAATGTAAATGAATACATTGTGCAACTAATAAATCATTCCATTGTTTATAAGTAGAGAAGGATATGACCTGAGTTGCCACTGCCATCTAGCGGGAGGCTGCAGCAGCGAGCCTGCAGTTGCACACTAACACACACACACACACACACACAAACACACAAGTTAAGTAAGCACCTTCTCTCAACCTCTCCGAGAGTATCATCCTTTTTAAAAGGGGAGTGTTGTCTTGTTGCCGGGTAAGGGGCTCTTGGTGAGGGGAATTGGAGTTACCCTTCTGTTCCTCCGATCGGACCTAACTGCCTGCCATTCCCCAGGCCTCTGTATGGCTCCTGTGGGTGTAGCGCTGTGCTTCCTCTCCCTGTGCTGTCTGTAGGTTGCAGGGCGTACGGATGACAGGAAGAAACAACATGTAGCAGCTCAAGCATTCATTGAGACAACGTTTCGCCCTTACAGTAGGGGGGGAGAGGGGAACGCTTTTCCAATGAAGTCGTGTTCTTCTATACATCTGTTTGTTTCTCAGGTTTCAGTAAGCGGAGTCTCTGTTGACTAGAACTTTTTGTATAGAACGAATATTGCAGCTAATTTATGTCACCAGTGCTCTAGGATACTTTTATATCCAGACTTTCCTGTCCTGTTATTCCATAATCGTCCAGGATCAACACAAACTTTGTCTAGTTTCAAGTTCTAATTTGTGGGTTAATTGTGACTTTTCTTCCTGTCTGTCGAGATCATCGAGATTGAATCACACACACACACACACACACAAACACACACACACACACACACACACACACACACACACACACACACACACACACACACACACACACACACACACACACACACAGCTGAGGGTCACTGGGCCTAAACAGAAGGTCGAAATGGAGTAGTAAAATTTTTTTATTTTTATTCACATGAAGACCAATCACAAGTATTAAAGTAGCCCACACATCCTCTCTTAATTGATCTTGCTTTATCCTGTCTTTTTGCCTCTCTAAAATATTACCCAAACACAGTCTCTTTTTACTTGCTTACTCTCTTCGCTCTTCTCAGAAATAATTTCCCAGTATTTGGCTTCTGTCACTTTCTCACAGAAGTCACAGTGGCTGCTAGATATGAATAACAGAGATTTAGATAATCGTCCATTGCACGAATGTGACGACTCGCTGGAACTAAGATTCCAGCGGATTTGTCCATTACGTATTCTGCATCAAGACCCCTGCGTATGTTAACCCGCACTGTATCACGACCCAAGAGTTTTACGAACTCTGTTCCAGGAACACAACTTCCTCCCACCTAGTATGGAAGGGATTTTATCTCCTCTGCGATCATAGGATTTATACACATTAGTCTTATATAGAGAATAAAATGACTAAATTATCCTACACTACATCGCTTTTGGAGATTTAGGACACATATGGTAGTGTTGACGTATAATATAGCCCTCGTTATGTACATTAATTAAATGCTATGCAACATATATCTTCTGTTAATTTGTCAGTAAAGTTTACACACTAAATAAGAATAACAGGTCTGATATCAAATGTTCTCAGACCTATTGATTGGTCTGCTATATATATTTACAAATATGATTTCCCTACTTGCCATTAGTATGCAAATTGTGCATGTGCAGACTAGCCTCACACTAAGAGACAACATACAGTTGAATGAATGCTTTTGTACAGAAATACATTTATTTACATGACAGAGTACTATTTTACACTATATATGAATTTTATTTAATAAAAATCCTAATTACGTACGAGAGTCGTAGCCCTGGTTTTCTTACCATGACTGATTAAGAACAGTGAGTTGTCTCGCGTTTGTGGACGGAGGCTCGATCCTCCGCCACTGATTATGCTGAATGATCCACGTGGGTTTAGCTCTTCACATAATGTATAACACTGATTGACGCGAGGGAATCGCAAAATGAAACTCTGACGGTCAGTATACAAGAGTCCGCAACTTCTTCGCCAGTTACACTATATCACATAATTAGAGACCAGTCGTTTATGCTGCATCATCTTACGTCTCTTCCTTCTGTTTTGGCTGCAACCTGATTGGTTGAAAGGCGCCTGCCGTTGAGAGGAAATGGCGATCTGTGATTGGTCCCATTGGAGACAGAGTAAAAGGCCGCTTCGTCATTGGTTGCATGGATGAGTAACCAAAGACGTGTCGCTCAGGGATTGGTCGGATTGGTGTGACATAGTGGTCAGAAGGTGACGCAGGTCTCTTGTGAGAGGACACGAGAGAGGCGATGGTGAGAGCTGGGGCCAGAGCCTGAAAAGAGCTCGAGATACTGGGCGTCTCGGAGAGCAGGGAAGTCGAGCTCTCTGGGTCGTCCTTGAGGTTAGGCGATGCTCGACTTTGATCTTTTGCCTGGTTCTTCGAAGGTGAGGAAAGCATTGGAGGCCGAGGAGAGCCCGGAGGTTTGGAGGTAAGGGAAAGAGGAAGACTACTCGAAGTCGCGTGAATATCTGAAGATGTCGCTGTGTGAGGAACAGAGGTAGGAGGCGGAGGCGGAGATCGAGCGTCCAATGACACCTCATCTTCGGAGATGTCGTCCTCGAAGGTATTAGGAGAACCGGGGTTTATGAGGTCCTCCTCGTCGTCATCGTCAAGTGGAGACCGGGTGTCTGTTTCTCGTCGAGAAGCTGGAATCCCCGTCGCCCCGAACTGGTGCATCCTGAAAGAGAGACAAAGCGTTATCGTTAATGTTCGCAAAGATAGTAATACAACATCGTCATTCATCACAGTCATATCTTTAACGGAAAATATCATAACTATTACTGAAACACCTTATCACTTTCTACTTTGCTGCGTCCTATACGAGCGTCAACAGTGCAAGCAAATGTTGCCAGCTGCTCAATCCAAGCTTAATATTCAACAATAATTGTCAATTCTAATATTGTCATTTTATTTACCTCGGGATATCATCAATGTTTTGCTATCACCTTTACTTACAAAGGAATATTCTTATTGTTCTTTGGTGTCAATTTTATATCACCACTTTTTCCAGTCAACCGATAAAATATATATGGGATTGGGTTTTTGACCTAGTGGATTTTAGAGGTGAGGGGACGATCAACCGGCCTCTAATGATAACCAAACATAGACTCCAAGCTAACACAATTAATGGCTGGAGCCATTTTGATCAAACTATTAGAGTTGGCCTGGTGGGGGGGGGGGAACCACCGACCTTTAAAGAGGAAGGTGAAAACAAATGAGGAAAAAAAAAATCTCGATTATAAACTAATTGTACCAATAAGTATACAAGTAGAGTTTTAATTGGCAGTTCTTGATACTTGTGAAGGGCTCTTGATTCAAGGAATTAAAGCAGCCGTTCCCTTTCCTTGGATCAAACCGTATTATGTTCCCTTCCCCAGGAACTGTATAACCCCTCTGGCTTTAACGCGTCCCCATGACAACACAAGACTGAAACAGCAACTTAGGTGTGTACACACTGAGACGGGTGAAGACACTGAATGAACAGCAAGGGGAAGTAGTGGGGGGAAGGAGGCAGCATTTGACTCTCTATATACTACAATGAACACTTTCCTTACTATCTGTCACTTCTCTTCCCGTGCGTCACTTTTCTCACTATCTAGAAAATCCTTGTTTCTTAAGATGTACCAGAGCTTTATAAAGAGAAGACTCCATAACGGTAGGAATAGCTTCACGTCAGATTGCCCAGCAGGTGTGTGAGTAACAGTAATCTCATTCTTTGTGGCCAGCAGATGTGTTTAACAGTCTTTCCAGTCTTTGGCCCAGCATGTGTGTTTAACAAACTTCCCATTCTTTGTGTCTTAAATCATCCCTTAGTCTTCGAATACTTCTACGTCACCCGCCTTGACTACTTTCCCACACCCTATTTTCGTTTGCCTCGATTTTCCTTCATTTTCTGTCTCCCATCTCTTTCTCGCACCCTTGTTCCCTCTCACTGTCAGTGCTCCTTCCTTCCTCATTCCTGATTCAGCCTCCCATGCTCGCCACCCACCTTACCATGGGTCCTTGCCACCACCTACTTCACCTTGGGTCCTCCTAACCACCACCCACTTCACCTTGGGTCCTCCTTACTACCACCCACTTCACCTTGGGTCCCCTGGTTGAACAACCCAGCCAGCAGGTGGCGGTGGCTGCATCATAAATATTAGAGCATAGCTGCATGTACCCATCCTGGCGATGCTTCACCTCTGTTGACCCAAGACGCAGACACAAAAAGTACAAACATAACCTGTCATCGACGGCGAATGTTGAGCAAATAGGTAAGTCTTCACCACCGCCTCGATCCTCCATCAGCCATTATCTACGACATCCCTTGAGAAGAAAGGCTGAAAGAGAGAGAGAGAGAGAGAGAGAGAGTGAGAGAGAGAGAGAGAGAGAGAGAGAGAGAGAGAGAGAGAGAGAGAGAGAGAGAGAGAGAGAGAGAGAGAGAGAGATAGAGAGGTGAAAGAAAAGGAGACAGAATACGCCACTCTTATGAGTCAGGTCGCCATTCTCTCTAGCCCCTTTTTCTTTTCCCCCCTCCTCCCTTTCCCCGCCCCTTTCGCCCTTCTGACAACGTACATTTTAGCGGTCGATGGTAATATTTGCCTAAGTAATTCGTGCGTTCTAGCGGACAGGTCAGGTACCGCCACAGAGTGCCGGGGATAATGGATTCCCTGTTGTTGGTAGACGAACGATATGATAATGGATTCTCTCAGCCAGTGAGGCTAGACGAGTGCTTCCATGGTGGATGCTATGGCGCAAAATAGATCAGGACCTGATTGTTTGTTGTTGCACGACGTGTTATATCAGTCGGTTCCTGAGTTTTGTGTGTTGGTTAGCACTCTATGTTGTTACTAGACTACCTGTGTTGTTTAACTATGTTGTTACTAGACTACCTGTGTTGTTTAACTATGTTGTTACTAGACTATTTCTGTTGTTTAACTATGTTGTTACTAGACTACCTGTGTTGTTTAACTATGTTGTTACTAGACTACCTGTGTTGTTTAACTATGTTGTTACTAGACTATTTCTGTTGTTTAACTATGTTGTTACTAGACTACCTGTGTTGTTTAACTATGTTGTTACTAGACTACTTGTGTTGTTTAACTATGTTATTACTAGACTATTTCTGTTGTTTAACTATGTTGTTACTAGACTACTTGTGTTGTTTAACTATCTATGGTGTTACTAGACTACCTATGTTTTGTAACACTCTAGTATAGTGTTACTAGACGACTCATGTGGGTGTGGAGTGAACTGGGATCCTTCTAATTTATGTATCTCGGCCATTTACTGCAGGTAAATGTCATCAACCAGCCTGACTTTGTTTGTGTGATTTCTAAGTTACGTTACGAGGAGAGTACTTTACATTCTCGAAAAATAGATATGATCTTTTGGAGTAACCATTACCATCGGAGATCCGCAATTATTTTTTTTCCATGGAGAGAGAGATTGTAAGGTCATATATAGAGGTCAAAGGTCACACCTAAAGGTCGAAAATCACACCTAGTCAGAGGTCAGACCCAGAGGTCGAAAGTCACATCTAAAGGTCGAAGATCACTCCTAGTCAGAGGTCAGATCCAGGGGTCGAAGGTCACACCTAAAGGTCGAAAATCACACTTAGTCAGAGGTCAGACCCAGAGGTCGAAGGTCACACCTAAAGGTCGAAAATCACACCTAGTCAGAGGTCAGACCCAGAGGTCGAAGGTCACGCCTAAAAGTCGAAGATCACACCTAAAGATCGAAGATCACACCTAGTCAGAGGTCAGACCCAGGGGTCGAAGGTCACACCTAAAGGTCGAAGATCACACCTAGTCAGAAGTCAGACCCAGAGGTCGAAGGTCACACCTAATGGTCAAAGATCACACCTAGTCAGAAGTCAGACCCAGAGGTCGAAGGTCACACCTAAAGGTCGAAGATCACACCTAGTCAGAGGTCAGACCCAGAGGTCGAAGGTCACACCTAAAGGTCGAAGATCACACCTAGTCAGAGGTCAGATCCAGGGGTCGAAGGTCACACCTAAAGGTCTAAGATCACACCTAGTCAGAGGTCAGACCCAGAGGTCGAAGGTCACACCTAAAGGTCGAAGATCACACCTAGTCAGAGGTCAGACCCAGGGGTCGAAGGTCACACCTAAAGGTCGAAGATCACACCTAGTCAGAAGTCAGACCCAGAGGTCGAAGGTCACACCAAATGGTCAAAGATCACACCTAGTCAGAAATCAGACCCAGAGGTCGAAGGTCACACCTAAAGGTCGAAGATCACACCTAGTCAGAGGTCAGACCCAGAGGTCGAAGGTCACACCTGAAGGTCGAAGATCACACCTAGTCAGAGGTCAGACCCAGAGGTCGAAAGTCACATCTAAAGGTCGAAGATAACACCTAGTCAGAGGTCAGACCCAGAGGTCGAAGGTCACATCTTAGTAAAGGTCGAAGATAACACCTAGTCAGAGGTCAGACCCAGAGGTCGAAGGTCACATCTAGAGGTCAGAGGTCACATTGGGGGTCAAAGGTCACACGTAGTCAGGGGTCAGACTGCTGGGTAGGGCTTCAGGATTCACTGCACCTGTAACTACACAAGGTTCCAGTTAATCCCTGTTGAGTCTAACAATAGACAGTATATTGTTAGTAAGTAAACAATGGACTGGAAAGTCTTGTTGCTTAAGAACACATGATGATGAACAATTGTTAATTGAAAAACATGAACCTTTATTTGCTGAAGAACATGAACGTTTGCTGAAGAACACGAACCTTTGTTAGATTAAGAACACGATGAACCTTCGTAGTTGAATTTAATTTTGAACCTTCGTTAAGTAATGATCGGTGGAATAACTCTTTGTTAAGTAATGTTCACTAGGATGATAACTCTTTGTTAAGTAATGTTCACTAGGATGATAACTTTGTTAAGTAATGTTCACTAGGATGATAACTTTGTTAAGTAATGTTCACTAGGATGATAACTTTGTTAGGTAATGTTCACCAGGATGATAACTTTTCGTTCAGTACAGAATATTGTCCCTCAATTCGTCAACCGGAGTTGTTATTCAACTTGAGATTATAATGTTCTGAACGGTGCTAACCATGGGTTGTTATTGTTGTGAACGGCGTTAACCACAGCTAACACTGTTCTTGACGGCATTAACCTTTGAGAATAACAAGGAACACAGCTCTATCCATTTCCCACTTCTACTCCCCTGGCTTTCCCTTCTTCCGACCCGAAATCGAATTTCCCCTTACAAAACTAGTTTGAGTCTCACCAGAAAAGCGACCTAGCATAAACATGTTCCCAACAGGTTGAGGTGCCTGCGCATGCGCGTGCACACACGCACACCCACACACAAACATACACACACACACACACACACACACACACACACACACACACACACACACACACACACACACACACACACACACACCGTTTGGAATCCACACTTGGTCAAGCACGTCAGGAAATTAGAGAAAGTGCAAAGGTTTGCAACAAGACTAGTCCCAGAGTTATGGGGACTGTCCTACGAAGAAAGGTTAAGGGAAATTGCCCTGATGACACTGGAGGACAAGAGGGTCAGGGGAGACATCATAACGACATATTAGAGTGGTGACGTGTACTTAGCTCTGTGAAGACCTGTTTGTGTGCTCTCTGTGAATCTGAACCAGGATGCCCTCTCTTGAGCAACTTTACCAGCAGCTGAGAGAAGAGCTCAGAGTTGCTAAGATGGAGATACGGCGATTAACGGAGGAGAACAAGAGGATTCGTAGTAATCCTCCTGTTGTGAGTCCCCAGGTTAAGAGGGGAGCTTGGTCAGTGGCCGGGCAACATGGAACCAAGCTGAAGATCAAGAAAACGGTTGGAGAGGCAGAAACAACGAGAAACCAGAAGACTACCGTGGAAACTTCCAACCCATTCTCGGTGCTACCTGACGAATGTGAGTGTTCTACTGGGAATGCCACAACGAGCACCAAAGAAGCATTGGCAGACGTGAGTGAGACATCCTAGAAACCCCAACGAAGACCATCGAGAACATCTTGACGAATTCTACAAGTGGTGTAATGCTACCTGGCGAATGTGAGTCGACTACTCGGAGCATCACGACGGACGACGCCAAGGAAGGTAAAAACATTGTTGTTGTTGGGGATAGCCAGATTAGGTACATGGATAGGGCATTCTGCTTGAAGGATAGGAGTAGGAGGCAGAGAGTGTGTTTTCCTGGGGCTGGGATGAAGGATATTGTTAGCCGTCTGGATGACATCATGAGAGGTAATGGGAGCAATCCTATTATCTGTCTCAGTGCTGGAGGGCAACGATGTTGGCAGACGTAGGAGTGAGGACTGATTAGCAGGTATAGGTCAGCAATAGAGATAATTAGGAGGAAGGGTGGGAAACCTGTCATATGTGGCATTTTGCCAAGGAGAGGAGTTGGAAATGAATGGTTGTCCAGAACAATTGGTGTCAAATGCTGGCTGGACAAATACTGTAAGGAAAATGCGGTAACATTCATTGACAACCGGGACCTCTTCTATGGCAGAAATGACATGTATGCCAGGGATGGGGTTCACTTATCTAGGTGTGGGGTGGGAGCACTGGCCAACGCAGTGGAGGGAACTGTTAGGTCTTTAAACTAGGAATAGTTAGTGGTATGGGTTTTTGCGGGAAAACTATGAAGTCTCAGGGTAGTAATATGAATACTAGGAGAACTAGTAATAGGCAAAATAAGGTGGATATTGGAAAGCCAGTGGCACTAATTGACAAGGACAGTAATAGGTTTAGTGGAATAACAGAAAGGAGCAGGAAGGGTAAAGAGAGAGGAGGGTCTTTAAGTATTTATTACACAAATAGTCGCAGTGCTAGGAATAAGATGGACGAGTTGAGACTAGTTGCTAGTGCAGGTAACATAGATGTATTTGCCATTACTGAGACGTGGTTTAATTCAAAAAGTCGGGACATGCCTGCAGAATGTCACATTCAGGGTTTTAAATTGTTCCAAGTAGATAGAAGTATCGGGAAGGGGGGTGGGGTGGCACTGTATGTCCGAGATCGCTTGAACTGTTGCATAAAAACGGGTATTAAGTCTGAAGTAACACATACAGAGTCTGTTCGGATAGAATTTTCGGAGGGGCATGAAAAGTTAATTTTAGGTGTGATATACCGTCCCCCCAAATTTAGATAGGGACCAGGGGAAACTACTATGGGAGGAAATTGTTAGGGCCACAAGGCACGATAATGTAGTAATTCTAGGAGACTTTAACTTTAGTCATATTGATTGGAATTTCTTGACTGGGAATTTAAAATCATACCACTTCTTAGAAGTAGTTCAGGATTGTTTTTTGAAGCAGTTTGTGACAGAACCTACAAGGGGGAATAACCTGCTTGACTTAGTTCTGGCAAACAATGAATCCCTTGTTAATAATTTAGAAGTTTCAGAGGAACTGGGTGCTAGCGACCACAAATCAATTACATTTAGAATTGAATGGAAGTATGATAGTAGGGATAACTCAGTAACAGTCCAGATTTTCGCTTAGCAGACTACGATGGGCTTAGAGAACACTTATCATCTGTTGACTGGGGTAACGAAGAGAGCTATCAATATGACAGTTTTCTGAACACAATACATGCTGCTCAAAGAACGTTTATCCCTTATAAAGAAATTAGATCAAATAGAAATGACCCAAAATGGATGAATAATAGGCTGAAATATCTACTAGGGCATAAGAAAGGAATTTATAGGCGTATCAAAAGAGGCGAGGGTCATCTTATGAATCAGTATATTGACATTAAGAGGGACATTAAAAAGGGGATAAGAAAAGCTAAAAGGGACTATGAAATTAAAGTTGCTAGGGATTCTAAAACTAACCCAAAAAGTTTTTTCCAGGTATATAGAACAAAAGTCAGAGATAAGATAGGTCCCCTTAAAAATAACTATGGGCACCTTACTGACAAATGTGCTCGATTTTAAATAATTATTTTCTCTCGGTTTTTACACAGGAAGACACTAATAATATTCCGGTAATTAATTTTTATAGTGGGCCAGAAGAAGATAAATTATGTAACATCACAGTCACTAGTGAAATGGTTGTGAAGCAGATACAGACTGAAGCAAAATAAGTCACCGGGTCCTGATGAGGTTTTTTCAAGGGTTCTAAAGGAATGCAAAATGGAAGTCTGTGAACCATTAACTAATATTTTTAATTTATCTCTTCAAACAGGTGTAGTGTCTGATATGTGGAAGATGGCTAATGAAATTCCTATTTTTAAAACAGGGGACAAGTCGTTACCGTCAAATTACCGCCCAATAAGCCTGACCTCAATTGTAGGCAAATTACTAGAGACAATTATAGCTGAGATTATAAGAAGCCATCTCGATAAGCATAGCTTGATTAATGATACTCAGCATGGATTCACAAGAGGCCGGTCTTGTCTAACTAGTTTATTAACTTTCTTCAGTAAAGCTTTTGAGGCTGTTGACCACGATAAAGAATTTGATATTGTTTATTTAGATTTTAGTAAGGCATTTGATAGAGTTCCGCACCAAAGACTGTTGAAGAAAGTAGCAGCTCATGGCATTGGGGGAAGGGTGCTCTCGTGGATCGAATCATGGCTCACAGACAGGAAGCAGAGAGTGTCCATAAATGGGGTTAAATTCGAGTGGGGTTCAGTAACAAGTGGCGTTCCACAGTGATCAGTCTTGGGCCCGTTGTTGTTTATAATATATATCAACGATCTTGATGAAGGAATTACTAGTGATATGAGCAAATTCGACGATGACACGAAAATAGGTAGGATAATTGATTCAAACGTAGATGTTAGGGAACTTCAGGAGGATTTAGACAAACTCTACTCTTGGTCAGAAAAGTGGCAGATGCAGTTCAATGTAGATAAATGCAAGGTTCTGAAGCTCGGGAGTGTCCATAACCCTAGCACTTATAAGTTAAATAATGTAGAACTTAGCCATACAGATTGCGAAAAGGACTTGGGGGTTATGGTAAGCAGCAACCTTAAACCAAGACAGCAATGCCTAAGCGTACGTAATAAGGCAAATAGATTACTGGGATTTATATCAAGAAGTGTAAGCAACAGAAGTCCAGAGGTCATACTGCAGCTTTATACATCATTAGTAAGGCCTCAACTAGATTATGCAGCTCAATTCTGGTCTCCATATTACAGAATGGACATAAATTCGTTAGAAAACATTCAGCGTAGGATGACTAAATTAATACATAGCATTAGAAATCTTCCTTATGAAGAAAGATTGAAGACTCTTAAGTTACATTCACTTGTTAGACGAAGAATGAGGGGAGACCTGATCGAAGTGTATAAGTGGAAGATAGGTATTAATAAAGGGGATATCAACAAGGTCTTGAGGATATCTCTCCAAGAGAGAACCCGCAGTAATGGATTTAAATTAGATAAGTTTAGATTTAGAAAGGACATAGGAAAGTATTGGTTTAGAAATAGGGTAGTTGATGAGTGGAACAGTCTACCTAGTTGGGTTATTGAGGCTAGGACTTTGGGTAGTTTCAAATTTAGGTTGGATAAGTACATGAGTGGGAGGGGTTGGATTTGAGAGGGACTTGCACATCGGAGCTTGTTTCTTGGGTGGCATTGAAAATTGGGTTGGTCAAATGTTTGTTAGTGGGATGAATTGTAAAGGACCTGCCTAGTATTGGCCAACAGGCCTCCTGCAGTGTTCCTCCTTTCTTATGTTCTTATTTTCTTATGTAAAATACTGCGCGGAATAGACAAGGTGGACAAAGACAGGATGTTCCAGAGATGGGACACACAAACAAGACTCAGATGAGTGAAAGGGATGTTAGGAAGTATTTCTTCAGTCACAGAGTTGTCAGGCAGTGGAACAGCCTAGAAAGTGACGTAGTGGAGGCTGGAACCATTCGTAGTTTTAAGACGAGGTTTGATAAAGCTCATGGAGCAGGGAGAGAGAGGACCCAGTAGGAATCAGTGAAGAGGCGGGGCCAGGAGCTATGATTCAACCCCTGCAACCACAAATAGGTGAGTACACACACACACACACCTGACGACACTGGAGTATAGGAAAGATAGGGGGAACATGATAACGACATATAAAATACTGAGAGGAATCGACAAGGTGGACAGAGACAATGATCCAGAGATGGGACACAGTTGGAAGTTGAAGACTCAGATGAATCACAGGGATGTTAGGAAGCATTTCTTCAGTCACAGAGTTGTCAGGAAGTGGAATAGTTTGGGAAGCGATGTAATGGAGGCAGGATCCATACATAGCTTTAAGAAGAGGTATGATAAAGCTCATGGAGCAGGAAGAGTGACCCAGTAGCAGTTAGTGAAGAGGAGGGCCAGGAGCTGTAGATCGACCCCTGCAACCACAACTAGGTGAGTATATTTATGTGAGTACGCACACGCGCACACACACACACACACACACACACACACACACACACACACACACACACACACACACACACACACACACACACACACACACACACACACACACACACACACACACATAACACACACACACACACACACACACACACACACACACACACACACACACACACACACACACACACACACACATAGTGATGTAGTGGAGGCAGGATCCATGCATAGCTTTAAGAAGAGATATTTAATAAAGCTCTTGGAGTAGGGAGTGGTCCTAGTAGTGACCGGGGAAGAGGCGGGGCCAGGAGCTGTGAATCGACCCCTGCAACCACAAATAGGTGAGTATACATTTACACACACACATACACACATACATTTATCCTCTAACCTCTCGAATCTAAATAGTTACTTTTTCTTGTATCTTCGCCTACTCCCACTTGCATTCCTCATTTCCTCCTCTCTCTTCACAACATCTCTAGTGATTACAATTCCTATCCATAACCCTCTTATGTTGCCTTCAATAATCCCCTTTCTTCCATTCGAACTCTTGCCAGAAGCCAGTCCTAATATCATAAGTCCCAACATAAAGTGAAGGCTTAGAGAATCAAAGTGTGGTATACAAAAGCAGATGGTATCACAAAAGTGGTGACTTTAGGGACAGAGTAGAAGAGGAGCATCCAGATATTATAGCCGTCACAGAGACAATACCTTCTGAAATGTTAACCAATGCATTATTCCCAGAGGTGTATATAATAGTAAGAAGAGAGAGAGAGAGAGAGAGAGAGAGAGAGAGAGAGAGAGAGAGCAAAGGAGGGGGGTGGGAGCACCATTAGTAAAGAACCAGTATAGTTTTGAGGAGCTGAGTAACATGGACACTTGTAACGTCAAAGACTATATAAGAGAAAAATGACTGGGGGACCCAAAGTAATAGTGCCAGTGGTTTAAAAACCCACCGAACAACAGAAGACCGAGGATGGAGTATGAGAACAATGGAACCACAATACAAATTCTAGAAAAAAGTGGCATAGAGAGCAAGCAAGAGCAAAGCAAAGTTAATGATTGCTGCTGATTTTAATTACAAGGAAATAGACTGGGAGAAATGAGGCAGCATTTGAAAATTTCATGCATCAACATTGCAAATGAAGCCATAAGAATGAGGACAGAGGACTTACCAGCTCAACTAGACTTGGTTTTCAACTTAAGTGAATCTAACATAGATGAAATGAATATGGGCTACCACTTGAAGCTAGTGAGCACATCGTGCTCTGCTTAGAATACTTGATAGAGGTGAGAGTGGAGAAAAGAGGAGGTGCAAATGGTAAACCATATTATAGAAGAGGGGACTATAAAGGGATGAGAGATTTTCTAGATGGGATCCAGTGGACAGGGAATTGACTGGACAGACAACCCATGAGATGACTGAGGGCCTCGCCAGACAGTGTCTGGAGGCAACAACAAGGTTTGTCCCGCAAGAGGTGTGAAAAATCGCCATACAGAGTAAGCTGGGGTTTAATCAGAGCTGCAGAGAGGCCAAAGGAAGACGTCAAAGAGCATATAAAAGTCACAGAACACTGATAACGACAGAGAGGAGGGAGGAAAGCAGAATAGGCAAGGATGAGAGAAGCCGAACGTTAGTGTGAGAATGACATAGCAGCAAAGGCCAGATCAGAGTCGAAACTACTACACAATCACATAAGGAGTAAGATGACTGTAAATGACCAAGTAATAAGACTGCAGAGGGAGGGAGGAGGTACTCACAGAGGACGATAGAGAAGTTTGCGAGGAATTAAGCAGAAGATATAAGGAAACATTCATTCAGGAAACAGTAATGGTGCCAGAATGTAGAGCTGACAGGGATAATCAGCAAATATTACAGAGTTCGTGTATCAAAGGAGGAAATAACAAATCTACTAAAAGTGTTAAAGACATCAAAAGCAATGGATCTGACGGCATATTATCATGAATACTGAAAGAAGGTTGAAGGCAGACCTGGAGAAGCTGCGAGAATGGTCAGACAAGTGGTTACTAGAGTTTAACCCTAGCAAGTAAAAGGCCATGAAAATTGGGGATGGAGAGAGAGGCGACTAGATATGGAATAATCTTGAGAGGCGAAAAACTACAGATATCGCTCAAGGAGAAAGATCTTGGAGTGAACATCACATCCAGTATATCGCCAAAGGTGCATACGAATCTAATAACATCTGTAGCATATGCGGGGATAGTTAGTCTCAGAATCAACTTCAGAAACCTCAGTAAACAGTCTTTAAGGACTCTCTACACGACATAGGTCCATCATGGAGTATGCAGCACCACCATGGAATCTTCACTTGATCAAACATATACAAAAACTACAGAAGGTCCAAAGGTTCGCAACACGACTGGTCCCAGAGCTGAGGGGGCTGAATTATGAAGAGAGACTAAAGGAACTGAACACGACGACTTTAGAGGGAATTATCAGAGAAGACATGATAACGACATACAAGATATTCAGAGGCAGTGACATATCAGATAGGGACAGACTTTTTTGAAGTGAGAGGCATAAGGGCGAGACGATACAGATGGACACTAAAAACACAGATGAGCCTTAGGGATGTTAGGAAATACTTTTTTAGTCTCGGTGGGGGGGGGGGGGTATGTAAATGGAGTGCGCTAGATGATGAAGTGGAAAATTCAATACACAGTTTCAAGAGTATGTGTGATAAGACCCACTAAGCCAGGAACCAATAATGCCTGCGATTGTTTGAGAGAGAGAGAGAGAGAGAGAGAGAGAGAGAGAGAGAGAGAGAGAGGCGGCCGCGTTCCCTAATTCACTTTGTTTGCCAACAATGGGTGAAGGGGAAGAGGATTGGATAATGTTTTGGTTACTGTCACACCGTGCTTCCATCTGGCGCCACCAGCTGCAAATTACCCGTTTTGGAGAGCTGGGCGAGCCAGCTTCTGCAGGTGTACCATAAACCACCTTGGGAGACACTGCACCGTCTCTGCACCTCCACCTTCAAGACGGATCTGCACCCTCAAGGACGGTATATACTAAGGGAAATGTGGTCTTCGGTGACTATGGCGACCTTGCTCATGTGACGTGCCTCAAGATCAATGATTATTATGTTGAGAGAATCATCACTGAAGGATGTCTCTCTTACCTTCCGTCTCTGTCTCTCTCTCTCTCTCTCTCTTCTGCATCCTCCTTACATCTCCCATGCCTTTCTGCCCTACATCTTTCTTCGTTAGCTTGATTTCAAGTGGTTTTTCCTTTCCTCAGTAATCTCGTAGATCCCAAGGTGAGACTGTTTACACGTAGTAAGGTGGTGATGGTGGTGGCGGTGGTGGCGGTGGTGGTGGTGGTGATGATGATGGTGGTGGTGGTGGCTGCGGTGACCCGACTCGAGAAGTCTCATCGAAGCAGTGTGGAATATGGACGAAATGTCAAGGCTATGATTGGTCAGGGGAAGAGAAAGAGGGGGGAAGGAGAGAGAGAAAGGGAGAGGCAAAGGGGAGAAATTTAAAAAAAAAAGAAAGGGGAAACGGGTCAAGCTGTACAGTAACTCCAGAAGTGGAGAAACAGGGGAGAGGGAGAGAAAAACCAGCGAAAACAAAAGAGGGAGAGGAATAGAAAAGGCAGGGGACGAATGAGGAGATAGCAAATGGAGGCAGATGGAGAGCAGAGAGAGAGAGAGAGAGAGGGAGAGGGAGAGAGAGAGAGAGAGAGAGAGAGAGAGAGAGAGAGAGAGAGAGATGAGAAGGAGGAGAGAGGAGAGAGGAGAGAGAGAGAGAGAGAGAGAGAGAGAGAGAGAGAGAGAGAGAGAGAAACTGAAAATTTAAACGAGCGGGACAACAGAGAAGTAAAGATGGAATAGCTGGAGAAGGGAAAGTAAAGGAAGATGATGAATGAGAGAGAGAGAGAGAGAAACGTAGTCAAGTGAAAGGAAGAGAGGGAGAGATAGACAAGATGGAGAAGATAGGTGAGGAAAAGTGGGGAACAGAGATGAAGAAGAAACCGTGCTCGTGGAAGAAGAGAGGAGAATCAGAGAAAGTAGAGGGAGAAGAAAGTAGAAGAGAGATGAAAGAGGCAGAGAAGGAGATGCAGAGAGAAAGAAGAACATAGAATAATCAAGGAATTAGATAAAATAAAAAAACGCAAAAGAATCGACAACATAGATTATTATTATACTCGTGGAGGAGAAGCGCCAAACCCTCAAGGGGCGCCCTATCACGGGCGAAACGTCGACTTCTTTTATTTTGTTGCTGTAGTCCGAAATGGACAAAAACAAACTGCAAAATTAATACTTTAATGACCTAAAACAAACATGACTTTATAAAGGTGTGTTGTGGGCGAAACGTCGCGTTTATGCATGTGTAGGAGAAACACTCTACTGAGGCCTCTGACATCAATGACAATGAAGCCTCTGACATCAATGACAATGAAGCCTCTGACATCAATGACACTAATCCCCCTGACACCAGTGACACTAATGATTCTGACATCAATGACATTGAAGCCTCTGACATCAATGACACTGAAGATCTTAACTTAAAATTGGATAGAGGTGTATGACGGGGGTTCGAGCCTCCACAGATCTTTGCGCTGTGTCCCCAAACAGTTTAGCGCTTCCTAAGAAGTCGTGACCCCCCCCCCAGTATGGAACGACCCCCAGGTAGACTGGGAGCTTCTGAAGATGTCTTGGTGCTGAAGCCTTCCTCTCTGTACCAAGGAATGGTTATTTCTGGTGCAATTTTTAATATATCGGCAGTTTCCCACCGAGGCAGGGTCACTCGAAAGAAAAGAAAATTTTTCATCATCATTCACTTAAAAGAATAAATACGCTAAGGCCTTTATTTTGGGCAGGATGGCGGGTGAGGCAGCACCGACCCGCCCAACCAATCACAGCCAATGTAAACAAAGACATGGCTGACATTTCCGTCTCTGATGATATCGGGGTAAGTTAGGTTCTGTCACGTTAGCTCAAGTTATGTTGGGTTACGTTAGGTTATGTTATGTTGGGTTATGTTAGCTTATGCTGGGTTACATTAGCTTATGTTGGGTTACGTTAGGTTAAGATATGTTGGGTTATATTAGATTCGGTTATATTAGGTTAGGTTAGGTTATATTAGGTTAGGTTAGGTTATATTAGGTTAGGTTAGGTTAGGTTGGGTAATGTTAGGTTTAGGTTAAGTTATACACAATATTGCCTCTCTCCACGGCAGAACTCATTTAATAATCATTTTAGTAATCAAAGTACGCCGTGGCCGAGCATTTAATTACCACCTGACTCTGGACGAAGAGAATCAGAACTACCTTCCCTTTCCTCGGATCAAACCAGCTTGTTTTTTCGTCCCTCCTAACATCCCCCTAAGCACTATAACACTCTAACTGCAATTGGTTATACTCATAACCAGAATTTTTAAAGGGGTAAGCCAGGGTAAGGCCTCGGTCAGATGACCAAAAGCTCCAGCTGCGGGTCATCATTAAGACCCGCGTCAGGAAACACTTGTCCTGTTTCCTGACAAACTTTACCTACACTATCCCTACAGATTATACCGATGAAAACGAAACTGATCAATATAACAGAAAACGCAACACGGCAGTGGTATAAGGAAGTACGCAACACAAGTCACGATTAATTTTAAATTGACAGAATACTTGTGGCGCAGGAAGATGACATCGTCAGACAAGTGATTCAATTTAAAGGTTTCCTTGAAGCTCGTGGCCCCTGCCAAGTGCCACTTGTCTTTTCTCTTTAAAAAATCTAAAAAAGAGAAATTAGAAAAGGTGAAAGAACCTTCGTGGAGAAACGGAAGACAGACACGGACAGAAACAGACAGACAGACAGATAGACAGACGGACAGGAAAACTTACAAATTCCTCTGTTTCCAGGAATCCTAACCGACAAATTCCCGACATCATTACTCGGAGATTAGTGAGTGGTCGGGCAGAAGCCGGGGAGAGAGAGTGAGAGAGTGAGAGAGAGTGAGAGAGTGAGAGAGAGAGTGAGAGAGAGAGTGAGAGAGAGAGTGAGAGAGAGAGTGAGAGAGAGGACAGAGAGAGAGAGAGTGAGAGAGAGACAGAGAGAGGAGAGAGAGTGAGAGAGAGCAGAGAGAGAGAGAGTGAGAGAGAGAGAGAGAGAGAGAGAGAGAGAGAGAGAGAGAGAGAGAGAGAGAGAGAGAGAGAGAGAGAGAGAGAGAGAGAGAGAGAGAGAGGGAGAGGTGTTCATCTATATCCGCTCCCGGCGTGATCTTCAGTCCCTGGGAGTGATCTTCAGTCCCTGGGAGTGGTCTTCAGTCCCTGGGAGTGGTCTTCAGTCCCTGGGAGTGGTCTTCAGTCCCTGGGAGTGGTCTTCAGTCCCTGGGAGTGATCATCAGTCCCTGGGAGTGATCTTCAGTCCCGGGAAGTGATCTTCAGTCCCGAGGAGTGATCTTCAATCCCGGGGAGTGATCTTCATTCCCGGGGAGTGATCGTCAGTACCTGGAAGTGATCTTCAGTCCCTGGGAGTGATCTTCAGTCCAAGGGAGTGATCTTCATTCCCGGGGTGATCGTCAGTCCCTGGAAGTGATCTTCAGTCCCTGGGAGT